>CM036547.1:7427275-7822275 GCA_020745685.1 Tautogolabrus adspersus | reverse complement strand
TTTAAATACACATACGTATTAAAATGGCATTTTCAAGTGCTAAAGGTTTGTGTATGTATCTTCTCAGAGAAAGAGGCTCAAAAACAGCATAATGAAAAACAAGTTGCAGTAGCAAAAAGGCAAATGAATAATATTTTAAGTCCAGATCAATTTTGAGTAAAAACGTAATTACAGAATTACAAGCTATTTCAAGAGCACTTTCAAATATATATATATCAATAACAGCATCACAAACTTAGGGTTTGGAGTATAGCGTTATTTTTTATTTAACAGTTGAGGGAGAGGGAGAGGAAAAAAGTTAGTGTTTTAATTTTCCGTCCGTGGTTCTTCTGCATTCAGATTATTAGATGTGCCTTTAATATTGGCAGATACATATATGTATATTCTCATTTACTTGTAAATTTAATCCCAAGAAGGTTTAAGTTACTCCACATACAACTTTCTTGGAAAATATATCGCTATCATGGCTGCACAGTCATGCACACATAAGCAGCAGCTGGAAATTTCATTGTGCAGACACACATGCATATCAGCTCAGTCACCTGAGCATTTTGAATGTGGACTGATAATAATACAATACAGATGCCATGTCAGTGCTCCAATATGGCTATATGCAACACCACACTGATATGACCACAAGGCCTATATGTGTTTTATGCATGAAATCACACACACCTGGACACAGCATGCTCATTAGTTCCAAGCATGCACATTCCCCTCTGCATCTCTACACACGCATGAGAGAAAAAGAGATGTTTCGATATAAGAGAAAAGGTAAAACCCAGAGGTGAAGGGTCCGCAGAGAGCAGAGCAGTGTCAGGAGATACATATTATAAGCCCATGTGCATGACCTTCTCTTAACAGACACTGTCCTGCAAACACACATCAACACATGCAAACCAAGTATAAATCCTTGTTCCTGATTGATGACACAAAGGTATGAATGTGTCAGACCAGAAATAAATAAGAAGCAGTAAATAGCCATCTTTGGAAAGTCAGTGATTTTACAAAGCAAAACAGGGGCAATAGAAATAGAGGGGAAGAAATAAAACAAAAGATCAGATAAATAAGGTAAACTTATAGTTGATACACCACATGGGAAATTCATTTGTTACAGCAGCTCGCAAAAAGAGGGAAATAAATAGAGATACAAAAAATAGCCTAACTTAAAAAAGTATTACATCTCAGTGTGACATTGATTCAATTATGCAACATTTCTTAAACAATCCAGTTAGAGTAGAACTCAAGGAGATGTCATCAAGATCTGGGATGTTTAAACAAACTGGTGCTGTGCACTCTTGACCGCAGGCCTGCCTTCGTAAAAATCATTGAAATGTCAAGGTTGTTCCTGGATAGAGAAAGGTTACACACATTTAAATAGTTTCTGACCTGGCATTAAGTGAAAGACCACAGGCAGGAGAGCACTATGGAGATTTTGGATATAAAATTTAATCAATTTTAATTTCAACAAATAAATACTGAAAAAAGGGTATGCTACAAAGTGATCTTGACACTCTTTGTTATATAAAATCAACTTTTATCTTATTAAATCTAAACGTACCTGTATCCATAAACTATTTGATGACCTTATAGGAACTAGTCTGAATTGTTTTTCTAAAAATCTAGTCAACAAGCCTGCACCAATGAGACTCTGTAGCCTGTGAGGCTTCACTCAGGGCATTTGGTGCATTCAGGTGGTGTCGGACACATCGGATAATCGACTTTCCGAGTTGTAAAATGCACATGAACACCTGCTCAAGTCGGAACAACAACTCGGAAACTTGGAAAAGAATTAGGTGCCCGACTTGCCGACTTGACATCAGATTCGTCATCAAATGGGGGGCAAAATGTGTTCTCAAACGTTTTATTAATTCACCTATTGCACATCAACTTTTTGATCAGATATCATTTGTAACAGAGACATTACACACGTCTTCTTCGTAGCCTCAACGCTGCTTTTTGCTGTTACAACATTCCGTCTTTCCGAGATGAAATCACGTGAACACATTAAAGTCGGAAGAACGATTTGACAACTCGGAAACTTGGAGCACCCGAGCAGCACCTGAATGCAGCAAAACACGCAAATTAAAGTAGCACGCGCGGCTGTTGGCAAATATTTCAGCGTATCGATGTAAAGAGCCTCTTTCATCTGGACTGTGGCGGCCTGTCAGTGAGTGGACGAAAGTTGAAGAGATTTTTACAAGTATATCAAATTTACTGAGAGTAAGGGGACTGTCAAATATCTCCTGGTGGAAATGAACGCCCGTTCTCTGCTAACATTTCAGCAATAGCATGATACGAAATAGCTCAAGAGAGATGCTAACATGATAATGCCAGATTGTTAAAAAGCAGTTCAACATGCTAGCCGCTGTTAAGACACTAAAAGCCAAAATAACTTTGCTTAGTTAAATGTTCTGAAAGGGAGAGCTGAAAATAACTATTTTCTGTCAGTTACAGTAACCTTTAGTTGTCTAATAACATGGATTTATTAGTGTCCTTATATGCCAAGTCATACTAATGCTTTCAGTAAAAAGTCTTAACATATTATGAGCTGAAATAATTAGCTTACAGAGGTTTTGATTTTTGAAAGGAAACCGAACTAATTAATTTTATTCTATTTTTGTGACATGTAAAAGTTTCACCGTAAAAATGTTAAATTCTGTATTTACTATTAGTATTATTATTATTATTTTTAAATCTGATAATGTTATCCACAAACAACTAATTCCAAATCAGCTCTTCTTAGCCATGAAGCTGTATGTTTACTTGCTGTACACAGGCATTGTAACATGTACAAGCAGGGAAAGCACAGGTGGAATCAATAATCTTAATTAACCTTGCAATTAAGTAAGGCCCTCCAACTTCAGAGGCTGTAAATGGATTTTATTTATGGCAACAGACTTGTACAAATTAAAGGTACTTGTACCTCCCTTGGGTATTTCCAATGTATCCTATCTGAAAATTAGCATGTATAATTATTGAGTTAAAAATGTACTTTTTATTCAACAATTTTTATCAGACGCCTGTTTTTATTTATGGTAGAGGTTAGAAAAAATGACACCTGAATATTGACTTTTGAGTATTAGTTTTTATTTATTATGATTAATATATATAATGATATTTGTCATCATTCTGCAAAGCCTTTTAATGTTCAGTAAATGGTAAATTGTTTTGATAACAATTGCTGGATAATGATGTAATTCATGTACTGCTGAGGTATTTTTGTTCATTGAATGAATTGAGCTTGAAATTAATTGTGTCTCTACATTGTGACATTGATCACAAGAAAAAGTTGAGCAACAGAAACTTGAACATGGCAAAGCATTTGGTTCTCCTACAACGGTATATTATGGTTTACAGGATAACACAGCAACTAAATACTTTACATTGAAAATCAACAATTCTTTTTCCTCTCCAACCCCTCCAGGTTCTACCGTTTGATGACAATGTGTGTCTGCGTGAGCCTTGCCAGAACTACATGAAGTGCATTTCCGTGCTGCGCTTCAACAGCTCCGCCCCCTTCATCTCCTCGCCCTCCATCCTGTTCAGGCCCATACACCCCATTGCAGGCTTACGCTGCCGCTGCCCAGTAGGCTTCACAGGGGACTACTGTGAGACGGAGATCAACCTGTGTTACTCCAACCCCTGCCTGAATGGAGGCGTCTGCGCCCGCAGAGAGGGAGGGTACACCTGTATCTGTCGTGAAGACTTCACTGGTGAGTAGGAATGGGGTTGTGCATGTCTTTGTGCTACTGTGGCAAAGCTGAGGTGATTTACACCAATATTTTAGCTGTTCTTGTAATCACCTAATGTTTTTCTTACTCAAAGTGCAATAATCTGATTGCGGGTACCATTATTCCTGCTGAACTGTCATGGGTTCATGGAAATGTTTAAATTTGTTCACATTTGAGCAAATGCAAAAATGTGGTAACTTTGAAAACTTAAGAGGAAGTGTTGTGAGTTTTACAATTGCATATGAAGGATAGGCAAAAGTTAGTTATTATGAACCTCTTGACAGGTTTTATTTTTTACACCTTTATGTCTGTGGTTACTGAGTATCTGAGTGGCCACACATATGAAGAGATTGATATCATGGATAGAAAATGAAAGAAAAGGATGGGATGCAGTGAATGCATTTAGGTGTTTGGTTTTATTTGGTGTAGTCTTAAACTCTGCCCTGGTAAACTTAAACTGACTGACGTTGCTTCTTTGTTTGTGTCCCAGACTGAATTCGTTTTTGATCTGCTCTGTTTTCACTCTTTTGTCGTGTTGAGTAGAACAACAAGAAAACACTCTTTCTGCCTCCTGGGAGCTCTTCCTCCTCCTCTGCTCTCTACCTGTTTTTTTAGTCTTTTATAAGACGACACACACAAACACATACCTCCAGTGCTGCCACCACAGACTCCTCACTCTGTTTTACTGTCACCAAACTAATTTCTTCCCTCTTTCACACATTTAATTCACTCCTTCCTTTTCCCAATACACTAGACTAATTTCTCCCTCTTTCGGTCTCCCTCTCTTCTGCCCCTTCATACTGCTGCATTGCTTCCCTTTCCAAGCCACTGAGTGGATGTTAGAGAGGATAGACGCTATGAATGTCAGTGTGTGTCTGGGGGATATTTCACATAGCCTTTTATTTGCAATCAAAGGGAGCTGGGGGTAGGAAGAATCACTTTCCTTTATGAGTAAGACTGAGTGTTTTCTGAACTCCCACAGAGACAGACAGAACGAGAGATGAAGAGAGAGAGGAAATTAGTGTAGGAAAAATTGAAGTAGAAGGAAAGGGAGTGGGAGGAAGGGAGGGAGGGATAGAGACAATGAATGGAAGACAGTAAAAGAAAGAGAGAAAGGAGTCTGGACGTTTTGACTGGGAGAGCTGGGAAATGTTTCTTATTAAGGATTGTGATAAATTTGACAAACTTTGAACTTTTCTAATCAATATGGATAGATTAAACAACATTTCACATGGCAAAAGTAGCCGAAATTCATCCAGTTTGTGTGCAGTTTCTTGCTAGCACATAAAGGGCAGAAAGTAGTTTACATCCACTTCCCACTTCAGAGCATTGTTGAAGCTGCCACTGACGGAGAAGAATGTCTGCTGTGAAAGAGAAAAGAAATAAATAGAGCTGGGGTGCACTAAAAAGTGACAGTGAAAGTGATAACCTGTTATCCTCTAGCGATAAGGAAAAAAGTTAACATGACATATATTAACAGTACTAGGCATGCAGCCCCTCTTGATGTCCTGTGTCTAACAATAGAATTAGCTTTACTAACTCAATAACCCGGTCGCTTTGTTTCAAAGAGGGGGAGACCTTTGCAGATGATTTGGCTTTCGTTTATAACTTTGTGGATGGTGAATCAACCCACAAACAAGCTTAGCTGATGATAGCCTCAGCTAGTGTCTGAAATTTAGCAGCAAATTAACACCAAGCAATCAGAAAATGACTTGAAAAGTCCCACCAAAAAATGTAAGCCAAAACCAAAAATGTGATAGTTATATGGCTACAGCATGAATGACAATAAAATGTGACAGTTCTATGGCCCAGGCTTGAATGACAAATGATGAGTCTCTACTAGAATTTATTTCTGTCGGTATCTAACAGCTCTGAGTCACCAGACATCCATTGCACACTTGGACATAGCTCAAAATGGCTAACTGTCAGTCAGAGATTTAATAAGACCGATCTCGCACAGTTTGACATGCAGTTAACCTGCAGGATCCCTGTTCACACAGGGTGAGAAGGGGAGGACAGAGACAGAGAAGACAGAAGATTATAGAGTAAATAATTGATCTCAAGAGTTGAAGCAAAGAGAGAATACTTTAATGCTGGAGAGGAAGCTGGACAGAGGGAAAAAAATAGTGAAAGATTTGACAGAGAAGGGAAAGTGTGCAATCTACAGAGTAGGAATGATAAGGGCAATAGCAGTAGATGGGTATGACAGCAATATGAGACACGAGGGAGACGGATGAATTCAGAGAGAATAACATGGAAGGAGGACTTCAGGGGGAAAATGGGGCGAGAGACATCTGAGAGCAATGAAAGAGAGAGAGGTGGAGGACATGAGGTGAGGGGTATAGAGTGAGGGAAATCAGATGGATTCAGGGTACTCGGTGTTGTGCCTCTCCTGCGTAGGCGTCGGGTGTTGCAGTGTCTTGTCAAGGCCTGGGGCTAGTGGGAGAAAGAGGAGGAGAACGAATAAACAGGGACGAATTGATTCTGCAACATGCAGAAATCTCCAGACATCTCCCAACCAAGTTTGTTCTTTCTTTTTTTTTTCAATTTTTCATCCAACCTGCTTTCATCCATCCCCTCATGCTCTCTGTAGCTTTGAATTGCTTTTCAATGAAACTCTATGGATTGCTCTCACAGGCAGCAGTAAAGCCTCGGGTTTGACAGAGACTGGAAACTCTCTTTTTCCATTGACTGATTAATATTTTCAGCTTCCAGCAAACCTGAGTAAAATTACATTTATAAACAACTGTTTGGGTTTTTCTTTGGGCCACACAAGCCAGATGTTTTAAAGAAAATAGAATCTGAATCATAGAGGGGGAAGAGGAGGGGTGCCCAGTCTCCCTATAAAGAGTGTAGATCAGTTGCTTTAAACAAGTGTTTTGTTTGGTAGCTGGCGGGGATCCTCTTTGGTAGGAAGTGCTTTATCAGAAAATACAAGTAATAGAAAATAAAACAAATATTTTATACAATTTGTTATATAATCACTATAACATTTGTTGTACAATAAATCGAAAAACTAATAACACACCTTCAACTGAACCTGATTAAAAATAATATAAAGTGAAACGCTGAATACATCTAAAAAGTATCTTTACCCCGGGTAAAGCCTTAAATAAATATATATTTATTAAGAAGAGGTTTCAGATATAATGCTGACTCAGCATTTCTTATGTTGCGAAACTGTACTTGTCTGACATAGGCATGTGAATGTGTTAAATGTACTGTCTCTTTAAGGGTTTGACTGAACCTCGTCATCACTAAGACAAAGGCTAAAACACATAAAGGAGTCTATGATACCTCTAACCTCAGGCTTACTCTTTTAACCCTGGGAAAACGAAAATTCTTTGAACGAGGGTTAAAAACATCTTTGCACATGAGGCAGTGAACCCTGCTGTGTAGAAGGTGAACACTGCTTGCATGGGGTCAACCACAGAGATGTAGAAAACAGCATGAGACTCAGTTCCAGCTGGGGTCATATATCGTTCAGCCTCAGTACAAGGGCTGATATGAAACTATACTGTGTGTGTTAACCCCAGTTATAAAGTGGGTCTACTTGTTGACAATGTTCACACCCGTGAAGTTTAAGGTAGAGTCAGTAGCTTTGTACTTTGCAGCTTGTTAACATCATTCAACATTCAAACTGGGCCCCTCTTCCTGGGCTCATCGGTCACCAGAAGCTCACACTAACTGAAGAATGTAGTGTGTACATTACTGCTTATATCCACACTGTAAGCTACCGCACACTAGCTCAAGCTAATGGTTTAACACCTTCCTGTCCAACAGAAATAAGGCCAACTCCGTGTCCGCAGTTGAAAGACAGCCTTTGGTTCACCCTCTTTTGGAACAAACTTCATCTGCTCGACATTTCGCCTCACTATGATATTTTCTTTTCTTTGCCGCTACATCGGCGGATGTCCATCATATTTGTTGTTTGAATCGCGTCCAATCGCTGAATTGTAAAGTACTACTTTGTTTGTCTTATGTTATACCTTTTGGACCTTAAATTACAAAATGTTGGTCTTTCAATATAATTCTAGTAATGTGGGTATGTGTATCAAGCATATGCACCTTTAGGGTAAATGACAAAAGTAACACTGACTCAAAGACCCCTCTATTCTCATGGTCCCTTAAAGAAAATGTAGCAGACATGATGTAGTCCCTCCTCCTGCTCTAATGAATCTAAAGTGAGCTTAAGCTCTGGAGTCCTCACTCTTTCTTGATAAGCATTTCAACATTTCTGACCTTTAGTGCTCAGTTGCCATTGGAAAGCTGCTGTGAATGTGCAACCTAATTTACCTTGAAGAAAAAACGGCTTCATGGCAAAAAAGAAGCTCCCTGTGTAACAGCAGACAGAAAGAGAATATATCAGACTTTTTTTCACAACTGACTGAGTTGTGATAAAGAGAAAAGCACATTATTTAGATAATAGTATGATAAAATGCTCGGAATACGCCCTGAGAACTGAAATAGAAGATTTGAGACTCAGAAAGAGAGACACAAATGCAGACGAAATTAGTCTGAGAGAAGTTGAAATGGGGAGATATGAAGAGAGAGGACAGCTGGAAATGAAATAGATTGGTCTGGTTTAGCGATGTACTCTTCACACAGGGAAAGATGAGAAACAGAAGAAGAGGAAAGGAGATAGACGGAGAAGAAATGCGGTAGGCAGAGGTGAAATTAGTTTTAGATGTGATAAAGTGGATATGCATGTTACAGCGTGAAATTTAATCCAGCAGATAAGAAGAGGAAACAGATCACACAGACAGAAGCAAATGAGCTTAAGGTAGCTCAGACTATGTAAGGCATAATGTAAGTGTATATGTGACATTCAGCCTTATGAAGAAGATGGAGTGGTTTGAATGTTAGATTCTACAGGAAAGAGAAGAGGAAGAGGCTTTGAGACTAAATGAGTTTGGTTTTAAGGAAGACAGAGAGAATGAAGAAGTGGGGAGACAGGGAGCATGAAGTGAGGGTGAATAAGTTTGGGGATTGGGTGAATGGGTGAGGAGGGACTCCAGAGAACGTATGTAGGAGACATTTATATAATGGAGCTAAACCATTTTTGCTGAAGTAAACACAAAACTTTATTAATGCCTATTTGGAGCAAAATAAAGAGACACAAGAATCACACCTTACAACAAATGTAAGATATACTGCCACTGAAGCAATGGTAACATCATAAATACCAACATTTATACCAAAAGAGATACCGAAGTTCAGCTCAAGAAACATAGCCTCAGGGCAATTTAATGAGTGAGACATCTGAAAATGAGAAAAAAAAGAAAATCACACAGTTAATAAGAAATGAAATGTTGAGATTTTTTAAACTGTATACAAGAAACAAAACCCTAAAATCCCTGACATAGAAAACAGGCAAATCACACAATATCAAAGGTTTCACAACTTCAATAAGACCTTTCTCTGCATCCGTAACAAGTCAATTAACTAACAAACCATAGTATACTAATCAAAACACCAAAGGGAATGACCTTCACGCTGAAACATCCTGCTTCTTTTCTCGAAAACCTTTTCATATGTGAAGCTGATCAGTCAAGGCAAAGTAATCCAGCTGGCTTTAGTGTTGGACAGCACCAAGGACAGCTTCAGGGTCAGCACCCTGGACAGCAGCCGCTAGACCCTCCTTCAAAACATAGCAGTTTTAATGTATCACAAACACGTACGGACGGAGCATCGAGGCAAACAACAAATCTGATGTCATTGCAAAGATTTCAACTGGAAATATCAAAGTTGTTTTCAGGAAGGTGAGGGTGAACTTTAAAGGTGCCAGAGTGTACAAATTACAATTTTATGAGAGAGCTTGGATCCAGCTGGGCAGCCTGCAAATAGTTCTTTATTTTCCCCATTGTGCACTTCAGCAATCCAATGACTGAACAGAGCAATGAATACACACTCAATTATTAAGCCTGTATGAGCTTATTATGTACTTAGCAGCTTACAAGTCCCATATGAGGAAATGAAGTGTTGTCTCGTTTTCAGTGTTTTTCAATAAAAGAAGGCAATGACACTTTGAGGTGGACATATTTGTCCATTTCCCCCTTTTTTTTTTTTTACAAATGCAATTAACCCAAGTCTTAACTTAAAACTCTGAAGATATGAATTAATTGTCCTTCACTGATTGCATGTATCGTATACTTAAGCACTTAAGAGGAATTACACAGCTCATTATTGTTTAACTAATCAGTACACAGCAGCAAAATAATAAGACCGTATCAATGTATCAATGTACTGTAGAGAATGGAGTCATTTAAAGTTTGCACTATCAGAGAGAAATAAAGAGTCAAATGAAAACGTAATGAATTGGTCATGATAAGACGTAATGCAGGAATTGAGAAATTCAGAGGGAACTTAAGTCCAACACAAGCTCTGGGGTGATAAGACGGTGACAATTTTTGTGGAAAATGATGTGTGAGAACGTAAAAGGTGAAGACAAGATCACTTTTTTAAATTGTGAAGAAAGGATAGGAGTATGTAAGTGTACATCTTGCAAGATCGAAGAAGATATTTGAAAGGATGGGCAAGAGATAAATGAAAGTAAAAACAGTTTAAAGACAGGTGAAACTGAGAGAAGATAAGTGATGAGGCCTTCGGTTTGTGGGTATGAAACCAGGCTGGTTGGAAGAAGAAAAAAGAGATAATGATATGGGATCGATTCAGAAAAGTTAGACAGTTATTCTAGAGGTCGTTAAAAGAGGGAGTGAGTGTTTAGGTGTGTTTTGTATGACTGCATTTTGTGAAAGGAGTAAATTAGCTGAGAATAGGACAACAGAGGATAAGGTGTGTGGCTGTCTGTGTGCGTGTGTCTTAACTACTCTGGGAAATTAACAAATAGTGTGTGTGTGTGTGTGTGAGAGAGCAAGGCGATAAACAAAGAGAATAAATGACCTTTTGGAGAGTGAAAAAAAGGAAATGGTACAAACAGTTAGAGCAATGAGACTGCTTAGTTTTTTAAGATGAGGTTTGGAACGAGAAAAGATGGTGTAGGTGGGTATGAAATAGAGGAAATGGAGACATCCAAATGTATTATAGACACAATTTGGAAATGTGCATGTTCTATGAGAGTCTGCACTGCAGGGGACATGATTTGCTGAGTCATTGGGGAGAAATGCATTAAAGATTGTGAGAGGAAGGAGAGAGGAGACTCAATTAGTTTTGGGGAGATAAGTTGGAAAACAGAGTTCAGGGAAAGAGAGGGAAGCAAAGAAATTAATGTACAAATACGAGTACCTCAGGCCCACCCTGAGGTTAAGTTAATGGTAGACATGCATGACATGTTGAGAATGAAAGTTGATGCTGTGCATGGTGTCACTGGGCCTCATTTATCAATCTTGCGTGAAAACAGGCGCAGATCTGAGCGCAGATTTGGTCTTACGACAGGACACACGTGCGATTTATGAAACGTTCGTATCTGACCAATCTGAGCGTACGAATGAGCGGGCCTTGATAAATGCGGCGGCTGAATTCGATCGTCATTAACATGTTACGCCCATAAATATTCCTGGTTCGGAGGCCTCGCCCACTGAGGTCAAACATGGAGAGACGAAACACGATTAAGAAAAGAAACTTTTCTGACACGGAGATCGACATCCTGACATCGGAGGTGGAAAGAAACAAAACAGTGCTTTTTGGCAGTCTGAAGAGTGGCATAAAAGGGGCTCATAAAAACGCTGTCTGGAAAAAGATAACGGAGGCAGTCAACAGCGTTGCCGTACAGGAACGGACTCCAGCTGAGGTTTGAATATAATTCTCAATAACTTAACCCATGCCTAACGACTTAAATGAATCTTTTCATCCGCAGCCTAAAAGCTTATGTCTGCTAATTGATCAAAACAATTCTTTACGTTTAGGTCAAGAAAAAATGGTCGGATTTGAAGCTGGCCACCAAGAAACGTGTTGCTGCGTTTAAACGCAGCATCAGGCAGACTGGAGGAGGCCAACCAGACTCCAGCCTGATCCTGACGGGGACGGAGGAAAGAATTGCCTCCTTAATTGGGTCCGAGTCGATCTGTGGCATAAGTGGTGGAGGTGACACAGACGCACTGGCATCAGACCCAGAGCAGAATGGTAACTAACAACCCCCTTTTGCTTGCATTAAAAAATCAAACTGACTGTACACCATTTCTTACAAATAATAAGGCTTACACATGTTACATGGGTGACATTTTTATTGTATTAAATATTTCAGAGCCAGGCACCAGCATGATGTCAGCCAGATCTGCTCCCCAGGGCGGTCCCACTATTACTGCCGAGAGTGAGCGCGTGCCCTCGGCCCCCCGTGCTGCGCCCAGACCGAACCTGATCACGGCAGAGGTCCTGGAGAGACAAGGGGAGATATGCAGGTTATTGGCCTCAGTCGTCGGCGCACTTGACGCAATTAATGAGACACTAAAAGAAATAAATGAAACTCTAAAAAAGCCATAATAAAATGTTTAAATGACTAAATGTTGTCTGTGTTTAGTATGCCTTTAGCCAATTCCACCAACAATACTTCACATTACTGATTAATACTGCAGAGCATTTGCAAGAGTTTAAGGTATACTTTACGTTTTAAAAGCGACAAATGAGGTCCTGTCTCCTCCGTACAGCCCCCTGTGGAGGCTGTGCTGGCCACGGCTCCATGGGCATGGGCTCATCCGGCTGCGCCGCTCATTCACCAGTGCAATGTTGTGCAAAACTGAACAGGCCAAAATGATATCGCACACTTTGTCTGGGGTATACAGTAGCATTCCCCCTGCAGGTCCGAGACAGAGCCACCTGCCCTTCAGCAACCCGAAGCAGCGCTCGACTGTGACCCGTGTGCGTGTGTGCGCACTGTTGAACCTGCGTTCCTGCTCTGTAGCGGGGTTATAAGGTATTCCGTTAGAGGATAACCCTTGTCACCTAGAAGAACCATACCAAAATGTGAATCATCTGATACCTTGTTTAGTGTAATGCAATTTATCGAGGGTAGCCACTTACCGAGGAGATGACTTTGGCTCTGCAGTGCGCCCTCCTGCAGCCGCGCGCCAACAGAGCTGTTTTGAAAAATAAAAGAATCGTGTGTCCCCCATGGCCACCTGGCCACCACGTTTAAAAGTGATAGCTTGGCATCACAAATCACCTGGACATTTATGGAGTGGTAGTTTTTGCGATTGATGAATGCGTAATCATTCATGGATGGTGCCTTCAGGCGCACAGGAGTACAATCAATCGCTCCAACCACATTTGGAAACCCAGCAATCTCATAAAATTGCCTTTTAATCACATCATTGTATGGGAACCGAATGTATTTTCGGGAGAGAGATTTTATTGCAGCCAACACTGCTGGCATCGTCCTGCTGATCGTTGGCTGGGAGACCCCAGCCCTGTCCCCGACCTCTCGCTGAAAGGTCCCGGTGGCCAAAAACCCCAGCGTGGCGAGCACCTGAACTGGTACAGGTAAGGCATTTGACCGCCTGGTTTCTCTCTTTAATCCAGCAGCTACATTATTGCATAAATCAATAAGCACATGCCTTGGGAGCCGAAAGCGACTGATCAACCAGGCATCACTCTCCATGAGGAGATCCCTGCGGTCCCTGAAGACGCGCTCACGTCTGACACGCACGTATTGCTCCTCCAAAATAAGCAAGTCTGCCATCATCAAGACTTGATAACTGTCAAAGCATCTGTTTAAATAGGGGAATGAATAAACATCTGACCAACCACAGTGGAACGATGATTATCTCAACAGGTGCTTTCAATTTTTGTTCCAGTTCTGTCACACCCATCGGACAAAAACAAAAACAATTACACCTTTTTGCCATTAGTTAATTTGCAAACACACATTTCTGCTTGTATTTATGATTCTTTCACATTTTAATGTGTAATAATTAGTTGTCATCTTAGGCTATTTATCCTATTGTTTAATTTTTTGAAAGTGGTATCAGTAAAAACATGGGCTTTAAAAGAAATGTTTTCGTTTTAATAATCCGTTTTGATCTGTTCTAAATATGTGACTGCTTATGCTTAATGACAGCTGAGGTTTGTTCATTATTTTCCGCCAGATTTTGCTGTGCTGCACCGCAAATCCACAGACTCGAATTTGCGTACACGAGCTCAGACCTGACGTGAGATCTGATCGCAGCTTCCGCTTACGTCCAAATTGATAAATGCCGAAGTTTGCGTGGAAATGGTCGTACGCACGGTTTTCGGTCGTACGTTCGTTTGATAAATGAGGCCCATTGTGTGTTAGATGGTCTTCAGTTATTTGGGGAACAGTGCATTCCTACACATACTAACTGCTAGGGCTGGGCAATATATTGAGGGTTTGTTTTATATATTGACATATTAAAAGCGAGATATAGGGTAAGATGATATTTTATCGATGTAGTTTATCTTTTGTTAAAATAATGTTATATGTTTCGTCCGTAGAGCTGCCAGTTTGCTTATTTCTCCTCACCCTGCTCCGTCTTTCAGAGCTGTGTGTAATTTGTTATGCATGAAAGGAACATTTTTTATTTATTTTATTTGAGA
Organism: Tautogolabrus adspersus; assembly: GCA_020745685.1. Classification (NCBI taxonomy): domain Eukaryota; kingdom Metazoa; phylum Chordata; class Actinopteri; order Labriformes; family Labridae; genus Tautogolabrus; species Tautogolabrus adspersus. Next base: position 7,808,032 of record CM036547.1, on the reverse strand, counting down.
AGCATTTTTATTCAATAATATTAGTTTTTATTTCACAAATGGTTAGTTTGTATTTTATATAATTTTCGTGTACATGTTGTGAAACACGCTGTTAATAAAAGTGCCTGGGTCGATCACCATTCAGCTAAAATAACGAGATATTATACTATACTGCATCTTCAAAGAGTTTTGACATCCTCTGATGAGTTATATGAGTAGTAATTTCTGGCTAATCAACCTTGTGCTGTGTCACTCTGGAAAAACAGTTGATCCTTTGACCATTTTACATCTTTTTGTTATAGCTAAAGTAACAAAGAGGCTCAGGATGTCTTATATCAAAAGCGAGTAATATTCAATAGAGGAGAGTCTTAATCGTAGACAGTGACAGTAACTTTCATCAGAGACTGACTTCATCCATTGAAATACTGGAACTGTATAATCATAGTTTGACAGTAAAATGTAATGAGTAAAAATATAATGATGAAAATGAATATGTTACACACCCACAGAAAAATCTAGAGATAGACCATAAAAACATGCGAAACAGATGTGAAGAGAGAAAAAAGAAAGTAATAGTAGTAAAGAAAGGAAGATTGTTTCATGGAAGTAGAGAAAGAGAAACGCCTCGAACAAAAAAGAAAGCAAAGTAAAAATGTAATAGTACACACAGAGTGGCATCTTCATGCTAAGAGAGCACAGAAGACGAAAAGATGCCTGAAGGCAGAACATAGAAGATGTTAAGTTAGTGAAGGAAGGAGAGAGAGTGTGTGCGTGTGTGTGCGTGTGTGTGTGTGTGTGTGTGCGCGTGCATGCGTGAGAGGTATGAGAAGTATAGGAAGTTCAACTAAAAGTTAATAAGGAAAGAGCTAAATAAATGTACCCCATCATCCTGATATGGTCCCACGTTGAGTATCTTAAGTTCAGAATCTTTTGATGTACTTTTGATGTAAAGGTATATCCTGGGTTATATTTTGGTTCAGTTATAATTTTTGCATTTATTTTTTAAGATTTGCTGCAGAGAGACAAACTGTGTGAAGATTTCGTATTCAAACTACAGAGTCAACCAATAAACATTAGGTACATGACCGTAGCTTTGATAGCATTTCTGCTTATATTCACCCTCTGAACTTTAAATACAACTCAAGTAAACGACACATCTTAAACAGTGTATTTAAGGATGTGAAAGCAAATACGCTTGATGACATAATCACATCATGTGTCTTGTAGTTTGAATTCTGGCTTGAGGAGAAAGTAGTCTGTATTTTATAACATAGACTGTAAAAGGACTATTTACATTTTGAAGCCTGGACTTCTGAAATTCTGCCTTTGACATGTTTTTATTTGACCACAGGAGAAAATATTTAGATAAGAGGCTGGCTCTTTAGAGAAGTAAGGGATTAGCATACACCAAGTTAGCAAATCTAGAATGTGAAAGCACAGGGCTGATTTAAAAGAGTCCAACAGTGTTTCCCACAGAGAAAATATCTCTTATTAATAATATCATAGTATATCGTAGGGGAGTTAATCATTCTGTGGAGTGGAAAGCGGAGAGAGCTTGTTGAATATCGCAAAATCACAGTAGAATTAGTAGTATATTGATTAAATGTCGTGGAGTTGGCCAATGAAATACCTTCTTAGAAAGTGTCAGAGCGTAGATATTGGGTAATCTGGAAGCAGCGTTCTTTCAAGTAATCCAGAAATAGGTGAAAGCATCACTTTCTGTACAGCTGAGGGTTTTTCCTAATCCTAAACGGATATCTTAAATTGAGTATTTAGAACAACACACGGACAGTTCTCATGGTATATGGCTTATATTATGTAAAATAAGTTGATGACAAGGTCGCAAAATGTAACATTTAACATCGTGAAAAGGGTTCAGATAAATGCTTCTTAACACATTTATGGCTCATTTCACGCAGAGCTCAAAATCTTTATCTCTGCTGAAGGGGTTGAATCAGAAAAAGAAAACACAGAAAAGGATCGAGGGTGAGAGACCTACACAGAGAAAGACAAGAAGAAGAACAAACAAGAAGCAACTGGGAGTGTATTGGCCTCAAGGGATGTAGCATGTGTTGGGTTGAAGGAGGGGGGGCGATGGGGTAGGAGGTAGGGCGGAGCAAACTAAGATGCCGAGGGGCGGCTGAATAATGCTGGCTTTGATGAATAAAACATCTGCGTGAATGAAGGGGTGGTGTGAATGTATTAAGCCAGGCATAAAGGAGGAAGAGAGGAAGAAAAGAGAAGTGAAAAAGCAAGGTATGGAAAGAGATGGAGGAAGGAAAGAGAAAGGAACAGTGGAGCAACCATCATTTTATTTTTAGAGATTTAAGGTGGAGGGTTAGATAGATAAGAAAGGAAGTAACATGGGGCTAAAGGATGAAGAGGAGGGAAGGAAAAATTAAGAAGATAGTAGATAGAATTAGTTCTCAGCATTAAACGATAAAAGTAAGACGCCACAAGGACAAGTCACTCGTTTCTTCACAGTGTTTATTTTTTTGTGGTTGTGCTTGATGCTGTTTAACAAATCAAGCCTCATATTTGTGACTTGAAATAAATATTACCAGCAACATGTTCTTAAAATAACGTTAGCAGAATTTTAATGCAGCTGTTGTTCAGTAAAGATCATTTAAGCCACTGCTGTTGGTACAGCATTGTAATGATTACCTGAATCATTTATAAGTCATTTATAAGGAAATCAAACTTTCTAACCGATTAACTTATTTAGGTATCCAACAAGAAATTAAATTATAGGGTTTAAACATCTTAAATGTGGGATTTGCATTGACTAAAAACAAACATGGACGAAGCCAGAGTGAAGTCACCCATTGGTTACTGAAGGAGGCTTTTGAAGCCTGTCCATGGTGGTCACCATGCTGGAAATGCTTTCGCAACCTAGTTTTCAGTCAGCCTAGCACCAGGCTAAAAGCTGGAGCTAAGGCAGGTTTTTAGCCTCCTTACAAACAGCTACATCGCGCTTCCCGTTATTCAGGTCGGCCACATGCTTTATAATAACTCATTTTTTTTTTCGAAAGTTTTTTGGGGGGCTTTTTATGCTGTTAGAGACAGGACAGTGGAAAGAGTCAGAAATCAGGGAGAGAGAGAGTGGGGAACGACATGCGGGACAGGAGCTACAGGTCGGATTCGAACCCGGGGCAGTCTGCTTGGAGGACTCCAGCCGTTGTACATGGGGCTGGCTTAGTGCACCAAATCACACCATAGGTTATGATATTTTAGAAAAAAAGGCCTTATCCATAGTTAAATGATAATATTTATTCAGATATTTTATATTTAAATTGTCACTAAAAAACTAGTAGCTGCAACTGTACAAAAAGGAGAAGGAAGAATTGTCCTCTGAAAAACCAAAAACCAAAATGGAGCATAAAATGCACATTTTCTGTTGGAAATTTAACATGAGGTCTTGTGTGTGTGCTTGTGTCTTGTTTGCTTTTTGTTTCTATTGTGTTCATCAAAAGCCATCTGTGTGTTTTTGGTATGCATATTGCATATTCGTTTTTTGTCTGGAATTTTATAGAGCTACTAAATTGGACACTCACTGTTTCTTTAGTATCCTTTGTGTCCACCTCGGTTATTAAGCTAAGTAGAATGAGGAACCATACAGTATACCTTAAATGACTCCATCCAGCTCTTTTTATGTGTGTGTGGATGTGTACTGTCAATCAGCGCAAGTGCCTTACTGAAGTGGGCGCCTCCACACCGTCTGGGCAAGGCAAGAATAAAAAGACTGTTGTTGAGTCAGACTGAGATCATGTCTGCTCTTCTGTACTCTAACTAGTGTGTGTGTGTCTGTGTCAGCTTTGTGTGAGTGTGTAGTTGTTCTTGTCTGCAGTTCTTGTTTTTTTAGATTCTGCATGCAGAGGTGTGTTTATCTCCCTCTTTGTTCAATCGTCAATTTATTTCCTTCCAGTCTGTCAACCAGTGAGCAAATGGGTGTGCACAATGACCCAGTATGTGAATTTGTATGTGTGTGTGTTAAAGTCTCTGCACACGCATAATTCACGAGTATTAATGTCTATTTATTTATTTCAATATTAATGAGAGGGTCTGCATGGTTGAATAGGCGGTACAGACAAAGGCAGTGAAATTGTGATATGTTAGAGAGTGTTTGTGTGTGAGTGAAGGACTGTGAGTGTGTGAGTGTGTGTGTGTGTGTGTGTGTGTTTGTGTGTGTGTGTGTGTGTGTGTGTGTGTGTGTGTGTGTGTGTGTGTGTGTGTGTGTGTGTATGCATGCATGTTTCACCATTTAATTGCTTCCCTGTTGTGTGCACTTACTTAGAAGTATATGTTTGGTGTGAGAGGACGAGAAAGGATGAGAGAAAGCTAAACAGGAACAGACAGATGTGATAATCTGAATGTCCTTGGGCTATTGTTATCTGAGCTGGGTGTGTGACCGGGTGTCTGGCTGTGTGTCTCCTCAGGGTGATTTGCTGGTGTGAGAGACTGTGTTTGTCAGCCAATAAGTGGCTGTTTTCAGCTGCCTGCGGTGTGTGAGGAGAGAGGTGGTGCTGGGAAATTGAGTGAGGAAAATAGGAATGGACAAATGAATAAACTGTGATAAAGTGAGTGATGGATGTAGAAATGAGATTTGATACAAAGTGTGTGTGTGTGTGTGTGTGTGGGGGGGGGGGGGGGGGGTACAGGGAGATTGATATATAGGTTGAGGTGTTTGAATATAAGATGAATCACTTCGGTGAGTCAGTTAAGGAAGACGAGGAAAGGAGATCTGTGTAGTTGAATAAGTATAAAAGTTTGACAAAAGATTGATCAAAAGCAAAAGAATGGAAGCACCAGGCAATCAGCAAACGTAGAGCGTACAGGGACACTTTTCAGCGCAACAAGGTCAGAATCATCAGCGCAATAAAAGCTTTATTTCGATCGCTGTCTTCAGAGTTGAACAAGATCGGCTGATGGAAAGATGAAGGATGAACAGAAAAGGAGGGAATCATGGAAGCTGTTTATACTAGGGCTGCACGATACTGGCAAAAACCATAATCTGGAATATTTTTGATAGATATTGAGATCACCATCATTTTATTTTATTTTATTTTACCTGTAAGTTTATTTCATTCATCAACGGAACAATGCAATGAAATACAAACATGCAATCTCAAATCTTGAATGAAAAGTAGCAGAAAGAAGAATAATCACTAATAATAATCAATTATTAATTGCCCAGCACTCGTTTATACCTGTTTATTCTGTGCTATACAAGAAAAACCACCGTAAACATCCTACTATGCATGTATGGCTGGTGCTTTTTGCATGTGTTGTCATGACTTGCCCTGAAGTGTGTGTGTGTGTGTGTGTGTGTGTGTGTGTGTGTGTGTGTGTGTGTGTGTGTGTGTGTGTGTGTGTGTGTGTGTGTGTGTGTGTGTGTGTGTGTGTGTGTGTGTGTGTGTGTGTGTGTGTGTGTGTGTGTGTGTGTGTGTGTGTGTGTGTGTGTGTGTGTGTGTGTGTGTGTGTGTGTGTGTGTGTGTGTGTTAAAAGGACTCTGCCAGTGGGTACTTTGGTATCTAAATGCAGCAAAAACAATGTGGCAACAGAAACAGCTACTTGATAAAACTTGACATCCTGGAGGGCAGGGGCAATGATCCTGTTGTGTGTGAGGGTTTGTATGTCTGCGTTTGTGTGAGTGTGTATTTGTGTATGTGTGTTTATGTTAATAAAAGAAAGTCGGACAGAAAGTGAAGAAGAGGAATATGATAGACATAGTGTTGAGACAGAAAGAAAATTTGTATCCCATTAATTATTCATGTGTATGCATTGTGGTTGGTTTATTTGTTATCCTACCAACGGTGTGTGTGAGAGTGTATAAGTGTGTGTGTGTGTGCGTTTGGTATGTTTGCCTCCTTTTGCAAGTTCTAAAGTGGGTCCTTAAGGTACAATCTGTCTTAAGGCTAGTTTCAAACCCCGTCTGCTCTGTTGATATGAAGGGCACTGGGTGTGGGTGTTTTTGTCTGCAGCTGCTGAATGTCAGATTATGTGTGTGTCCAAATATGCTCCAGGAGATCTGAAAACCAAAAAAGAAGTGTGTGCACCTCCTCCTTCATACCTCTTTATGTGGGTGAAACAGTCAGTGTACGTGTATCTATGCTGAGTGTGTGTGTGTGTGTGTTGCGTGGGTGTTTCTGCCTCCTGAGGTACTCACAGACGGGCGCTTGTTTGACTGGCAGCCAATTCAGTGTTTATTCTCGTCTACAGATTTTATTTGTTTTTGTTTTCCACACACTTCTAAAGCAGTAGACCCAGTGTGCAGAATCCCCCTCACCTTTTTCTCCTGCAGACATACACATCCAATTTTCTGTACACTCAGATTCTGTCTAGCTATCCACTCCCTTTTTTTTTGATATTGAGTATTCTTTGAGTGATGGTAAAGGTCAGTCTTCTATAACAGTTTCTCTAACTCCTGCTCCTCAGGAATCAGCACCCTGCTGCTGGCCCCATCTAATCAAGTACTCATTTACATCTAAAGTGGTGAATGCAGTTTGCTGCCTGATAGGAGACAGCCAGCAGCGCTCTGTTAAGTGGTTGACTTGGAGAAAGAACCTTTGCTTTAATATGGACTGAGGCAATTTCAACACCCTCAGGTTAAATCAGCCTTACTCAAAACCTAGAACAGGTTCTCAAGTCACATAATACCATTTATTTTGTGTAAAATGAAGGTCTGTGAAGGTCTGGACCGTGATTAGCTGATTGCATATCTGAATGAACAACATTGATTTCAAAATAGCTCAAATAACAACTCCTCTGCTGTTTGCAGAGCGTGAAAGAAGTAAGGCTTAATTTAAATTCAACTGTTATCAGACTCACTTCAGCATTGACTAAGATAACTTCACAGTATTCAAACAAACTTATAAGGTAAAAAGTTAACCTAGCAGTTATCAGGCTTAGCAGTGATAAAGCTAACTTCAAACTTTAGTAGTTATCAAGTAAACTTGGGTAGCTGTAAGCCTCTGAATTGAAATGTTCACTTTGCATTTGTAAAGCTTGAATGATAATTCCACCTCTGCTGACTCGATAGCTAATCCTGTTTTTCTGGAGACTGAAGACGAGACAAAAACATCAACCTAAAGTCAAATCGACCAATCAGAAACGTATACTAACACAGTATATACATGATCATTAATATAAAGCTACTTATTTGTGAATACACCTTTCTGTTTGTGTGTTTCATTTAATATTTTTGTGTTCTATGATTTCCGAAGGGAATGAGCTTTTGTAAAGTTGGTTATCTTAGTGTAATGTTTATAAACTGTAACTGTACATTATTCATGGTGTGTTCAGCCAGTCCCTAAAGTTTAAGGCTTTGGAGATGTATCAGCATCAACATTTAAAGGCAGGGTTGGTAATTTTCGAAAGCTAGCATGATTTTGAAAGAAGCATTCCCTCAGTTCTTAGTCTACACCCACCCCCTCCCCTCTGTGCTCCCTCAAAAGCCACGCCCCTCACTTACATGCACAAGCGCTGTTGGTCCAGAAGCAGACCTCAGCTCATGCTTTGAGTGTGGGCTGGTGCATGCATGGGGTAGAGAACGAGCAGGGAGACAGGGAGGCATGATTGGTTCATCAGATTGGTACTTCGTGGCAGACACTGATCTAAGTTTTTACGTGTTTACAACTGCTACAGATGACGTTTTTCTTTGTTCCTTTTTCAGAGCACGAGTTATTAATGTCTGGCAGGACCTAAAGACAATTTCAACCAAAATCTTCAAAAGCACAACCCTGCCTTAAAGTAGTTTTTGTTTAGCAGTAAACAAAGGCCACTGTGTTGGTTTAGGGGAGACTTTTGATCCCTGCTTTGTAACTGATGCCTCAGCCATGGTGGAGAGATAAAGGTTAGAATCAACAGGTTAGGTTATCAGGGAAGTGTTTGACATTTTTGTTTGTCAGTAGCAGAACAGGTTGCTTCAGGGCTAGGAAAACCTTGTTTGGTCCACACTTTCTGGTACTGTCAGATAGATATTCAGCATCCAATACCTCTCATGCATCATTGAACTTAGTTTGTAATGCATACAGATTAATGAGTAAAATATTAAAATCAAAACAACCTTTTATCTCAATCATATTGAAATTCAGCTTGTAGCCCTCTGGATCTTGACTGGAATCTAAAATGAAGCTGCATGTGTTTTAACAATGCTTGGTTGCACAGCATGTGTTTGTTCTGATGGACTCAGTTAGGTCAAAGCTTATAAAAGTTAATTGCCTGAAGTCTGTGTGGAACAAGCATCCAAATGGCGAGTGCTGGGAAAATCTTCCTTTTAATTACTTGACTTCTTTCTTAACTTTTATGTGATATCTAGGTTTTTTTATGCTAATCCAGGAAATGATGTTGTTTTCTAATCTGTATTTTTTTTAAATCACAGATAATACAGCCTGTTTATAAGTTTGTCGTTGTAAAGGGATACTTGATCATTGTTATTAGTTATGTTCTTTCTGCCCATAGCAGATACTCAATTAACATGATGAAAACCCAGTTAGTCACTTGGTTCTTTACAGATTTCTGTGCTTTCCATTGTTTCTCTAATAAGTAACTCTTCTCTTTTTTAACCCCCAGGTGACCGATGTGAGTTTGACCGGCGGCAGGGCAGGTGTGTGCCAGGTGTGTGTCGCAATGGAGGGACGTGTCGGGAGCTTTCAGGTGGGGGTTTCCGCTGTGAGTGTCCTGCAGGAGGCTACGAGCGCCCATACTGCACAGTCACTGCCCGATCCTTCCCACCCAAGTCCTTCGTCATGTTCAGGGGCCTCCGACAGAGATTTCACCTGTCTATCTCATTAACGTAAGTAAATCTCTTTTTTGTCTTGTCTCTTCTCTTACCTCTCCTAATGTCTATATTTCAAAGTTTCTTTTTTCTTTGTTTTCTGTTTTGTATTTGTGACTTTGATCCGTCTTTCTTTCTCTCAGCCTTCCTTTCTCATCATGTAGGTGCACTTACACAGAGATCATAAGCAGTCCTTTCTGATTCTCAGTTCTCTTCTGCTTATGGAGTCTGTCTCCTCTTTGCTTTAATCTATTTATTTCATCTCCACTGCTCAGGGATCGATCCTATTATTTATGGTTTCCTTCTTTTCTTCCTCCACATCTCTCACCAGCGAGAAGAGTGCTTTCCACCCTCTCTCCTCTTTCATCATTCAATTTACTGGTTTAAGTTACAGCTCATTTTCTTTCTCTCTTCTACTCTAGCTTCTTATCTTACATCTTATCATCTTATATTCTCCTGTTTCAGTATTGTCTGTATCAGCAAAGAGTCCAATGGCACATGCTGCAGGGGTCAAAAATGTACTTCTCATCAAAGGAATCTCCCATTTAGGCATTTATGTGTTTAAATGTAATGTCTACATTTATGCAGCTTCTCAGCACATTTAAAATAAATATTGTGGTAAGACCAACCTGTAAAAACCAGTGAGTGAGATCAGGATATCTACAATTGTATTCTGCAGCCTTTAAAAACTTAGCTTGGTGCACTAAGCCAGAGGCTCTCAGGTAGTTTAGATTTATTTTAGATATTATGCCAAGCCTTGCACTCAGACTGCTACTGCAGAGGATAGTGATCGTCTCCTTTGTGTAAGGTTCTTTGTCTTTCTCTTGACTTGACTACCACCGTCGTTTCTGCTGCTTGTTGGTCCCTCACCTCTTGACATGCAGAGTGGTCATCCACGGGAGATCTGAAGTGGTCCTTAAGAGTGATCTGGCAGGGTTATGGGATGGTTGCCATGGGTGATTTCATCCAATCATAGTTGCTAAGGTGATATTGCCCATGGGGTTGTTGCTAGGCTGATGTGGTCATCACTGTGGGGTTGCTGTGAGACATGGTGAGCATGCTTTTTAATCCTAATGAGCCTCCATGCGATTGTGACATGTAAAGGCTGTATACATGTAACATGTTGCTTTATTGACAACTTCTAGTGAGGCAGTGATGGTATGTCAATTACTGTTCCTTTGTTAAAGAGCAGCTCTTTTATAGAGGGTGGGATGCAGACTCATAAAGATCACTGGGGGCTGGTTGATAATGACAAAAACATTTTTTTTACACTAAACTGAATTTATGGTTTGAATCAATATTTTTCCTTCCTAAGAACAAACAAAAGACAAGAGAGTATTCTGCTCTTTAAAGTCTATGTGATAGGTTAACCAGATTATTATGGTGCTGTAGTGTTGATAATATAATACATAAATCATAGATCTCTCTCTTGCTCGCTGAGCAGACTGTGTTTGTGTTCTCACAGGGGAACCTACTGCCACTTTCATACCTTTGGTGACACCACCTCCTTCATAATGATGTTGCTCATGTAACCCTTTTATCAGCTGGGGCATTTGAGCTGAGTTGCTGTCTTGTGCAACTTGCAGAGCAGCACACTTCTCCCTCTTGATTGTGTCCTGGAATAATTTCAGCACCTGCTACTTTTACTTATCACTGACTTAAGACACATTTTACATCAAGCTTTGAGTGGCCTTTTTTATGGGAAACAAATTCCTCATTATTGTAAGGCCAGGCTAACATGTTGACATTTGACCTGTGCCTGAAGGCAACACTTCTATTACAATGAGTTGCAGGAAACCCATTCTAAATGTTTAAAATTCATAATTAACCTTGAATAACAAGCCACTGAGTAGAATGATGTATCACCCAGCTTTTCAGAACATTCTGCTCAACATGCTGCAGCCACTTCACTAAATTGCCACTCTCATACGACTGGGAGCATCAACTTCAGCCTTCAGGGTTAATTGTGATTTCTATAGCTATCTGTAAGAACCCATACTTACAAATTTTCACTTTCAAGACATCCAAATGCTCGATCGTAGTCATGTTATATGGTACCTTTCATGTTATCTGATGGTGACTGTAAATACACATTACTCCAAGTGACTGCCAGCTCACTTCCCCTGGTGTGTTTTATTTAGCATCCTGTTTGCTGCCAGCTACACTCCTTGGCCTGATTTTCACATCAGGACCAAACAGAACTTCATCATTATTCATGTCACTTACTCTCTCCCAGCGCATTTCATTTCTCCACTGCAAAATGTGTTTTACATCTGAAGTTTTAGGAGTTGTAACTCTGCCTGGGAAAGTATGATTTAAAATACAGCTGTGTTGTATGGAACTGTGACAATAGAGATATGTCCTTCATGCAAATATTGAATGTGTGGAAACCATCAAGGGGAGTTTGTGTATGAGGGTACTGCAGATACGTTGAAGTTGTCAATACCTAATGAGCACATTATCAACAAACCCTTAGCACACTTGTGATAACTGACATGTTACTTGTTCTTTTTTTTAAATTTTATTTTGCCTTTAGCCGTCCTGCAAATTCACTTCTCAAGACTCCACTTATGTTTACATTATTAATTATGTTAATGTCCAATATAAATAACAAGAAAATGATTATCACAAAGCCACTAGAGACTGCGTCTGCAAACTACAAGATAGGATGACACTGTGCTGTTCTAACCGCAGCAGAGCCGAGCAAACAATACACATGCTCCCTATTGAATACTCACTGGCTTATTTTAGACACAGGCAACATTGTCAGATAACAGGGGTGTATAGTTATCCTGATGGAAATGTGGATAACATACTTTTTTCCATAGTATTTTTCCATAATACTTCTGTATTGCAGTTATGTTACAGCTGCTGTTTTCTCTGGCGGAAGTTTAAGCCATGAAAGTAAAATGCAAATACTACTACTGTGAGTAGTTTGTAACTGGTGCGGAAACAGACTGATGCCTCTTTATGACTTACAAAACCAAACCAGACTGCCAGGAAGAAGAATGTGCATTTCTATTAAGTTGTTTATATGTTTGCTACCCGCTGCCATCAGGTCAGTGGGTAACAAACAATTTATAGCAGTGCTTTACTTTATATATTCCCTGGAAAAGATTCACAGTAGCCATTTTCACATATGCACTCCTGAACTTTGTAGAGGATTTCTGCCCATGCAATTCTCCTGATCTGGTTCTTCACAGCCGGAGACTATCTCGGCTCGATGGGATGTTGGGCGGGGGGTCCCATGAGGACAGACATGACTTAAAAATACGACATAGAAGTGGCAGACGAAGCAAAAGAGACGCTATAATTAGAATGTTTGCCTTCACATCAATGCAATGTGTAGTTCGACAGAATCGCAGAATCAACAAAAGAGCGGAGAAGAACATTTTGACAAATAGGAAACATAATGCAGCCGTTTAATTACAGAGATGGCTACAGTCGTGCACAGATCGCAGGGAATAAATGTATCCAACCCCTCGCACTGGCTAGCTCTATCCTGATTCCATCCTGCTGCGTTGTCACATCAGCTCAGATGAAATACAAGGTGGCTGGCTGGAGAAACTATGGATGAGTCTGAGTTAAATATTTGGCTGTTTGCCTTCAGAAACTTCAGGAGTTTTGTGCAATTGTGTTTAAGGCTAGGCTATTTAAGAAAGTAGGGAAGTATTTTTCTTTAGAGAATAAAATGTATGAACGTATAGGATGGGATCTATGAAAAGAAAGAACAACTTTAGTTCACAGAGGTCCACAGGTGGAAGCCAAGCAAAAAGCAAGACATTAAATTAAAATCATTTTATTTCAAGTGGCCATTTTTTGCAGCGGGGATCTTCCTACATCTTGTTGCCAGGAGAGAAGATTTGTCATCTGTGCTGTAGTACCAAAATGTGAAATAGTTCTTTTGATCAGGCTGTGTTAACATGGCAGTCTTGGCCTCAGCACGTCCCTCTGGCCTTGCTTTGGAAAGCCGACTATTGTATGACTCTGAGCAGCTGCACGCTGCAGCAGTATGTTTTATTAACTGCATTTCAGTTTCGTTCTTCCAAACTAAGCGTGTAAGAGGAGGCTTTCAGGAGTCATTCTGTTTTTCTCTGTGAATTAGGTTTTTGTATGGCTCACTGTATCAAGGTCGTACGCTGCAGTAACATAACCAGAATGTCCTCTAAAGGTGTATGAATGTCTCATATTACTCATTTTATTTGTGCTCTATATTTTCAAATAAACAAACCAGTAAGGATATGCTTGTCAAAAAACATAATCGTACACATCATGCATAAGGTATATTCATGGACATGTTATTCCTGTGTGTGTGCATTTTGTAGTTTTGCCACCCTGGAGAACAGTGGTCTTCTCTTCTACAACGGCCGCTTCAATGAGAAACATGACTTCATCGCATTGGAGATACAAGAAGGACAAGTGGTGCTCAAATATTCCACAGGTACTATATGTTTTTTTTAATCTATCTTATCTATATGTATATCTCTATCTCTATCTTCATGCTTGATTGTGCCTGTGTGTTGTATTTGTCTGTTTATAAAGAACATTTTGTCCCATTCAAATATGAAAAGATGTGATTGTTTGGTGTGATGTGTAACGTTTATTTATGGGTCTTTTTTGTTGTAGGTTTAATACTAAGATAATACCATGTTATGAGTTGTGATTTCACATGTTGTTGCTATGTTTTTGACAGTTTTAACATTCTTTGGAAATAAATGATCACCAGGAAGGATAAAAACTGTTTATGGACCTGATTATGGTCTAAAGGACTGTCAGTCTCGGTCCTCCTGGCAGACATGATTTATTTTTTATTTTTTTACTCTACATACTTTATTAATCCCTGAGGGAAATTCTGGTTTTACATTCCGTTATTTAGAGACATTCTTCTCACACACACACAAAATACACACATGTACAAACAGAACCTGTGGACATACATCAGTGTTGAGATGTCAGAGTGGGGGGGCTGCTGCTACACAGGGAGCTCAGCAGAGCTGTTTGGGGTTTGATGCCTTGCTCCAGGGCATCTCAGCAGTAGTCGGGAAGTGACCTGGCACCTCTCCAGCTACCAGACCAACTTCCATATTTTGGTCTGCACCGGTACTCCCAACCCAAGTCCCTACAGACTGAGCTACTGCTGATATTGAATACAGAACTTAAAAGGTTATTTTCACACATGCTGTTACATACCCACAAAAAAATAAAGAAAAATAATGGGAGTCTGGAAATGGGAGCAAATAAAATAGAGATGAGCAAAATAATGACGTGAACAAAAGTAGATGCCTTCACTCCTTATATTCAGTGTTATATAAAAGCAGCAGTTGATTGCTTTGAATGGAAATCTGTTTGCTATGCACCTGAGTTAGTATTTGAACCTGATCAGGTTTTGACACCAGCTTCATCTGTCCACCTACAGGTGAATCATCCACTCAGGTGAATCCCTTCCTGCCTGGCGGCGTGAGCGATGGAAACTGGCACACTGTTCATATCCACTACTACAACAAGGTAGCTTTACCAGTTTGATTTGTGATGATTTCTTTTGATCCTACATTTTGTGTTTCTAATGTGTGTTTGATGAGTTATCCTTTGAAGTTTTACACTTTACTCACGATTATTCGTACTGATGCGTCGGCAGAACAGTTTCTCAGCCTTCATACCAACAAAGCACTTTGAACCGAGCTACAGTGTTTGCACTGGGCGTTAGCTTGTCACCATTTCATTCATACATTTCGCTACACATCTCCTTTAATTTTCTTCATGTTCTTTCATTCTTCTCAGCCAGCTACACGCTATGTGAGTATGAGTGTGTGTCAGGATGCACATACACTTCGTCCTGTCTTTGTTTCCTTCTTTTTCTTTAGACCCCGCTTATTTTCTCCTCCTCTTCCCCTTTATTTTACCAGCAGACAGTAAGTGAAGAGTGAATGTGTTCTCTGTTGGATATTACTCCATATTCTCCTTACCCATATGCTTGGTCTGTTGTTTCTAATTTCCCCCGTTTTTTCCAAATTCTTCCCATTTCTCTCTGACATTGATGTGCAGTAGATATGTAGCTCTGAGAATAGTCATCTGTGTTTGAAATGTTCTAATTTTAAGGTTCCTAGTGTAGTGTAAACTCTAGATTAAGTAAATTCAGTTGTATTTTTTGCATGTTTTCTAGTGTGCTGGGGTTTATTTTGGGGCTGAGGTGGTCTTTGGGCTCCCTTTTTAACCTTTCTTGTTTCTGTTTGTGTGTGTTCAGCCCAAACGAAGTATGACTGGTGAGGCCCAGGGTCCGTCAGATGAGAAGATTGCTGTTGTGAGTGTTGACGACTGTGACACAGCCTTGTCGCTTCGCTTTGGTATGCAGCTGGGGAATTACAGCTGTGCTGCGCAAGGCAAACAGACCAGCAGCAAAAAGTGAGTTCAGACTTCTTTCAGCTCTTCTGTTTTGAGTCAATGCCTATGTCTTCTTTATATGTTGTGTCTTGAAGGCACCACACATCTGAAAGTTTCAACAAAGAAACAAAGACATGTCTAATGTATGTTACCCCTCTGTTGAGGGAAATTTCCTTCCATCGCTTTAAAAAAGCCAGTGACTAAATGGCACATGACTCAGTGTTAAATGTTTCATTCATAATTTCTGCATGATGAGGAAAGTCAGATCAGCCTGATGAGGTGGCTGTAGGATCAATGTGGGGGGACCTGAGGCTTTAATAGGGCATGACTCTATGCCTTCTTGATGCTTCTTCATATGTGTCTTGTGACTCATCTGCTCATTCTTCCTGGCATTCATGGCCATTTCTTTTCATCCTCTCTTGTGTCTCTCTCAATCTCTGGCTGAGTCTTGATTTGTGTATCTCTCCCTTACTTTCTCTTAAGTACAACAAAAACATTCAATGTTGCTTTTAAGTGTCGGTTTTGTTCGTCCTTGTCAAAGTTTTGAGCTGTATTCAGCTTGTGCTGTTTGCCTACTTAAGTAAATGTCTACATATTTGCCAATGAGTGCATAAAACATACACATACATACACGTATACACACAAATTCACTCTAAAAGCAGCCTGTCATACAGTTGATGTCTGGCCTCGTCTCTGTAAGCTGTAATCACGTTGGCTGTGTTCAGCGCTCCGTCAGGATGAGAGAAGGGAAGACAGATCAAGAGGAAGGACAAAGACTAACGCTTCAACACTCTCTTCCTTTGTTCCTTCTTCATTTCTCCATTACCAGCTCATCCTCCTCTTACTCTGGCTTCACATCCTCCATTAATGACGCTCTCTATTGATGTTTGCTGTAACTCTCACTTAATCACTTGTTTGTTCGACTCTGGCACCTCTTGTCTCTCTGGCTTCCATAAATCCATATACCACAGGCGTTTATTTGACGTGTGTCGCCAGAGCAAGTTTGAAAGAAAACCCCAATCACATCTGTGGAGAATGAAATACTGCATTTAAATGACAGCACAACTGTTTTTGTTTCTCAGTTTTCCAGTCCCATGACTTGTCATTTGATGTCTACTACATCTCTCTCCTTTCATTCCCTCAGTTTTTTTTCCCTCCACCCATCTTCCATCTGTCTAGTCAGCCCCCTTTTCACCCCCTCTCTCTTGGTATTTGCTGTAACTAACACTTAATCTCTTGTTTGTTCATCTGCCTCCCCAGCTGCCCTAACGTCTTCTTTTTTGTGTCTGCTGTTTTTTGTCTTCTTTTTATGTTTGTGACTCTGCTATTTGTTGACATCCTTTAACACATCTACCTTTTATTTCTGGCTCCTGTCTCCTTTATATCCCTGCTTTGTCATTCACCTTTGCCTCTCCTCTCCTGATATTTGCTGTGACTCAGATTTAATCTTGTTTGTTCATTTACCTCATGGTTTGTCTCCTTCTCTTGCATCGTTCAATTTGACACTCCCCTTGCTGTTCCTCCTTTTCCCTCAACATCATCATCATTATCTGTTCTCCTCAATATCCACTCTTATTCTCTGACTCATGTTCCTTTGACATTTACCTCTGATGTGAAATTTAATCCCTGGGTTTATGTAATCCCTTTGCATCACTCATACCCTTTTTCATGTTGTTCCTATTCTTACCTTACCTTACCTCCCTGTCATCCTTTTCCCCCTACACCTTATGTACACCTCTTACTCTTAATCTTCTCCTCTTTCAGATCATTGGACCTGACTGGTCCGTTGTTTCTGGGCGGAGTCCCCAATGTACCAGACAACTTCCCATTTGGCGCCCGAGAGTTTATCGGCTGTATGAAGGAGCTGCACATTGACAACAAGCCACTGGACTTAGCTGGATTCATCGCAAACAATGGAACGATACCTGGTCAGCACTGATAACAGTATATCTCCTAACTTAAAAACATGACCAGTAACATATGATGTCTAAACATTTTATTGGTCCTCTTAACATGTATTTGACTAAACTTTGTATAGCCTTATAAATACAGAATCTGTTGGTGTGTGACCAGGTTTTGGTATCAGAAGTGTGACCTCAGTAGCCTCCTTCACAAGGGTTTTAGTGGGCTTTGATTGTGTGCATTAAAGCAATCTGAATCCATTGAAATGCAATCCCAGAACCAATCAGCAGTCATCTAACTATGATTTAACTTTAACTGATGTCTATAAACAGACACCTCTATGCTGTTGCAGCTAAGAATGACGTTTCTCAACACCAACTACCTTCTTGCTTCTGAAGTTGCTAGTTAGACTGTAAACAATGGCAACACATGGAAAAAAGTCTTGGCAGGATGTCCTTTATTGCTATCCCCTGATGACACTGGATTCTCTGAAAAAGGCTCCATTGCTCCCAGAGGCAATGACATTTCAGATGATAGCCAGGGCAGTGTAATACTGATCATTTTATAACACTGATAAGAAGAGGTTTTAAGATGACGATCAAGCTTCTAAACACTCCATAGGGTTTTATTTCATGAGTTAACCGAGACATGTGTCATTGGTGATACGTTTCTGTAAACTCAATCACTGATGTTACTGTCACTCTCTCTGTTGCTTCTTTAAGGCTGCAGTGCCAAGCTCCCCTTCTGTAAGTCCAACCCCTGTCAGAACGGAGGAACCTGCAGGGTGAGCTGGGAGACTTTTTCCTGCGACTGTCCACTAGGATACGGAGGGAAGGACTGCAGTCATGGTAAGAAGCTCCATGAGTTTATTTTTTAACCTATGGTATTTCGTGTTTACTTCATAAACGGTAGCAGATTTTTAACAATGGCACAGTAACATTTGATAAACGTATTGCCACTGAGTCAGGCAATGGCTGATCAATCTGTCTCACGTCAGTGAAGAATTGAGTGGTTGTGTTTGTATAATCCAGCAGAATAACTCTGTCATCAGTGGCATTTAATTGTCATTTATTTGTTCATTGTGAATAATTCTACTGAAGATAAGATGCTCCTGGAAACATCTCTCAACTTGTTCTGTATAGCTCTCTATTTTTTTTACTCTGGGTAGCTGTAAAATGACTGCTGTTTTAATGCTGATTCATTCTTAAGTAGTTAAGATTCAGAAATGCTTTGTCATTCCTTCATCCCAGTTAATGCCTCAGTCTGGGCTTCAGTATTTTTCACTCTGTTCGACTCCTGCTCCTTCATTTTGTGCTGAGCCATCACAGCTGGAGGCTGTAAGTGTTGAAGGAAAATAGTGTGCGAGTGGAATCCTCATGGAGTCATGGAGGGATGTGTGGATTGATGGCTGGGTCAGTGGTGACCTTTTTGAAGATATTTGGTAGGAAGACAAGAAGAAGATGATTCCCTTGAATTCACAATATTCACTGGAAACTGCAGCCCTCACACTTATTTTTCTCAGTAATAAATTTGGGACACATGTGAGGTAGTCGTGAAGCATTGACTATGTGCCTCATATCTGTATATAATTGGACCTATAAATCTTGAGTGATTCCACACACATAAGTGATTCTCAGTAGCCCAGGTGGACTCAAGATTGACTCATCTGTATTTACTGTCATGCCTTTATTGCTAGCATGGGCGGTTAACTCTTGGGGGAAATCTTGTAGGAAAGGTGGCACTTTTGGGATGAATGGAAGTTTATT
This sequence comes from Tautogolabrus adspersus, assembly GCA_020745685.1. Taxonomy (NCBI): domain Eukaryota; kingdom Metazoa; phylum Chordata; class Actinopteri; order Labriformes; family Labridae; genus Tautogolabrus; species Tautogolabrus adspersus. The sequence continues at coordinate 7,789,231 of CM036547.1, read as the reverse complement.
TTTTATCTCAATGGGGATCGTTTCCAAGTTATTAAACTTATTACATGCTTGTCAATAATAATACAACAGTATCCTATGAAACAAAGGTCTCAGGTCAGGGGTGAATGTTGTGTTTAGTGGCCATGTATTAACTTCATTTTTCTGCTCTCATTTACTAAAATGAAATCAGCTTACCACCTGACTGAATGTATGTGAATGTAGTAGCTTTTTATAGATAACAGCTGTTATTGGCAATTGTGAAAAATATTGGGTAATCAGTAAAGCCACTGCTTTATTAATTGGGACAATTTCTCCATGCGGGCACCCAGCACTAGAGATCGCCTTATAGATCCTTGCTTATCTACTTAACACCTTTGACCACAAGACAACCAGCACACCCCTCATCATTTTTACTTGGTGTACATTTTTGCTAAAGAATGTGTTTATTCGTAGTACACTGACCTCTTGAGGTTGTTTTGCATATTGCACAGTCATGTATTAACTCTCTGTCACTCTTCCTTTGCCTCAGTGATGCCACACCCTCATCGCTTCCTGGGTAATAGCGCCCTCTGGTGGGACCTTAAGAACGACGTGACTATCTCAACGCCCTGGTACCTTGGCCTGGTGTTCAGAACGAGATCGCGAGAGGGAACCTTACTGCAGGCTCAGGCTGGCCAGTACACCAGCCTGCTGTTCCAGGCAAGCACACATACACATACAACATACTAACTTTATGGATTTTAAATTGCACCAGATATAACTTTATTTCTGGAAAACAAATCTTAGTAACCTGTTGATTCCTGTTGCAAAGAGGAGTGTTGTGACTGATTGTTGAGTGGTGGTTAATACATTTGGCTGTGCTGAAGATAATAAAAAACAGAAGTGTTATTATGTTTTATAAGTCACTTTCTCTATTTTATTCTTAAATACTTCAATATTATGCTTTTATTAGATGTTGAACATTTTCAGCTAAATCTTACCAAGTGGCACATAATGTTAAACACTGCGTGGGCAGCTTAATATGTTGGCAGCAGTGCGGTTGATTATGGGAATTATACTGATGTCTCTGGTTAATGTGTTTCAGTGTCTTACTAATTTCATTTTCTATACAAGACACAGATGTCAAAATGCTTCCCTTGTCATGAATTATGTACATTTTACATTTGATATCCGAAGACCACATTGATTTAGCAGCATCTTGGCTGCAATCCTGCCAAGACGTTGGATTTTCCACTCCCACACACACACACACACACACACACACAAGTACATATTCATCTTTTCATCTTCTCTTCCTAACCGAGCAGGTGATGTTATTTCTCAGCTGTTTTCACTGACTCATGTTTCTTCACTCTCTCTCTCTTTTCTTCTCTCTTATTGGTGTTTTTCTGTGTGTTTGTTCCCTCCATCCTTTTCAGGTGATAAACGGTCAGCTTGTGTTCTCGGTGGCCCGGGGTTCAACCAGACCGGTTCGCTTGCGGTTGGATCAGGTTCAGGTGGCAGACGGCCGCTGGCATGACCTCCAGCTGGAGCTGCGAGATGTTCGCAGTGGACGTGAGACCCGCTACGTTGCCACACTACGGCTCGACTTTGGACTTTATCAGGTACTGATATAGGAGAAGATCAGGAGAAGCTTTGTAGACAGCTGATGTTTTAGTGAGTAAGTAGCTTTACATTCACACTTTCTCATGTTATTCTCAAATATCAGGGTGACCTTTTTTTGTACCAAGGCTTTAACAATGTCACCCACATACACGCATAGATATTTTCTATCCATGAACAGCAGTGGCTCTAAGATGTAGGCTGGTAGTCCTAGTTTCCTTAATCTGTAGAGGATTACAATTTAAAATTGTGCAAGATCAAATCAGTTTGATATGTACATGCTTGTTTTTATGCGAGGTACATATGTTACAGTGCTGCAAACATACTTTTCCATTCTGGGAAGTATCATCTGTATTTATAGATATCATCTTGTTTTATGTTGACTTATTTCTTAAATCTTCTGTCAGCAAGTCATGCTATTCATTTGTTATTGGAGTGCATCAGGCTATTCTTCAAAGTGCATCTACATTAACTCAGTTAATGTTGCAACAACATTTTAAGTACAAATTGTTAACCCTCCCAGCTGCTAATTAAACAGTAGGTATCTTTGCAATAGCTTGGCATGTTTGTAGCTTTTATCTCCCCGTCTATTTCGGCATCTTTCACTGCTGCTCAAACATTGAAAAATGAGGCTCATTGATTTTTCTTTTCATGGTTGTTACAGGCTAAATCGTCTGTCAACACTGTTTTACAGCACTGTCTATGTTATCAGTTTAACATTGACCTTCAACACAATGACTGCATGTTACTGTTTTCTCTTATTTAATAGAAGCTTCAATAAAAGTCAATCATCCACCCTGCAGTTACAAAACAATTTACCCCATTTTCACACCCACCTCTCAAACTTTAAATGACATCAAGGGTCATTATCAATGAATTCTCAGTGAGATAGAGGGAAATGAAAGTGTAGAGGACTCATGACTTCAAGTTTGTTATGTTAAAAAACAAGAACAATCTTTATTTCCTCATAGAAACCATCTTTATATTAGTTTATTGTTAAGAAGGATTTCTATCATTTCATTATGTAAACTAATGAATCTATCAATGTATTTTATCATACCTTTGTGACTGATGACGTCTTACCCTCCCTGTGATTTATCCCTTATTCCTGTTGGCAGCTCTGATAATTTCACATTATTTAAAGAGTTCCTCTACGTGGTCACATAATGGTTTTAAATGAGTTCCATGTGTGTCTTTGTTCAGGTATTCAGATTGCATACAGCTATTAATAATAATAATCTTTGCCCTTCCTGTCTCCATCTGTCCCTTAACCCCTCTTTTTCTCTTCATTAGGGAACAGTGATAGTGGGAAATGAGATTCATGGTTTGAAGGTGAAACATCTGCATGTGGGAGGAGTGCTGGGCTCCGGAGAGGTTCAAAACGGCATAAGAGGATGCATACAGGTGATGATGGATGAATTGAATATTTAATGCTTATTGATGGATGGGAAGCCTGAAGTATTGGCATGTAAGAGATGGAAATGGGCTAAGTGCTGTTGAGGAAGATACATGAATGAAGCTGTTTAAACACAGACACACCTCTCTCTCTCTGCAGGGGGTTCGACTGGGTGTACGGCCTGATGCCCCTCCCCTGCCCCGCCCGAGCAGAGCTGTCAAAGTAGAGACAGGCTGTAGTGTTGGCAACCCCTGCGTCTCATCTCCTTGCCCCTCGCACAGCCGTTGTTCGGACCAATGGGAGCGCCACACCTGTATCTGCGAACCTGGTGAGTCAGCAGAGAGATGATGCTGGATTTGTTGACAAGTTTGAAAATGTCGTAATCGGGGAAAGAAGCACAAAATATTTGCTTACAATTAGGAAGTGACGTCCAGAGAAATGATCGTCCTTAGAAAGTGAGAGACTGCCCTCACATGCTGAAAATATGATTGTTTACATTAAAATGTGTTTAACTGCATAATTTAAAAGTACAAGGGATCATGCTGGGCAAACACAAGGGCAACTAATGAGGTTAATATAATACGAGGTATTTGATTAGATGCTTTCTGACTGTAAAAAACGTGTTCATTGTTACTGCAAGTCATGCTCACTCCTGCAGGCTATGATTGACATACAGGCCAGAGTCTGTATTTTCTGCTTTCTGCCAATGTGTGAAGTCAATTCAGCCACATCAGGACTTATCTTACTAAAACATACGTGATATGTTCTCGGTGGATTGTGTTGCTGTGTGAATGACTGTATGAGCTTGTAGTATCACTGTTTGTGTTTTTAAAGTCATGAGAACAAAACAAAATGTAAGGATTTTGATGTTAAACAGGTGTTATTATTACATTATTTAATGTTAGTTTTCTTTGTCAATTTAACCCTTAAACCTGTATGAGTCACGGGAGGCCTCTTTTACACTCTGAAACATGATTGAAGTGTTCTTCTGTTGAGTTTGCATAGGTGCAACTTGAGTGAGACTAATTCATAATCAGGGAGTTGCATTTTGGAGGCCAGTGTTTTTGCTGAACAAAGTGTGCTTAATAATGCAGTTTGTGTTCAGAGATTTGCAAAACTGTGATTTAGGATGCTATTTGAGAGAGACCAATGGGATTGTGCTTAGAGTGCAGCAGTCTGGAGTTGTGTTTTTGATAAATGAGCTTCAAGAGTTCAGAAAGTGTGCATAGTTCAATGTTTAGCATGTATAAAATGGGGAAACTGTAAATTAAACACATAACCCCTGTGTGGGGTAAGGGTCTGAATATTTTGACAAGGTGAAAGAAGCCAGCTGACTTAGAGAGAGGAAAAGGGAATCATTATGATATGGCTATATCTGTGTGGGTGTGTGCCAGTTCTCTAACTGGGTTAAATAGATATTTGGGATCGCATAATGAGCTCTCATCCACCGAGAGAAAGAAACTGTCTGCAGGCTAACTTCCAAAATCTCCTTAGTCAGGTGAAAATAATGAGGCAGAATTAATGTGATGAAAAATAAATTGATTAGAGGAGATGTAGAGGAGTGAAAAGTAAAGAAAGAGAGAGGAGAGGGAAAGCAAACTGCAAAGAAAGAAGTAATGATTGAAAGAGAACAATGGAGAGAAAAGAAAAGCAAAGAAGGGAGAAGAGAGAGACTGCGTGTAAATGATTAATGAAGAGAAAGAGGCGGATGACAGAAATAGTATAAACACTGAAAGTTTTCAGGCTAGATTGGGAAAGAGAAGAAAGAGGGCAAAAGAAAGTCAAATCAAACAGCCTGAACACACTGGTAGCACATTTGGGAATAGATCCAGAGACTACTGGCATATGCACACAGACACGCAAATCATAGAAGTGAGGGGTAATTGTCATGACAGACTCGCACACCACAGAGGAGGAGTATTAGCTACTAATGCATCAGCAGACTACACCAACCAAGCAGAGATGACAAATACCTACAGTCTATTCATCATTAAAGAAGAGAGAGACAAGAGAGTTAAGAAAAAGAACCATGTGAAACATCAGGTGAGAGACAGAGTACGAGCAAAAGAGGTAATGTGCACATTCACTTTTTTCATTTGTCTCTGCCTGGATATTGAGACTTTCATCCTTAGTATCATCTCGTACCTTCGTCTCAGTATTTTAGGTTATACGCTCCTTAAACACATCTGTTATTATCTGGACTAACTGGTTAAAAATACAATCTTTATTTAACTCTTTTTCCTGTTTGCTTCTTCAAAACTTACATCAATTAAAGCTGTTATCGAACAATTTGTAAATGTTGTTTAGGGTGAATGGTTAGGGGAAGAAAGAAAGCTGTAATTTGGTTTTGTTTATGTAGACTTTGATTCAAGGTTGTGTCACATGACCTAAACTACACTGGAAATAGGAAAATATCACCTAATTTCCCTTTACATAAAAAAAATGTCTGTGTGTATATGGGGAAGGTTTTGTTTGCTGTTGCCACAAAACAGAGTACAGTGATGTAACCAAATGCTCTATTTCAGCCACAAACAACACTTTAGGTTAAAGCCGGAAAGTTAAAGCTGAAAGCCAACTGAGTTTTATGTTATTCAAATGTGAGTCAGTGACTTCAGGAACATTTCAGCTGCAGATGTCTGCATGTAAAGTAGAAATACCTTTGCACTGAAGTTGACTCGGTCACACCTCTGCGACTGAGCAAGCCGGAAGGAACTGCGGAAGAGAATTCAAAGGAAAGTTTTCGAAGAAAGAAAAGTTTGGAAATGAGAGCATGAGATTAAAGCGGAGGTGGAGGAGTGAAGAAGGAACGAGTGTGTGTTACATGGAGGATGTAGTTTGTGAAAGTGAAGAGCCTCAGGCCTGACAGCATGGAAGAGGAAGCAAAGAGGGGCTGCTATCCCTGTAGCATCCTGCGCCAGCCCGCAAGCTAATGCTAACACCCTGACTTATTATCATGGAGACTCTCACACACACACACACACACACACACACACACACACACACACACACACACACACACACACACACACACACTAAGCATTTGCAGAAACTTCACGTACATGAATTTATTTACTGTAAACACACTAACTCTCTCTCTCTCTCTCTCTCTCTCTCTCTCTCTCTCTCTCTCTCACTCTCTCTCTCTCACACAGAAACATGCACACTCGTGATCATTATATTTCATCAGCTCAATGGGCATTAAAAATGGATTTTGTTTTAGAATGAATGCTACTTAGAGACAAATCAAATCAATGTTTAATATAACCAGAACGAGAGAAAGAAAAGAGAGGTGCACTCTAAATAATTCTCTTTCATGTGTGTATTTGTGTGTGTATTTAAGCCTGATGCTAAAACTAGCCGAATGATTCTACCAATGAACTGACAGGAGGTCTGATTTGTGCACAGCCTCCAAGAAAACACACACAATAACATTTAGACACACTCACTGAGACGAGGTTCTGCATGACAAAGCACAGAGACATCTGCTCTCTCATCCTCTAAATGTGTGTGTGTGTGTGTGTTTGTGTGTGTCAGAGAAAGTATATTGTACTGTACAGTATGGAAGCATGGGTGTGTCTGTGACAGCTGCTTCCAGTTGCTACAGGCTAATTTACTGCAGTGAAAATTGAATTTAATATGATAAATTACAGCCATGTTGATTTATGTCTGCTTCAGTTCCCTGAGTTGTTTAAAAACGGACTTAGTTAGTTACATGTGGAAAGAATATGTTTAGTGTTTGCGAACAGGAAACCTCGTAAATGCTTTAACAGTAGCATTTATCGGTGTTGCCAGATGTTGTCGAGTGCCATTTAAATAGTGATAAAAAACAGAAAGTGCCGAATAAATATTTCTTCGAAAGGAGTTTGTCAGAAATGTATATTTTATCAGGGTATTGTTTTCTGTTTGTGATGCAAAGCTGCAGTATATTTAGCTCAGTCCCTCTGGGATACACAGGGAGAGATTTACGAGTTTCTGGCTGTTTTTTCCTGTTCAGACCTACAGTAGGTGCCAGATCCTGAAGGTGCTGAATCAGGGGAAAGTTGTTCCCTGTCTGTGACAAATTGTTCCTCAGCTACAAATGTCATTTATTGATCCGGTTTGATAACTAAATATATACAGGTATTTGGTAAGAGAGATAAGAGCGATGTGAAACCAAAACATTGAAGTTAAAGGCAGGGTTGGTCATTTTCGAAAACTAGCATGATATTAAAAGTAGCATTCCGTCCGTGCTCTGTCTTCACCGACCCCCTCCCCACTGTGCTCCCTCAAAAGTTGCGTCCTTCACTTACATGCACTAGTGCCATTAGTCCAGAAGCGGATTTCAGCTCATGCTTTGAGTGTGGGCTCGTGCATTCATGGGGTAGAGAACGAGCAGGGAGTTTTTACGTGCTTACACCTGCTACAGATGACAGCTTTTCTTTGTTTCTTTTTCAGAGCACATGAATTATTAATGTCTGTCAGGACCTAAAGACAATTTCAACCAAAATCTTAAAAAGTGTATCTGGAGAAAATTACCAACCCTGCCTTTAAAAGTGAAAAAAGCTTTCTGGAGCTGAATAGTTAGAGGAAACATGTATGGAGTTTCCCACTATGAGCGACTCCTCTCCTCATCATTCTGTTTCAACCCTAACTACTTCTTATGAGATATTTCTGACATCCAAAACTTTCCCCTGTCAGAAAGAAGAAAATTGGATGCACAGTGTAAATGGACGGTTCAGTGAACACATGACTCATCTTTCTTTTCCTGATTGTCAACTGGAGAAATCAAGTTGATGTAGTGTGACAATTAAAGGTCCAAAGCCAGACATGATGGATGTGAGTCACTCTGGTTGAGTGTATACAGCTCAAGAGCCAAACCTTCTCAGAGAAGCTGCAGTATCTGACTGTAACATATCAAAACCTCCATACACACATCTGATTTAGAGCTCTTTGTTCTCACAGAATCAAGAATCTGTTCAATATTGTTGTGACAAGGCCAGTGTCATTATAAGAGTCTGAAAACAGCCAAGGCTGCTGTCGCCTCTCTGTCAGTTGCCATGGTGAAAGTCAGAAGATGTAAAGGATGGATAGAAGTGTGTGTGTGTGTGTGTGAGAGAGAGAGCGAGAGAGAAAGAGAGAGAGAGATCTTTTAATCATACCTGTGTGTTTGTATGTTGGTGAAAAGAAACAGTGTAACAAATAATCAAAGATGGAAACATTGCTGCTGTTGTCTTTACTCTTTTGTTTGTAGAATTCCTGATATTTTCAGGCAAACGGAAAAAGAAAGAATAAAGCAAATGAATTGAAAAATGAAGGTTTGAGAAAGGGGGAATGGCAAGGACAGTGTGTGTGTGTGTTTTTTTTTAAATTACAACATGTGTGCGCCTGCAGTTTCACAAAGCAGAGAGAGAGATAAAAAGAATAGGAGTCATTGAAAACCTTGTGTTGTGTCTAAAGCGGCAGCCAAGGCCACGTGTTTGAAAAGCAGAGTGGTGTCTGTATGTTTTGTGGACAAATGCATGAAAGCAGACCTCACACATATTTGTCCGCTGCAGAGGGAGGAATGCAGACCTCAACAAGCTGCACACACTCTTCAGTCACTCTTCAATCTATAGAAACCTCCTCTTTTCATTCCTGTTAAATTGAAGGGCAGCCTGAAAGCAAAACACACTTGCTGGAGGGTGAAAGGAGATTGTATGCGAGGCGGAGACTTTTGTTGGAGAGACTGTCATAGCAATCAGTGTGACACTCTGGGCAAAATGTAATATCCTGTTGGAAAGATTACATGGCTTTTTATTTCACTTGATACGTTTATTATTCTCCTTTGAATATTAACATGAGTATTGTGTGTGAGGATGTTTGTGTTATTGAGTGTCTCAAAAAGACTATGTAAGAATGAAAGCTATAAAACACATTTTCAACACATGCTGACATTTGCTTTAATGTCACAACATCACGTTAAGTTGGTCTGAACCAAAATCAAGTCACTGTAGGTCTGCTCCATCTCACTGCAACATCACCGCTTCATAACTAATGGCGAGGATCATAGAAAGACTTTCAGTGGATTGAACAGATGAGTTAGCTAGATGCCGCCATCGTGAAATTGGAAGCTGTTAAGACGACAGAAATCTAGCAGTAGATCTGGCATATCTGCCGTTCTCTTCTAACAGTTTAACGGTCGGCTCCACTTATTCTGTGCACTCTGGACAGTTAAAGCTCGAACAAGCCGAGAGTTGATTCAGATTTTGGTCTTTTCAAAAATTGACGCAGACAGTGTGCTCTGTATTATTTATCGTATGAAAAGAAAAGATTTCAGATTTCTCAGGCAATGCCCAACTGGCAGACTACAGAAGAAAACGTGTTTGAACTCATCGGCGGTCTCTTAACCGGAAGGTCGGGGGTTTGTCCCCCTGCTTCTGCAGCCACATGTCTGATGTGTTCTTGGGCAAGACACTTAACCCAAAGTTATTCCCGTTGCTTCCGGGCGTATGAATGTGTGTGAATGGGATTAGTTACTTCTGATGGTCACTTTACATAGCAGTCTCTGCCATCAGTGTGTGAATGTGTAGGAGTGACCTGCGGTGTAAAAGAGCTTTGAGTAGTCAGAAGACTAGAAAAGCGCTTTACAAGCTCAAGTCCATTTACCATTGATACATTGGAATGTGAATATTGTAATCAGAATTTATGCAAATATTCAAATAGAGTAGGTTTAACAAAGAAGAAAGGTTTATTTTAAAGTCCAACCTAAAGCTTTAGATGAGGTACATGTCCTGTCTTTGTCCCAGCTCTTAAATAATGGAATCACGCTGAGGGTCGCAGATTCAGTGATGTGGTCAAAACTGAATCAAAAAACGTATAAATGACACGTCTGTTTTTGTGTTTTCTGGCACGTTTTACTACATTAATACAATACGTACTATCAACATCATTATCAGCTGTGTCATGAGGATGGAGTGTTTCTAAATTAATATTTATATCAGACACAAGTCTGTTGAATTCTCTGTCTGAAAATGTGATCATTGGATTCATAGTTTTTATCACCAGCCCACCCTGAAAGTGGGCGCTTTCATGAAAGACTTAATACAACAATTTTGTTCTGTTTAAATGAAAAGTAGGTCTGGTTGAAAGGCCTTCTTTATTTGTGCTAAATACTCCCCACAGTGTGTGTGTGAAGCACTCTGCTTGAGTCATTAGATTAAAGAGGGGTTGTATGTGCTGCCCTGTATTACCATAGAAGAGGCTGCTGTGTTTGTGTGGAGTGTCTGGGGATTGCATTGAAGTGCATGACGGCTACGTTTACCGTGCTGCAGCGGCGCACGCTGAAGTGCATGATGGGAATTGTTGTGTGTCTTTTGTGTTGTGCTGAAGTGGCTTGTTAAAGTATGCTGTCTTTGCTTTTTACTAAGGCACATTTATTTCTGTGCTATTATGTTTGAGAGGTGTTAAATCATTTTCTCAAATGACCTTACATGTTGAAATCATTTTTCTTTGGCTGATGTTTCTCGCTTTCTTTGCAAAGGTGATTGCACTCAAAGAGATACTGCTTCACAGTCACAGCTATGTGCACATGTAGGCTTGATATTGAGGACTCTTTATGCATTGAATGCATTATATTAAAGAAATAGTGTCATTTTGCAGCTTGAGTATAAGTGAACATTGATAAATCTCCAGAAGTATTTATTTTGATTGTATGTGAACATTTTATGAATGGGAAGAAAAACGCACTTTGAACACCTTCTTTCATCTCTCTTTTCTTTAATGCCCTCTGGACGGCGCTATCTCGCCCCTCCAAGGAGAACCAACAGATACTCAAACTCTTTTATCCCTTCAGCTGTCAGGCTGTTGAATTCTGTACAATTCTAATTGATTTACCGTATGGACTGCTATACATTGGGTTACCCATTTAACCCATTTATTAGATACATTTCTGGTGTTGTATTTATGAATTTCTAGATCTGCTAGCTCTGGTTTATCATTTGGCGACCTGTTCGTCTGTTGAACTCTTGTTATTGGAATGTAAATGTAATTGTCTGAATGCTGCTGTGACTGTGTTTGTGTCCTTTCTATTGTCTTGGCTTCTTTCAATGACTCAGTAGACTCTGAAACTGAATTGACCTTCTGGGATGAATTAAGTCGTCTGAATCTGGAGTTATTGGCTCAGGTGAACCCTGCAGATCGTCTTGTTTTAGCTGAAATTCACAGTTTTTCATGTATTTAATTTTATTTTAAATCGCTGCAGACAAGCCTCTCCTTGTGCACTCTGCTGTAATGTGTATTATTTCCTCATCAGTCTTGTTCTACTTGTTAGTGTTTGTGTCAGATATGAAATAATTAATATTCTCTTTTGAAATCCTTTTCTAGAGCAGGGATGTCAATTCTCTTCAGAGAAAGTGTGGCTTTCTGTGTGAGCAGACGATGAGAGCACTTTAATGCACAGTTGGGTCTTGTTTTCCAGTGGTTGGCCCAGCAGGAGAGCGTCTGGAAAATGACATTTGTGTTTGATGTTTGAGATGTTTACCTCTAAGGTGACAGGTTATTATATCCGGCACATGGAGAGTAAATGGAGCCCCGTTCTGCATGTTTCAATAGTTGTTTTGTTGTGGAGCAGAATTTCATGGCTGTAAATGCCAGGGAAGCTCTTCACAGATATTTTGACTGCCTGCTTCCTTTTATTTTTCTCACATTTTCTGTCTTATTATTATAATTTTTTTAAATAAATCATGTCACCTCCAGTAGTGAAGGACTAGAATATCAAACAGAAGTACTACTCTGATATAAAGGTCAGGCAGATGCCAAACAACTCAAAGTTTCTACTGCAAAGCCCTTAAAAACTTCATTTAAACTCAAAATGCATTTTGCTAGGGAAACTTTTTTGTTTAAATAAAGGCATAGTCCACACGTAGGCAGGTATTTTTGAAAACTGAGCTTTTTCTGTGCGTTTGGCCTTTTGTACACACCCAAACGGCGTTTTAGGTCACTGGAAAACTCCTTACAGGGTGAAGATTTTCAGAAACTCTGTTTAAGGTGTTTATGTGTAGACCGGGAAAATTTAGTTTTGGACTTGTAACGTCACGCTGTTCACCAGTTTCTCCTCCGTTTGGTGTCATTGTGCGATGGCAGACGACCAAACTAGTGTTGGTGTTAAGGTGGCTAACTACTGGACTGGACTTTTTACATGCTAACACATACACTCAGTTACTCTCCCCCTATGTTGACGAGCAGAGACGCTTGAATGGCAACTTTGTATAATGGAATGGTCATTGCAGAGGAATGGTGAGAGCGTTTTAGCATGTCAAGGACATCGTTTTTGAGTTGGCATGCTCATGACAGCCATAACAGTGCGTTTTGCGTTTTCATGTGGACGAAGATGTTTTTGAGAAATGAGCGTGTGAGAAAGGTTTTTTTTGTTTTGAGGAAAACCTTTGTTTTCAAAAAAACCCGCCTACGTGTGGACTGAGCCTCAGAGTTGTGGTCAAATCAGAAATCCAGTACCTGATCATTTAGACAAGACAGTAACCTAACAAGATAAGGAATTAAATACCAGCTCAGTTGTGACATTTTATTCAAATGTTTCATTACTATGAAACTTACCTAAAGGTTTGTTGAATACATTTTTCCATTAGAAGATCAAATCTAATCTGAAGATAACCCAAACTGTTCTGACTTTGGTCAAATATTTGAATGTTAATGATGCAATTAACCTACAATAACCTTTATAAGAAACCACATTTTAAACCATTTCATTTGAAATGATTCAGAGACAGTCCAACATGTTGGATCTCATACTTATACCCCCCTAACCCTTTTAAATAAAATGATTTATCTTTGCATTTAGGGTAACACATTTAATCATGTAAATAACATCCCTCATATGAAATCAATCTATGCATAATGTTTGAATTTGGTAATAGTGTAAAACTATCTACCTTATGTAATAATAGTGAGCAAAATTGACTAGGATTAAATGTATTGCATGTGTACTCATACCTTGCAAATAAAGTTGATTCTGATTCTGAACTATTTTGAAATGTATCACTCTTTCTTTACTCTCTCTCTCTCTCTCTCTCTCTCTCTCTCTCTCTCTCTCTCTCTCTCTCTCTCTCTCTCTTTCTGTCTGACAGGTTACTATGGGAGAGGCTGCACCGATGCTTGCCATCTGAACCCGTGTGAAAACGAGGCTCAGTGCCACAGGAAGCCCAGCTCCTCCCATGGATACATCTGTGACTGTGGAGACAACCACTACGGACAGTACTGCCAGCACAGGTACAGCTACACACATACTCGGACACACTGCACACACACAATCTGCTCAGCAGTGCACCTGTGAGAAGCTAACAATGTCTAAAGCCCTTTGATGCTGTTTGTTGCACAGCTAAGCTGCGTTCAAGCGTACTTTTGTGAGTGTGTGTTGGTGTGTTTGTTGGTAGCTTTAGTTCTGCCTTGTTGTCCCACATCTCCAGCCTTGCATGTAATCCACAGTGGGATGAGTGTAGATTTAACGTAATAACACACATACACACACATGGAGGTTATCTGTGTGTGCTAAACTGTGAGAAGAGAGCATGACCCTGACCTAACCCCCCCTGCTCTCCTTCCTGCCTGTGAAATCCACACAGCTTTACGTTAATATCACCATGATCTTTTCTTAGTGTGTGTGTCTCTTCTTTGATCTATCTGCAGGGTGTTTTTCACAAAGACACACATAGTTGGGTGCTTGTGAAAAACATGTCTACAAATCTAAAGGCTGTTGCACACGTAGTCTGTTTTTCCCCCCGAAGTTGACACGCGTGAAAAAAGATATAAGATCTCATGTTATGTCAATCATGTTTGCACACTGATTCCGATACTTTCGTCCGTTATACATGTTCTTCGGAACAGGTCAGATTTTCTGCGGGTTTTCTTTGCATCTATCCCTGACCTTATAAACAAGCGTTATACATTAAACTGTTATAAATGAACAGGATGAGGTTTTCAGTTTGAATGTGTTAGCTTTTATTCCACTTCTATTTGTTGTTTCGTGGTGAAACAGCTTATTATAAAGAGTCCCATCAGTTGGAGAAGGTTCACTACTCCTCCCTTGTCATCCCTAGAAGCAGCAGATAATACACAGCAGGCAGTGAAGCTCCATAATGAAAGTAAATTCTGTCATGAGATGTAATAAAAAATCTCTGGAGTTGATCCTAATATTCTATAAAGAGCACTGATATCTGACTTCTGTCTGCTAAACTTCCCGTAAGGAGCAATAAAGAGATGCACACGAGAATCAGTATTAGCCTAGCTGAGCAGTTATCTCCTTAGTGATCCATTAGACGCAGAGAACAGAGGGAGCGCAGATTAATTGAAAAAGAGAATGAAAGAGCAAAGTGTTGAATAAACCAGACTGATAAAATCTGAGGCTTATTTTGCAGAGGTAGAAATTCTGTTGTTTTAGAAGAAACGGTCTAAATCCTGAACACATTTTAATAAATGAACATGTAACCCGCTGTGTGTGAACAATAAGAAAATAGTGTTATTGATGATTTCAGTTTTTTTATATGCATCTTCAGGGTAAATATTTAAAGGCTTTAGGGTTGTGTTATTGCATACATGTCAGCTACTGTTGTTGGATTTTAAAGACTCAGCATATTCTAAAGTGGATATTATTTCAACACGTTCGTCCTGAGCTCTTGAACCCTCTCACCCTTTTTCTTTGGTCTCTCCCTACATTCATATTTTCTCTCAGTTTGATCCCTCTCTAGATGATTTTTTCCCCACTGACCCTGTGACCCCCTCATTGTTTTTAATTTCTTTGTTCTTAAGAAGAAGAAGAACTTCTACAAGTTTTTGTCTCGGTCTGTTGCTCTGTCGCCTGCTTTCCTTTCCCCACCCTTAACTACTATTGGTGTGTTTCTGTGTAGAATTGATCACCAGTGTCCCAGGGGTTGGTGGGGATCTCCGACCTGTGGGCCATGTCACTGTGACACTAATAAAGGCTTCGACCCCAACTGTAATAAAACCAACGGACACTGTCACTGCAAGGTAACCAGGACACACACAAACATGCGGTTCAACTTTCAGGCATTTGTGTTTGGAACCCAAATTCTTATGCAACTTCCCAAAGCGTCTGAAGATAGGATGACAGAAGTTACAAGAATTTGAGTATATGAAACATGTTGTATCCCATGATCTGACAATCATCAACATAAAACAAGCCTTAAAAAAACTCCTTCTACATAAATAACAGCACAATACAAAAGCACAGACTTGTCTGAGGAGCATGTATACATGTTTATACACTGCATTCAAAAACAGAGCTGGCCCTGTGACATATAAACTCTTGTAAAAAGAAAGAAAGGTTAGTGCTGCAGTGTTAAAATGTGATCAGGGCTGATTAAAACAGCTGATAATGATTATCAGTTATAGTACAGAGCCTGTTTTATGAAGCTGCAGAATCAAATGCTGATTTTTCTTTTTTTTAATAAGTAGAATTCTTCTTGTCACTTTGAGTCGTCTAATATCAGAAGGCTCAGAAGGACATTAAGGGTGTAACTCTATAGATCCCTTTGGCTGTAGTTTAACCCAGACTCACAGTAATCATCTGACACAGTGATGGTCTGATGGGCTAAGCTGGATGTGTCTTTAATCTGAATCTTTAATCTCTCATATCGCCCTTGAACAAAGCACTTAGCCACATGTTTTCCTGCGACCTTTGGCTTCTTGTTCTTTAGTTTCCAAAAAACGAGGCTTAAAATAAAAGATAAGTAGATCCCGTTCTGGTCTCGGCTGGCTCACACAAACTGAGAAAGATAACAATAAGATAAATATTATATAATACACTGAAGATAAAAATCATCCACACTGCATAGAGAGAAAAAAAACAGTTTGACGTTGCAAATTAAACCTTTAAAGATTCACAACTGACAGTAGTGACATGATGACAAATTGCACAACCCCCCATCATCCGACTTTATCTGCTGTTGAGAATCTTAAAGGACAAGGCACTAATTAATGTTTATAGGAGTTCAGCTTGTTCTGAGGGACCATAAATCTTCTACGCAAGTCAAGTGTTACTACTCAACAGCTCCCAGTAATATCACAGTATATATTTTAAGGAGGCTTTTTCCATGGTGAGGAATTTACAAAAATCCCAGCTAGTAGTTCATGACTTCATCCATGTATACCGCATCAAGAATTACATTTGAATCACTATTCTTTTGAAGAGATTCTCCTTTAACCTCTGAGTGCATTCATCATTTGCAGTTAAAGGACCTAAAACTAAATGAAACCTTACAGTACCTTACAACCAAATGAAGAGCAGCCTGTTCTTAATTTGACACTAAGGCAACAGCAGATTATTTGTAAATGTTAACCTAAAAACACAACATAAAGCTGTGACAGATCACAGTCTTTTCTGCTATGATCTTCTCTCTTTGTTAATTACAAGCTTACCTTAAACATCCCCCTGTACATATGATATCATGTGTACTAATACATTCAGAAAGATTACAGACTGATTTATGTTTAATATGGTTTACTGTTATTAGCTAGTATAAGTATTTAGTAAATAACATCTAGTCCTCCTTTCTCATTCAAAGTCTGTTTTCTTTCATTCTTTTAAAAGATGAAATGCTTGACACAGCGTTGACTTTACTAAATTGGAAAATAACTCTGCTCATATATTATTCACTGCAGTGAAGCTGAAACATCTAAGAGAGTTACGATAATCAAAACACCCAACAGAGTGGAGTGTGACTTTAAAGAAAGAAAGTGGCGTTGCTTCATGTGGTTAGATATATACAAACTACTTCACTTCTTTCCTTACATAAAGTGTATTGATTGTTGCTCTTATATTCATTTCACTGGTGACAGTTGAGTCCTCTTTTTGTTTCATTGTATTACTCTTGCTTTTGTGTACATGGTGATGTAATCGCTCACACTATTCTTAGCATGGGGACATTTTAAATTCCTCTGACTGTGTTTGATCACTGACTACTTACCTCATTTATGTTTATGTGTGTGTGTATCCAGGAGTTTCACTACCATCCACGGGGCTCTGACACCTGCCTGCCATGTGACTGCTACCCGGTGGGTTCCTTCTCGCGCTCGTGTGACCCAGAGACAGGCCAGTGCCAGTGTAGGCCAGGTGTGATTGGTCGGCAATGCAACGCATGTGACAACCCCTTTGCTGAGGTCACAAATTCAGGCTGTGAAGGTGAGAATGCCTTTTTGCTTTTTCAAATGTAATATCTCATTTTAATTTAAAATATACCTATCAGGGTGCTTCATCTTTTATTTAGTTATTTATCTTTGTACTCATCATCACGTCTCAAACACTGACACACTGTAGATTTGATTAAAAAAACTGAAGCATTTCACTGCCGGACTGAAATTTCCCGACAATAACAGTAGCTTACCTCACAGGAGGCACGAAGATAATGTGTCAAAACAAGTTTTTTTCACGTTTGAATAAACAGCTACTTTATTGTAATGGTTAAAAATGTGTCACTATCTTAAATCTCTTTTGTGGTGTGTTGACAAAAACTGTCTGCTTCACAATGTTCAATATTAAAGCTTTGTCTGTGCTGTTCTCCAGCAAAGAGAAGAATCATCCAATAGTGCCATATGTGGTTTTCTTTTCTGTAGCTTGTGTAACTTGTCAAGTGGGACAGAAAACTGTGTCCAGTGTGATTTTAAAGGCAATGTATAATTTTCAAGTTGGATTTAAAAGCAGTGTTCAGACTGTGAATTATGAACTAAGACAAACAGGCATGATCGAAAAAGATGAGTCACTTTAATCATAACTGTGTAATTATAGGATTTCATTTTCTTCTGTAATCTTTTCTTTTCTTTCACACTTGTGAAAAAAAGCAGACATGGTTAATTGTATTCTTCTTCTATTTAATGTTTTCTCTCTTTATCAG
The DNA here is from genome assembly GCA_020745685.1 of Tautogolabrus adspersus. Taxonomy (NCBI): domain Eukaryota; kingdom Metazoa; phylum Chordata; class Actinopteri; order Labriformes; family Labridae; genus Tautogolabrus; species Tautogolabrus adspersus. The sequence continues at coordinate 7,771,375 of CM036547.1, read as the reverse complement.
CTTTGTTTTCTTCTGTGTTCTGAAAAGTCACTTTGCAGGTTCCCTTTTCTAATTACTTCCTTTAATTTGTAGCCGACTTTCTATTCTCTCACAATGTGTGACTTTTTTGTTTTGTTTTTTAATTAAAAAGTTCAATGAGCAGATAAGTCTGATTTGAAATGATGTGTTTTGTTCTCTGCAGTCATCTATGATGGATGTCCAAAGACCATCACTCAGGGGATCTGGTGGCCCAGGACCAAGTTCAATCTCCCTGCTGCAGTGCCCTGCCCCAAAGGCTCTGTCGGTCTGTACAGGACCTTTAAACACAAATATACTGATGAACAACCGTTGGAAGTTTTGAACATTAGTTCATTTTTATATGCCATGTTCTCTCCTCGTTACAGGCGCAGCCATCAGACACTGTGACGTAGAGAGAGGGTGGCTGGAGCCAGACCTTTACAACTGTACCTCACCTCCATTTGTGGAGCTCAATGCTGCTGTATGTATTCCACTTACATCATTTAAAACATGTTCTCACAGGTCACAACACATTTACATGAAATTGAACGGGCTAAGGCCTGCACTAATCTAAGATGTACTCAAAAATAGAACTGTCAAGGAAAGTGGTTAACCATCCCTGTTTTCGGAGAAGTGCTGTCTATGGGTTTGAGTGTCTTTTACCTTATTTAGATCCAAATCATTCTTAAAGGTATATTATTAAAGGAGCAATAAGATTATTAACTGAATTAAATCATAAAATGACCTCACAATATCCTCAGACATGAACAATACATGCTATGTTGAAATGCTGGCTTCTCTGACAACAATGCAGCAGCCAGTGTGTCCTCATCCAAGTGTCAATTCTGGTCCGAGCTGCTCTGTATTTTTTTTGACTGGAGAAGGTGGAATACGGTTTCAAGGCTCCCCCACATGGCTGTCTTAGACGCCCCTCTGTCTAAACACTGAAGCCATTGTCTGTGACATGGCGACCCACGTGCAAATTGATTCAAGGGAGGAGGGGGCGGGGTCTCTCTCGAATTTGGTTAAAGGTTGAGGACCCAGGAGTCTTGTAGTATACTTGTAGACTGTTTGCATGAAGAGATAAAGTAGTTACATGAAGATGCTTAATATGCTTACATGTACTGTATGTGTCAGGTATAACGCAAATCTTGCTGCATGCAGAAATGGTTGTATAATATTTCAGTAATTCTTAAATAATTGTTTACATTTGTTCATATTTTGCTCTCTGTGTGTCTAGCTTGATTCTCTGGAGCGCAATGAAACGGAGCTGAACACAATCATGGAGAAGAAACTTGCACACCAGCTCCGTGATGTCACTGAGGCTACTGCTCGACTCTATGGTAATGACCTGCAGATTGCCGAACGACTGCTTTCCCGCCTGCTGACCTTTGAGACCCAGCAGAGTGGCTTTGGACTCACCGCTACTCAGGATGCACATTTCAATGAGGTAAAGGAAGAACACACCATTTTATTTTTCTGTCCTCCTTTTTTTGGCCAAAGTTACACTCTGTGTTATTCTCTGCCAACCGTTATACATTTTAGTGAAAGGAAAGGGTAATCAGGGTGTGGAGCGGGGGCCATCAGCTCTGGTGAAGGAACAGAGACATTTTTTTTTTTATCAATGTTTCTTGTTGGATGTTAAGAGTCACCTTGCTGATTACATTACATTACTTTTTTTTTTCTTTACTAGTTGCACAACAAGCAGGACTAAAGGTGCAAGAAAGAGGTTAACACTTATTAAATTAGTAGTTGCATTGATATAATGATGTTTTTAAAGGGTCAGCATATCACATTAAAACCAAAAATATTGATAAAAGGTATGTTTGAAAGATATTAAAAATACAACAAAAAGTACAAATTGTGGCATGTTGTTAAATAGACAGGCTGTATGGTGACATGTGAAGCCTATAATTAGTTGGTGCTGTTGATTTTCATATCTGAATTCATAGTTGTCTCTGTGTTGCGAGCTCTTCCACAGACTTAATTGGAAATGTCAACCAAGAGAAATACAAATAACAAGCTGATCAACATGATGAAATTTAATCTCCAACGGTGATAAAAATGTTAAATCTTCTGCCCTAACATAAAGATGTTAGCATGTATGGATATGGAAGAGATAAGGAATGAACTGCACCTACACACTATATAACAGATTGTAATAAATACTATGACAACCTACCAGGCGACTAAAGGTGCTGCTGTTATTTATAGCACTAGACATGATTGATATACTGTTCCTTTATAGGCTACAGGCCCAGTTAATAGATATTACAGCTAGATGCTCTTTTTTTCTGAGAAGGGAGGTAATGTTGCTATGGCAATGCAGCGATGGTAGCTCGTGAAATATTGCCTCATGTCATCTTCTTGTATTAACTGTCAGAGTGTAATTTTACCTGGCACGGCTGAATCAGCTGAGGATGCAGAGGCTGACAGGAGGGAAGAAGAGCTGGGATCATTTAAGCATGTTTGCATTTTGACATGAAGGTTCAAAGAGACATCTTCACAAGTTACTTTGGAAATGTAAGTGACAGGAAATGTGTTGCAGTTAACAAATGACATGTCACTATAGCAACAGTGATGGTAATGTGACACCCTGCATGCTGACAATACTGTATATATATCTTCATTTACAAACAGAAATTTGATATTAAACTTCAATCAAACTAATTTATTCCAACTTGTTTCAGTATAAATAACCAGTCATAGGATTGTTATGAGAACGAGTTTTATGTCAACCAGTGGTCTAGTCACTTAGAGGGGAGAAATGGCGTTTAGCCCTCACATTTATACCACAGTTGTTAAAGGGATACATTTCATAATTCATGCTACCAGGAAAGATTGTATGTTTCTACGTTTTTGTTCTATATTTGGAGAAAGAACTTCGACTGGGATTAAACATTTATGTGTGGTTGTCACATTTTATCTTCTGTGTAGCATTTTCATTCAGTACAACTAGAAATTGTGACAGTCTGAAAATAATATAAAATAAAATTCAATTCACTCACATTTAACCCATTTAAGAAACCCTTGTTGCTCCAGCTGAATTTCCAATCACACAGTGAGCCTCCAGTTACTGTATGACACAACAAGAAAAAGGACGTCAACATAGTACAGCGTATGATTGTATTGTTTATGGCGTCCATCTTTTCACACCCAGCCTCTTTCAGGCACTGACTCGTTTAATTAGATTTAATTGATCACCCGTGTTAAATAAGCCATTGTTCAGTGACAACTAGTTAACCTACTTTTATTATATATCTTGAATTAACATGAACAATTAGTTTGGTCAGTCAAAATGATCAAAGGTACCAATTACAGTACATTGCTTTGTGGCATCAATACACCATCTTTTTCTATCAAGGACAGTTGCTATAGAAACCCAGCAGTAGCTTTAATGACATCCTACAGAGTGTACAATGAAGACCTTTTCCTGCATGGCATTTCACTGAATTACCTCATCTGTCAGCAAACAGAAATATTGCTCTTAGGGTGTGACAGGTGGTTGGCTGGTGTACAGCCATGATATCTGATAGCAGAGTAAGTATTTATTTGTCACCTGCTGGTTTCTGAACAAATAAACCTCCACTTGTCTGTTGTCTCTGGTGTGACCTCAACCTCTGACTCTAATACAGTCGTGCCGCCCACATCTCGTCATCTCCAATTAATAATCTATCCTGAGCCCCTTTTTTTCTCAACTATGAAAATGATAATGTAATATATCGGATAATACTTGACACCTGACTTCAAACACCGGCTATTAGGCCAGGCAAACAGGTAATGTAGAACACAGTTACTATAGTAACCACGCAGCATTAACAGAGCCCTGTGGCTGCAGGAGAAACAAAGGAAGGCAGGGAGGAAAGTGTTTTTACATCAAGATTGTATTGATGAATAGAGGAAACCTTCTCATGTTCATGCTGGGATCCAATCTATGCAGCTACTACTGTACTTCCAGTCCTCTGTCTCCTTAAGCGCAAAGCACAGATGTGTTTTTAAGATGAGAGGGATCACATCTTTTACTTTGTGTACTGCACAGTGGTTTTGGTTTTGTGACGATTTCTCAAACTGGTAATCAAAAGCATAAACAAAGGATGAGAGTATTTGTGATGTGACAACATGTTGCTGTTTGACTTGCACATATAATTTGTTTGTTGAACTGATTGGCTGGCATTATGCTCCAACCTGTCATCTGTGCTGCATCTTCTTCTGCCTTTGTGTGCCTCCTTCTCTTTCTCATCTTTTTAAGTCTCCTCACGTTTTTCTTTGTTGGTCTCTGCTGTGTTTCACCCTCTTTCTTTTCATTAAATAAACACATGCAGAATGAGCTCCTGTGGTGTACAGGCCGCTCTGAAGACAGAGATTCACCTTCACATTTTTTATGGAGAAATTCTCACTTATTATTAATATAAGGTATCTGAGTGACTGATTTTCTTTCAACAAAACCACGACGACGTAGGAAGACGTAAATGCAAATTGTACTTTTGTTACAAATGCTTTTTCAAAATCACAGGCAGCATAGATTAATAGTTAAACATGGTGTTTGTTGCTTTCATCAACCTGCATCTCTTCACTGTACAGTGTATCTGCATCAACAGGTGACACAACCAGGACATTATGGTCTATGGATGAGATGGATCACATCAAACATAACCAAAACGTAAACACTTGAAAATGTGGTGCAAACAGATGTAAAGAGATATACTATTTTAAATTGATATTCAACAGAATCTTAAGTCATGTAAAGAAAAATGATCAACACATCTGTGCAGGCTTTGATTGGAGTCTAAAAGTGTCTGAATCTTGTGATGCCATCACATCATCCATTTCATACTCACCTCAATTATTCATCTTCCATCTTATCACTCCTGTTGTTATTTTTTTGTCTTTACCTTTTTTGCTGTTTCCCGTATCTCTGAGCCAAACATAAGCTTCTCCTATAGCTTCTTTTCTTCCTCATTCTCTTTCATTTTTATCGCCTGGCAACTTACATATCCACAATTCCTCTTTCTGATCCTCACTTCCTGTCCCTGTGCAATTCACTACTTTCTTTCTATACCACACTCTAAGTCCTTTTCTTGTTTGTCTGAAGAATTTCTTGTTTATTTCTTCTCTCCAGAGCATTATGAGATATTGCAGAGGTTTATTGGTTTTGGTGCAGTCAGACTGCAAGGACTTATATTGAGCACTTTTACTCCCTCTCTCTCTCACATACTGTCTTTCTTTCTCTGACATTCTCCTTTTTTGTTTATAACATTTTGTGAGGCTGTTCATTTCTGACTATCTAGGCTATCAGACCTCCATCCAGAGTCAAAAGAGTTTAATGAAAAGCTAAATAAGGGCACTGGTCACATCAGAGTGGTTAGACTTGCTATAATTGGGGTCAAGACACGTTCAAATGTTTTTATCTCTGGTGTGGTTCTGGTCATTATAGCTTGACAAAAGGCTTTACAATAAGGACAAAATCTGATTTCTTCTCTCCTTGACCCGCAGCCTTAGACATTGTTTTGCATACATGGACGATACCCAGACAGGTCGCCCAGACATATTTAAGGCCGCCCAAGTATATTTCCTGACATTTTATCAGTTTAATCCATAAATTCACCTATTGCACCAGAGAGAGGGCGAGGGAGACGCAAACGTGAGCGAGAAAGAGAGAGAGAGAGATGTCTGCTGATGGTACGTGCCTCTTGTGCGACCCTCCCTTAAATGCAAAGATTGTGGTGCTAGTATGTCTCATTTTAAAACTGCAGCTTCTTATGCTGTTTAATATTTTTCTGAAGGTGCTACGATCGTTGTGATGCACGTCAAACGCTTCATCATCAAGACACAAAGCGCGGATCCCCTGATGTGATACCAGAATATTGAGTGAAACATTTCAAAATGCGAGTGTTGTACTTTAGCGAACGTACCGCTGGAGAATATTGTCAAAAACACACAATAAACAATGCTACAGAATGAGGCAAGGTTGGACAAGCTGGTGTGTGTGTGTGTGTGTGTGTGTGTGTGTGTGTGTGTGTGTGTGTGTGTGTGTGTGTGTGTGTGTGTGTGTGTGTGTGTGTGTGTGTGTGTGTGTGTGTGTGTGTGTGTGTGTGTGTGTGTGGGTGTGGGTGTGTGTGTGTGTGCGTGTGCGTGTGTGCGTGGTGGTGTGGATAAGAGAATAGAAGGGGAATGGAGTTAAGATGAGCAGATTTTGCCGTTTGTTCAACTGAAATAAGTTGATTATAAAGCACAATGAATATACACTGCTCAAAAAAATAAAGGGAACACTTAAATAACACATCCTAGATCTGAATGAATGAAATATTCTTATTAAATACTTTTTTCTTTACATAGTTGAATGTGCTGACAACAAAATCACACAAAAATGATCAATGGAAATCAAATGTATTAACCCATGGAGGTCTGGATTTGGAGTCACACTCAAAATTAAAGTGGAAAAACACACTACAGGCTGATCCAACTTTGATGTAATGTCCTTAAAACAAGTCAAAATGAGGCTCAGTAGTGTGTGTGGCCTCCACATGCCTGTATGACCTCCCTACAACGCCTGGGCATGCTCCTGATGAGGTGGCGGATGGTCTCCTGAGGGATCTCCTCCCAGACCTGGACTAAAGCATCCGCCAACTCCTGGACAGTCTGTGGTGAAACGTGGCGTTGGTGGATGGAGCGAGACATGATGTCCCAGATGTGCTCAATTGGATTCAGGTCTGGGGAACAGGCGGGCCAGTCCATAGCATCAATGCCTTCTTCTTGCAGGAACTGCTGACACACTCCAGCCACATGAGGTCTAGCATTGTCTTGCATTAGGAGGAACCCAGGGCCAACCGCACCAGCATATGGTCTCACAAGGGGTCTGAGGATCTCATCTCGGTACCTAATGGCAGTCAGGCTACCTCTGGCGAGCACATGGAGGGCTGTGCGGCCCCCCAAAGAAATGCCACCCCACACCATTACTGACCCACCGCCAAACCGGTCATGCTGGAGGATGTTGCAGGCAGCAGAACGTTCTCCATGGCGTCTCCAGACTCTGTCACGTCTGTCACGTGCTCAGTGTGAACCTGCTTTCATCTTTGAAGAGCACAGGGAGTGGCAAATTTGCCAATCTTGGTGTTCTCTGGCAAATGCCAAACGTCCTGCACGGTGTTGGGCTGTAAGCACAACCCCCACGTGTGGATGTCGGGCCCTCATACCACCCACATGGAGTCTGTTTCTGACCGTTTGAGCAGACACATGCACATTTGTGGCCTGCTGGAGGTCATTTTGCAGGGTTCTGGCAGTGCTCCTCCTGTTCCTCCTTGCACAAAGGCGGAGGTAGCGGTCCTGCTGCTGGGTTGTTGCCCTCCTACGGCCTCCTCCACGTCTCCTGATGTACTGGCCTGTCTCCTGGTAGCGCCTCCATGCTCTGGACACTACGCTGACAGACACAGCAAACCTTCTTGCCACAGCTCGCATTGATGTGCCATCCTGGATGAGCTGCACTACCTGAGCCACTTGTGTGGGTTGTAGACTCCGTCTCATGCTACCACTAGAGTGAAAGCACCGCCAGCATTCAAAAGTGACCAAAACATCAGCCAGAAAGCATAGAAACTGAGAAGTGGTCTGTGGTCACCACCTGCAGAACCACTCCTTTATTGGGGGTGTCTTGCAAAATTGATTGTCAATCAGTGTTGCTTCCTAAGTGGACAGTTTGATTTCAACAGTAACTAGTTGAAAAGGTTACTTCGGCATGCTTTGAGCATTTTACGGGGTCGCAGTGCCTTATGAGTAATTATATGGAGAGACCTAACCACACTCTTTCAAATGACCTCGCCTTTTTTTAACCAACCTGATATTTGATGCTGACTTGGTGCTCGGCTTTAAGGCTCAGTGGAGTCTGAAAAACGTAGACTCATGTTCTTTTTGTTAGGCATGAGAAACAGCCACAAACTAACCACTTCTTTAATTACCTCATAAAACCTTTTTTCTCCATGTCCAAGTCTGACTCCTCTTCCTCAATCAGTCTTTAAAGAGAAGCATTTTAAGCAAACGATGGAGTGGTTATTCTTTTTATTGTCAAAACGTGGACAGTTTATGTATTTTTTTAACTTCTTTATCTCTTTCCCTCGCCCAGTCAAAGTGTTGACACGTGTTACTCTTTCTGACTTGAACACTGTCTTCTTGCCTCAATTACACAGACTTACCAAACTCCTCAGAAACTTGTATCATTTTTTTATCATGTATGCTTGTTTACATCTTTTAAGTGCTAATCTTCTGCTTCTTCCAGAACATTGTGCGGGGAAGCAGTGTGCTGTTGGGTCCTGGTACTTCTGGGCTTTGGCGGGCTATCGCTCAGAGTCAAAACCACATCCCAGGCGGGGGTCCGGCTGAGTTGACAGATCTGCTGGAGCAGTACGCCCAGAATGTAGCCCAGAACATGAAGCTCACCTACCTCAACCCTGTGGCGCTGGTTGCTCCAAACATAGGTGAGTTCAGAATGACTACACACACACACACTGAGTCACAGACAGTCAGACATGATACAAAAGCCGATCCCTAGTCAGACGCAATAAAAGAGAATAAGACAGTAATAAAATCGTAATCTTTACACACGATTTGCAGCGCTTTTCTCATAATGCTGTAAATCACTGCTGTGAAATCAGCTAGAATGAGTCATTGTAAAGCGGGAGATGAAAAGCGCTAATGCAAATGATGATGGCAGAGCCACAGAGCTGGCAGCACCATTCCAAATTTCACACTCTCACTCACACACACACACACACACACACACACACACACACACACACACGCACACACGTTTATAGCAGCTAATGCTTTGAGTACATGCACAAAACGCCTTCAGCACTGTAGCACTAGCCAGCGTACATCATTTAGATTTACTGGTGCCAAATCCTATCAAGATCACACACACAGTGACAAAAGAACACACATGAACACACATACACAAACACAACACACAACACACACACACACACACACACACACACACACACACACACACACACTGATTGACTGAAGTTTGTAGTTACACTCTAATAAAATACTTGAAACATGTATCATTTTAATTAAACAGAGAGCATAACATCCTTTGCTGTCACACAAACAAACAAACACCCTGCTCACGCAGATTTAAAATTATACATGGGCAGGTTTGGCCCTCTGCCTTGTGTCATTTGGTTTCTGGCATCATTTCTCTTCTACATATATGCTTTTTACATTTTTTCTCTTCACTTAAGCAGTGTTGAAAATACTGTTCATTTTTTTGGACCACTGGCAACAACCAGAGTTGTTGAAATAGCAACAGCAGCTCTACAGGGATGAAGCTAGACTGCGACGTTCACAATCAGATAATGCTCTTAGCTACCTACACAGATTAAATTTATATACATTACCACACACCTAAAACATATAAATCTTCAATCACTGAATCTTGCCTCACAAGCCTATTCCACTGTGATCTGGTAAAACTGACTTGAAGAAATACATGCTCGCTTGCAAAGCATTGGCTGCTATTTTCTGTAACTCTTATCTTCCATATTAAAGCTTCCCCCTTTAGAATACAGCCAACATCCTGTTAAATAACCTTTAACAGGGCCTGATGCAGATTCCCAGATGGAGAACTTAGAGTTAGGAGCAGCAATAAAGGCAGAATGAATAAGAAGTATAGCCAATGCTGAATTTCGCACTCCTACACATTAAAACAGACAGTTGGGATAGTGTCAATAACCAGGGAAAGGATATAGATGGACCTGACACACACCCATCTGTTAGCTTTAATAAATGAGTTCCTTTTAAGATGTTTTGTGGTTGTTGTTTTTTTAATGCCAAATCTCCATTTTTTTCTATACTAATGGACCATTTGTTTAGCTTTAAAAATGCTCATTACGACTTTAAAATCAGAAAACAGATTCATATTCTCCACACACACACACACACACACACACACACACACACACACACACACACACACACACACACACACACACACACACACACACACACTTTACACATGTCTGTTACAGTTATAGTGAGTGATTTCTCTCATCTCTTTGTATTGAGTGCGGTTCCTCTCCTGTTTGCTGGATCAAGTGTTCACTCGTTTAAGAAGCCTCCATATTGACCGTGTGCCTCCTGTTGGTCACCTCATTTCCCATAATTCAACAGTTCCTCTGCCCCTGTCTCTGTGTTTATTGATTCTGAACTGACTCCCAAATCCACAGGGAATAAAATGGTGTATTGACAGAGGCAGTTCAGGTGTGACCCTACATTGTTTGTGAAAATGAAAATGCGTTGTAAGACGAACTACCCTAATCCTAATAACACAATTTTAAATACATTTGGTTCATTGGAAATCTTCAATGCTGTGTAGATTTTAGTTTAAGGAGGCTGCTTTGTTGCTTAAAGCAATTTAAAAACGATGTTTATTGAATAGTTATGGTCATATTATTTGAAATAAAGCTTTGATTATGTTTCAAATGTTCTGTTGGAGCAGCAGGTTTTTCAAAAATATATATTTAACACTGTGTAAAGCTTTTCCCAATGTCAGTAGGTATGTTTGTACTGATAGTGATTTTCCACATATGGTTCTTGTAACCTGAGATGCAACATGAAACGTGATGAAAGAGAGTCTATAAAGATATCTGTGTTAATGTGTGCTTTTTTGCTGCTTTTTTGTTGATCAGTCATGAATCTAGACCGTGTGGAGAACCAGACTCATGTGCGACGCCGTTTCCCACGTTACCACACTAGCCTGTTTCGCGGTCAAGTTCTGTGGGATCCTTACACCCATGTGATACTGCCCCCTGCTGCCCTGGTGCCCCAACGACAGCAGCAACACAACTGGAAGGAGAAGGAGCGGACAGAAAAAGAACGTAAGAACAGACGTATAAATAAAAGAATGCAAGTGGCTAAAATTAAGAAGATACTCACACAGACTTCTCCATTTCAGCTTCAACCCCACAGAATGCTGGTTCAGCCCCTGTCAGTATCTCAGCCAATCAAACAGGAGAATACACCGCAGCCAGACGGGCTGTTTCTATGCCTGAGCCGCCCATCACCATCGTAATCATGTTGATCTATCGCAGTCTGGGCGCCGCCCTCCCTCCAAAGTACCACACAGACAGACGAGGAGTGAGGTAGGAATCAATCACTCTCTGAACAACGGAAATCAGATTATAGCACATCTGGATCCTTAAAGGGAGGGAACATATTGGATTTACAAATCTGGATTATCTGTGTGTTTTTTTAGTGTTAAACAGAAAACCTTAAAATCCCTTTTATATAATGCATTTTGTCTGCATAACATAATGCTCCAGACATCTTTAATTGGGTTCATTTGAAGCTGCAACCTCCCAGAGTTTAACACAGACATGATAACAGATGCCATTAATCATTTAGTGAGAAAAACAGGAAAACAACAAGGGCATTTTTAAATTGCTTATTCTGTGTTTCCAACCTACAAAGGTTTGTATTAAAGGCGCTGTGAAACACGCAAAGAAGCAGCACATCCTCATATTTGAGAATATGGAATTAAAGAAGTGTGTTGTTTAAGTTTGATAAATGTTGTGTTTTTTCTCTCTCATGGGATCTTTGACTCTTTATTTCTCCTCTCCCCTCCCATTCCTCTCCCTCTCTGCTCTTCCTCTCACCCCCTCAGGGCTTAATAACAAAGTTACAAACTGTCCAGGTTCAGTAGGTTTCAATGAAAAGTCATTTAAATCTCCCTTCCAATTTCTTTCTCATTCCTGTCTACTCTGCTTGTCTTAGCCTTTTTCCCCATCCTAACCAGGATATCAAACTCTACCTTCGGTCTCATCTATTTTATATATGTTAACCCTGCGCTCTCTCCTCCAGGCTTCCCAGACACCCGGTGATGAACTCCCCGGTTGTCAGTATCTCTGTCTACAACAACCAGACGTTTGTGGCTGGACACTTGGACCAGCCCATTCTGCTTGAGTTCAAGCTGCTGGAGACGGCGAACCGCAGCAAGCCCCTGTGTGTGCAGTGGAACCACAGCAACCAGTGAGTACAGATTACACTGAACACTTGTTAATATATTCCTTCATACACAATGTGAGTCTTCTGTTAGAACTGTGAAAACCTCAGCTGTGTAGGGACATAAATCATTAAGGGAAATTACAGGAAGGTGACTCAGGTTTTAAATCTCAATGCTTTGAGTAGTCAGAAGACTGGAAGTCTTGTACAGTAAGTGCTTTCCAAGCTCAAGTCCATTTACCATTTACCATAACACAAGTGGATGTTTACTGAAAGAAGAACATTTCAAACTAACACACAAGCTAAATGCACAAATACAACACATTTCCAAGTCCAGTAACATTTTTTTTCCAAATAGGATACAGAGAAAGTGTTCATTATCTTTTCTCTTTGTATCATTTCAAAATTGATCTTTATCTATAATCCCTCAATCTGCCTTTCTGTCTGCTTCTCTCTCTCTTGTCTCTGCAGGTACGAGATAGGTGGTTGTTGGACAGTCAGGGACTGTATGGTGGTCTACAGGAACACCTCTCATGTCCGCTGTCAGTGCCAGAGACTGGGCACATTTGGCGTGCTGATGGACAGTTCACACAGAGAGGTTAGTGTCCGTCAGTGTAGAACTTCTTAAAGACACATGAGCTAAATATGTATGTATTACATCCTTTTTTATTTTACTGTCAGGGATCTTGCAGTGCAGAAATACTTTGGTACACCAGTGTGTCAGTTTTCTTCTTTTTGATGTTTAACGTCTTATCTGATGATTGCTGGATTTAGTGTGGAAGTTTGAAATCTAGAGATTTAAATCCCGACTGACACTCCAAAGGCTAAAGGAAGCCTTGTTCCAGCTGTAGAAGATTTTCATGGTTTAATACGAAAATAACATCCAGCATACTAAGAGATGATGTATCAGATCTTTGTCAAACAGAAACAGGAAACGTGGAACAGAAACCTCATGCCTAACAATGAAATACAGAGGTCCTCTGTCTCTCCTACTCCTTTTAGAATCCTTTATATTTACCTTTTAAAACCAGACAGTGTTTTGTGCATAATTTAAAGGTTTCTATGCTTTTCTTGTTTAATCTCAAACAATCTAATAGCTGGTGCAACATTCCTTTCCCCAGTTTATTTAAATCCTTTCAAAATGATTTGACAACTTTGCTGTAAAAATCGTCCTGTCATCCTCAGTGTGAAGAAAGGAGGGAGGATGGGAAACCAGACTGAAATAGCTTCATTTCAACATGTTAAAATGATTCAGTTTCATGTCTTTGCCTCATTTCTTTTGCTCAGACTTACTCTCTCCCTACTCGTATCTGTGCTGCCCTGCCTTTCTTATTCCCATTTTCCATCTCCGCTATTACTCACTCTCCTCTTCTCCGCCCTTTCTTTTCATCATAACCCACCACTATGATATAAATCCAGTAATACCCTCTCTCTGTCATCTCTCCCCTTCTCACACCTCTCTATGAGCAGCAGCTGGAGGGGGATCTGGAGACACTGGCCCTGGTCACCTACTCCTCTCTCTGCGTCTCCATGCTGGCTCTCCTCCTCACTGTCCTGGTGCTCTCCTGCCTCCGAGGCCTCAAGTCCAACACCAGGAGCATCCATTCAAACACGGCAGCAGCAATGTTTTTGTCTGAGCTGGTGTTTCTACTTGGAGTCAACCAGACTGAACAACAGGTAGATACTGAAAGGGGGTTGTGTGCTTGGATTTCAGAAGGCTTGTTTTTGATGGATTTACCCTATTTGCTTTCCTCTTGAAGATTTGACCACGTACTCATGCTCTGTGTGCTCATACTTCCCGACTTTGTGATTCACTATATCACAAGGGTGGGTTTTTTCTTTATATCGCCCAACACTTGAATTGTTTCCTACACTGGCCTTTTTTTCTGCCAATTAATTTTCCTCTCCTGACCCCTGACCCTTTTCTCCCTCGGTTTTATACATCATAGATGTGTGTGTGTGTGTGTCTGTGTGTGTGTGTGTGTGTGTGTGTGTGTGTGTGTGTGTGTGTGTGTGTGTGTGTGTGTGTGTGTCTGTGTGTGTGTGTGTGTGTGTGTGTGTCTGTGTGTGTGTGCGTGTGTCTGTGTGTGTGTGTCTGTGTGTGTGTGCGTGTGTCTGTGTGTGTGTGTGTGTGTCTGAGTGTGTCTGTGTGTGTAAGTGTGTGTGTGCGTGTGCGTAAGTGTTTAATGAACAGCGATCCCTACTAAAAAAAATTGTGCTCAGTCAGCATGAAATCCAATTAATGAAGCTGTAACCTCGACAAAGTGAACTCCACTGCTCTTAACAGTGTGACTGGTAACTTCTAGCTGAACAATATGTTCTCTAATTCATGTACATCATGCTTGGGAGAGCATGTTAGTGCTAGCAGCAGTTGTGTGGGTTTGTGTGCACATTGGTTTTTACGTGCTTGTTCATATTTCAGTTTTTCTATCTTTTTTGTGTGTGTAACTGTTAGTGTTGGTATTAATGTGTGTGGGCGTGTGAAATTCATCGTCTGGCCTTTTTCCTGCCAAGGCAGCTGCTATTTCTATGTTGTCTCTGGATGTATAGTTGGTAATATATGCTGAGCGTCCTTTAACCGTAGAAAACTGGGACTTGCATTACTGCTTTCCTAAACTTACAGATAGTGTTCAGCTGTTGTGTTTCCTGAGGGAAGTATTTCCGCTTGTTTGTGAGAGTGTGTGGGGGTTGAGAAGGAGGCGTGTTTGAGGTCTTTTATTGTTTTGATTGAGAGTAATGTAATGCTACAAAAGCCAAGATGAGATTCTGATAACTGTACAAACTGAAGAGGTTTAAGATTTTTCAATATTTGACGTATTTGTTTTCTATGTTACATTTCTATTAAGAGGCCATGTGTGAAGATGTCACACATTTCAGGGAACAAGAGATTGTTTAAAAAAAAAAAAACATACAGTACCTTGAATCACAAGAATCGTGTTCATTAGACGGTGTGTCATCAACTGTATGCCGGCATGAAGAGTTGTTGGTAGAGAGGCCAAGCAGTTCTGAATGAGTCCGTGCAACATATCTAAACCTATTTGAAATCTTTGAGCTTTTTAAGCATAAATCTACTCTGGTGTGTTCTAACTTTATTTCAGTTTTCTGAGGATGGTTTCAGTAATGGCTCTCAGTTTCCAGAAACCACCTATTTGAAAATCACAAACCAGAGCAATTTAAAGCTGTTTTCTGTCGTTAGTTTAGTCTTTTGCTTTTACTCTTGACAAACACCCAGAAATTCTTGGAAGATAGTGACTTCACTTCCAGATGTGAAGGAGCAGTATTTTGTGCCACTTGAGTTTAAATGGCATCTCATCAGTCTGAACAAACAGACTAAAGGCTTTAGAGTTCAAATCGCCCACTTCAGACATCCTTGAAAGCAGCCTGAGGGTGATTTCTCTGAAAGCTTAAATGCTAATGTTCTGCATTATTCATGGGGGAAGTTCAACGTTACTGTCAATCCAAACAGCGGCCCTTTAACTGACAAAAGTGATTTGGAACTTTATCTCCTGCCTTGACAAAAACTAGGATTAACAAATGATAATATGCAATCCAAACCATGGCCTTGGTTAGACCTTAGGTAACTATATCCTCAGAGATCGCACACTCTTTCATTCCAAAAGATAAAAGAAATTAGACTTAATGTGATCTCATGAGCTCCTGAATCCTCTGAAATAACTAGGAGACAAGTTAGCCTTACATTATGTTACATGAATACTTTGAGACATTGAAGCACAGAAACTGCTAAGGAAATCACATTTCCTGCTGTGTAGTTTTACTCTGAGATGTGTCCTCTCCTCGTGGTGCTAAATGATGTACCCGTATAAGCAGTTAGGAAAGTACTCTTGGGTGTTATTGCCATAATTCAACCTATTAACAACATTCATTTACACTCAAATCAGTTAGTTTGTGCATTTCCTGGAGGTAAACGTTAATACTCTGCCATAAACCCTTTTCATTAGTCGCTTTGCCTATTTAATCATGAATGCCTCTTATTTCATTTAGAACACCTGATGTGTTGCAATAAAAACGTGTTGGTTGCTTGTCAAGATGTTTGCTCTGCAGCTGTAATAAAATCAATACAAAGGATTCAATTTTCATCTTCCTTTCTTCACATTTTTCTCCACTCTTTCTTTCTCATTTCTTTGTCTCTGCATTTATCCCATTTGTTATTTTTTTTAATTGTTTCTTTCTTTCTTTGATTACATTACATGGTTCATCTTTCTCTCCTTCCTACTACACTCTCCATCCTCCTGCTTCCCCTCATTATTCTTAATCACTCTCTTTCTCTTTCCCTTCCAGTTCCTGTGCACGGTTGTTGCCATCTTACTGCATTACTTTTTCATGTCCACGTTTGCCTGGATGTTTGTGGAGGGCCTTCATATCTACCGCATGCAGACTGAGCAACGCAACATCAACTTCGGTGCCATGAGGTTTTACTATGCCATCGGCTGGGGCGTGCCTGCCATCATCACAGGTAACACACAAACATGTTCACAGACATGCAAGATCTTTGTCTGAAATGTGTCCATGTATCTGTGTACACAGAGACAGTCAAACACACATTTATGCATACTGTCATATTAGCGCTTAAACACACAACACACACACACATTGACAATGAGTCTGGTTGTGTAGATAAGGTGTCCTATTGACACTTGTATTAAACAGGTTTCAGTGACATTTTAATATAGAGATACTAGAACACACACACACCCATACTAATACACACACACACACACACACACACACACACACACACACACACAGGCAAAAGCAATTTATTCCTCCACACATGCTATAAGCAAGTTACTTCTCTCTCTCTGCTTTTTTTACCCAAACACACATTTTTGGTTGCATCTAAACGCAGACATGCTGTCAAATCTCCTCTATCTGATGCTGTCACCCTGGCACACATACACACAAACACTGACCACTGCCTCACCTTGCCTGAAGAAGATAAATGTCTCCCACAAGACACACACACATGCACACACACCGGCTGCATCTTCTCTTACCTGCAGTCCTGAGGTGTATTTGTCTGTCTTTTCGTCTTTGTTTAGGTACTTCCTGTCAGTATTACTTTTTCACTCTCTTAAAACGTTTTTTTTTTACCCACAACTGTCAAAACATTCCCACTGCTGTCCAAACAGGATACAGAAGGAACATAGCCTTCACTGTTCTTAGATTAGTCACTAACCAACCAGCTGCTTTAATTGTCTGTTTTGGTTTGCTCATCGAGAAGTTGCTCTGCACTGATCATCGACAAACAATAATAGCCTGCCTTTATTTATTAACAACAATCATTTTCTACAAAGACATCTGTTATAGTGCATATTAGCACTGATCTTCATGGAGTAGCATCTTTGCAAGTTTTTAGATTTTAAGTAGGCACACATTTTCCAGAAAAAAATCATCACTTGGGAAAGTAACTTTAGCGCTACTGTTGTTTGCTTCAGCACTCATAAATAGTGTACACATTAATTAGTGATGCTGTGTGAGAGGAACTAACTCGCACATTTCACAACATTGTAGCCTTTTTCAATATGAAGGTATTTTGCTAATTAGTTCTCTGAAGGCAACAGACTCAACAGTTGATATGAAGAATGTCATCAACAACATACCTGTCTATCGTTCTGTTTAGTCCTGACTTACAGATAATTGAGCTGGCAGTGATTTAATATCAAGCCTTGTCTGTTGATATGGAGTGTCTCCTCTTTGGTCTGCTGAGCTCTAACGTGAGCTGCACCCAGGTCACCGGTGTTTGTAGCATCTGGGATCTCTGACAACTAGATTAGTAGAAGTGTGGTGTTTAGCTTGGTGCTTTGTGAGATTATAATTACTATTCTTAGCAGTGATTAAAGTTTTCCTTCCTGCACATAGACTACAACACCCCGCTATATTCTGGTTGTTTAACTCGAGCAGTGAAAAATAATGTTCATATTTCCAAGACAGAAAGGTCATGCCTGAATGATAATCAGCATATGTGTGTGTTCACTGCGCACAACATTCTTTCTCCCAGGATGCTACTGTGCTGACGTTAGCGTAACCTCGCCCACCAAATCCATGTCAATAAAACCTTAATCTTATGTTGTCATAAGCCATTTCACAAACCCAAACGTAACGTGTAACGAGTTCTTTTAATGTTTCTGAATTAAACTGGTGTTGAAGTTGAAAAGTAGTTCTGATTAAGATGGAAAGAGCAGTAAATGTATCAGTAGCATCAGTTCACAGAACAAACCAGAAGTGAACATGACAACATATTGACATATATTCAATCATCTAATCATATCACACATGTATAGCTACTGAGGCTCAGGTGCTGATTACCTCCAGCAGGATGTTTTTCTCTCACAATATAAATAATAATGACTACCTCGCAGTAATTGTAACGTGTTCTGATATGTTATTAACCTTTCCCGCCAGTATCAATCAAGTTCATACTGTCACATACTGCTCTCTCTCTCTCTCTCTCTCTCTCTCTCTCTCTGTAACTGACAGAGGAGATCTTAGAGGAGATCTTCCCGTCTGATTCGACTGTCTGTCTCTTCCTTGTAGGCTTGGCAGTGGGATTGGACCCAGAAGGCTACGGGAACCCGGACTTCTGTTGGATCTCTATCTATGACAAACTCATTTGGAGCTTTGCTGGCCCCATAGCCATCGTCATACTGGTAACTGTCTCCCTGAATGTCTGACATTCTGTCGTTGAATATCATGCACACAAACTTGGAATAGAAATAATAAGACAGTTACCACTGGCTGTATGCTCACAAAAAGGAGCAGAATCAAGTGGCAGCTTCCAAAGTTGAACTTTAAAAAGATTACCCACTTGAACTCAGGTGTACCAACATTTTACTTCCCTCCCTTATCAGTGAAAAACTTTCATATCCTACCTTTCATTAATCTGTAAATATTCATTTATTCTGCAATTTTCTTCCTTCTATTCACTGTTCTTCTGATTGATTTGTATCAATGAAACTAGAAACACTAAATCTCCAAATAATGCAGTTCAGATGATCATTTTATCTACATTGATTATGTTTCATCTAAAGTCACCTATGAGGTTGCTAACAACAGCTTGGAATTTGATGAAATGTGTACGAAATGTTGCCTTACCATTTCTTTAACCCCCCCAATCCAGATGAATGGAGGGATTTTCATGATTGTAGCCAAGATGTCCTGCAATCCGTCTCAGAAGGAGACCAAGAAGCTGCCTGTCATGTGAGTACCTTTCTCTTTTCAATATGTACGGCTGGTACGGAGGATAATGTATGAAGACTATCGGGCCTTTTAATGGAACAAAAATGATCATATTATTTTATCATCTAGGATGTAACAATGTTCATCTGAACAGTTCTCTCAAATGCATGTAGTGGCTGCAACTTTACATCATTGTGCAGTTCTTAATTATGAAATAGAAATGAAGCTGAAACAGTTTGTTGCTTAAAAGAAAATACCCTTAAAGTACAAGACAACATGTATCTACTAAACACTTAAACAAAATGATCAAATATGAAACTGCTTAAATGTCCAGATTGCAAAGCTTTTATCTTCTTTGTGAGTTTTAAAGTTGATCATAAAGATAACATGACATGATAGAATCATAAACACTATTCCCATTCAGTTTTGTAATTGATTTGTGACTGTTAACTTATTGACGGGAATCTTATCTGTTATCCCTCTGTCTCTTTCAGTCAGCGGTGATTAAGTAGACACTGATCATTTCAGGCCGTGTCATTTATCAAATCATTTCTACATGAAGTAACTGATGATGTGTGAAGTCTTTGTTTGCCCTCCTTCTCACAGATCTATCTCATGAATCAATCAAAGGATTTCTGTATCCTCCTGTCTCTGCTTGCTCTAAGTTCCTCTCACTCTTTCGTCTTTTGTTCAATTGGCTTCTTAAATTTCATCGATACATCGTTCATGGACATCAATAAAGAGTCAGCTGTTTTAAATGAATCTATATGTATGATGCCCACACGTGTATGAAATCACAGAGTATATACTTTATTCACTGAAGGGCAAGTTGTTTAGCCAGCAGGGGAGTAAAGGAAGGTTTTCAGTGTTATTATGAATATGAGATGTTCCTAGTTAAAGCTTGACCATCCTCTTTAGACACAGGAGAGTGTTTTTAAACCATGAACTCTTCCTGGTGAATCCAAATCTAACCTTTGACCCTCACACTGCTCTCTGTGTTTCTTTCTTCAGTGCTACTATACGCGATGCCTTCATGCTGCTGCTCGTAGCCAGCTCCACCTGGCTGTGTGGTCTAATGGCTGTGAACAACAGCATCCTTGCTTTCTACTACATATTCAATGTCCTCTGCTTGGTGCAGGTATGAAAGACGTTCATGTTTTGAAGCTGGTGATTCTTTTTTGCAGGACTAATAAGAAAAGCTCATGTTAAGAACTAAAACTAAACGTTTGCTTGCTGTTCATGGTTTCTCTCTGTGTGTCTGTCTACCTCTCTCTACAAGGGTCTGTCGGTGATGCTGGTCTTCACTGTGTTCAACGCAGAGGTTCAGGAGGCCTGGAGTGTTGCCTGTTTGGGAAAGAAGAGCCCCGGAGAAGACCCACCAAGACCACCTCAGAACACTGTGAGTTACATAGCCTTCAACTGGGTGCTTTGTACTCCTCCAGCTCGTCTCTTAACCATAAAGATGGGTTTATTTCACTGGATTCTCTGTGTGAACTGAAATCTCCATGAAATTGCTGCAATCACCATGGCTGCAAGCATGCAAAAATAAAACTGAAAATATAATGATGATAAAAATGTGACTCACCGCACATTAACAAGTGGGAGTCTATGTAAGGCTGTAAATCGTCTCGCTGCCGATTCCAGAGCCATTTACTATTTCTAGAGGCCGAATTCTTACTCTGCCCATTACTGGGCTAGCACAAAAGCCCTCCTGCCCTCAATTCCTCCTTCCCTCTATCCATCCATCCATCTTTCCTGTCCTCCTTCTCTCCCCTGGTTGTGCCTTTAGGGTTTGTCGCTGACCCAGTTCAAACAATATACCGACCAAGGGAGCCCTGCTTACTCTTTAGCCCACTTCTACAAAAGCACTGTCCAGTCGTGTGTGTGTGCATGCGTGCGTGTGTTTCTATTCAACAGTGGACCTGGTCTTTGTTTCACATTCATCAGCATGGTTTCGCCAATTCCCAAAGGGGGCATTTTGGAGAGCCCCTGTTGGTCCTGCTTTATATGATGCTAAAATATTGTCTAAAACCCTGTGATGATTTTTCTTCATAGTGTGTGTGTGTGTGTGTGTGTGTGTGTGTGTGTGTGTGTGTGTGTGTGTGTGTGTGTGTGTGTGTGTGTGTGTGTGTGTGTGTGTGTGTGTGTGTGTGTGTGTGTGTGTGTGTGTGTGTGTGTGTGTGTGTGTGTGTGTGTGTGTGTGTGTGTGTGTGTGTGTGTGTGTGTCTGTGTGTAATCTCCATGGCTATGCAGTATACTCAATATGTTGCGTAGATGTAGGTAGTCATGAATTATTTTGTGTTGTATGTATTCAGTGACTGTGTATTAGATCATACATGTAGTAGATTACTCCATGCTTTTAACCCCCCCCCCCCCCCCCCCCCCCCATTTCCACCAAAGCTCTTCCTGTGCATCTCTGTGTCATCTGGGGCCAAATGATTGTACTTTTTCAAAACTATTATTAGACTCACATAACTAGTGTGCTGTTTTTACCTCGGATGGACTGTATGTATAAATGATCACCTGTGCGTACTCTTCCTCCTGTCTAAATCATACTGTATTATTGATGAGTTATTTATGACTTCAATGACCTCACACAGGATAAAAACATAAAGTTGTGTCCCATTTCCAGGCAAGGCGCTTCAGCACTAGCCGAGGCTGCTTTTTATTTCTGCACCCAAACCTCATTCAGCTGCTATAATAACCCGCTTTTGTCTCAGAAAGCTAGAGGGACCATACAAAGGTTGTAGTTACTCTCAGTATCTCACATGGTTCTTAAACATCTGTTGTATTAGGAAGTAAACTGAATGAAGGGTCCGTGTACGAAGTATAATTCATTTGCAATAGTTCATGTTTTATAATGAAACATGTCAGTTTAAGGGGTATTGCCTAATTTCATTGTCCGACTTGGCGAATGCAAATACATGTTTTCGCACGTTTACTCATTCTCCCACAGCCGACTCAGTCTAACGTTGTTAACGCTTTGACTGTATTATTGTTTCATTGAGCGAGGACGTGCAAAGCTATTCAGCGCAGCTTGCTGCATTATCCAACTTGTACAATGAAAATTGAACCAAGGAAGTCGACAACCGGAAACAGACACAGCTCACCTTAAAAGTTGGGCGCTATGAAGCGGCGTTGGTTGCCGTGATCATTTCCATAGCTGTTGGTCGTGAATTCATTCGCAAGTCGGGGCGAACACTTTTATTAGCCTAGTTATTTGATTCATGTCAATGTATTCGTCTACTTATTTGATTAAGAGAGTGTGACTGCTAGAAAGTGTAGCATATTAGCCTACCTACTTTTAACTGTATATATTGCGAAAGGACTGGACAGGAGATCATCAAAAATGCTCGCGTCTGCAGTGCACACTTCCACTTAGTAGACGAAGTTCAGATTAAAACAAGATTCAATAATGCAGCGCAGCAGCGTCTTTCAATGCTGTTTAAACTGCTCATTTCAGTGAATATTTTCGCCGAACGGCTTGAACAACGTTATAACTTTCGCCCTTTATTAAAAAGTTTAAACCTTCTTTAAACCACTAATACCTAACCCCACCTGCACAATCTCTACCAAATTAACAAAACCGAGAATAAACAGTAACTTTACATAAAAAAAGTTTGTCCTCAATGAAAACATACCCAACTTTAACACGATTCAAAACGCACAGCTTTTATTTTGAAGGCGAGCTGTGTCTGTTTCCGGTTGTCGACTTCCTTGGTTCAATTTTCAATGTACAAGTTGGATAATGCAGCAAGCTGCGCTGAATAGCTTTGCACGTCCTCGCTCAATGAAACAATAATACAGTCAAAGCGTTAACAACGTTAGGATGAGTCGGCTGTGGGAGAATTAGTAAACGTGCGAAAACGTGTATTTGCATTCCCCAAGTCGGACAATGAAATTAGGCAATACCCCTTAAACTGGCATGTTTCATTATACATCATGAACTACTGCACATTAATTATACTTCGTACACGGACCATGAAGGATTACTTTGAAGAAGCCCAGAGAGAAACCCTTTGTGAAAAAAGGTTCTAATGGGAAAGAGGCCAGAGAAGTTAGCCCACAATGAGAGTTGGATTTTCACTCTTCAGCTGTTTAGTCATTTGGTGTTTATACAACCAGGTACAAATGTATCAGTTGTCAAAGAGCAAGGGAGGATTTATAGAAACAAATCATAAAAAGAGATAACGGTTTATGTTTTAATCTGATTTACTTTGTTGATGTAGTTTTTGCTGATAGTTATTATCGTCCTCTCGTCCTTCATGTGTTTCTGTATGTGTGTGTTCAGGCTCAGAACCCTTATCACAATGCGTCTCTGTTGGAGCAGAGCGGGCTGCACCGCATCACCCTGGGGACTTCTACTATCTCCTCTGTCAGCTCTGCCAGGTATATAAACACACTAACACATACACAATCTCTTACACACACACACACACACACACACACACACACACACACAATGCTCTCACATTCAAACTTTTACCAAGATGCTTGAAATTAATTTGGATGGAAAACTTCTAATACAAAAGCAAATAAATTGACATTCAAGTAGAAATCTGTCAGCTGTGAGTGATTCTCCGTGACTCTGATTTGGGATAAAATTGCTTCAGGGGGGATATTCCCTCTCTAATAAAACCACGTTGTGTACTTTATGGGTCAGTGGGGTGAGGATAAGGAAGACATGATGGAATGATGTCATGTACTGTATGTAGAGCAACACTAATGCACTCTCAGAGTGGCTGTTTGTGTCTTGGTTGCTCAGTGATTGTCCTTCTTGTCTATCTTTCTATGCGTGTGTACAGTACATACTGTATGTGTGTTGCTGCTCTCTTTTTTTGATCGGCGTTGGCCTTTGTGAGCCTGCCTACAGTGTACTAAATGTGTGCTTGTGGTTGTCTGTGTGCATCTATGTGTCCTCATTCTTATCCTTTTTCTCTGTTAGAGAAAATCTTCTGGCTCGCCAGACTCTGGAACAAAACATCGTCAACACCGGAGCCACAGACCTGGATGTGGCCATGTTCCACAGAGATGGAGGTATACACAGACACATTTCTAGGAAGTACACATTCATAAACACAGAAAACCAGCAGTAATGTCAGTATTTCCATTCCTTCACACCTGTTTCTCTATGTGGATGAATAACAGCCGGATAACTCTCTTTCCTTTATTCTCTTTCCCCTTCTCTCTCTTACATTGCTACCTCCTTCTTTCTATCTTTCTCTTCTTTTTCCCACTATCTTCTCCCAGGTGAAGATTCGGATTCAGACTCAGACCTCTCCATGGAGGAAGAGCGCAGTCTCTCCATCCCCTCCTCGGAGAGCGATGACAATGTCCGACTCCGTGGGCGCATCCAGCGGCGATTCAAACGCTCCAATCACAGTGAGCGTCTGCTCACTGAGACAACCCAAAACGGCACCAAAGGTTGATGATTCTACAGATTTTTTAAACGATCTAACGACATATTCTCACCTTGGTTTGAGGGATTTATTGTTTTCTCACTGCCAGCAATTATTTGGAGTCTAGCTGTAGGACAATTAAACAGCTGATTGAACCTGAAGCTAATTAGAAATGGGATGGCTCCATCAAATAGTCACATAGTAGCAGAAAACATTACATGTATATTTTAAAGGAATACTCTTATCTATATTCCATTCATGTTTGAAATATCAAATCTTCCGCATGTGTACGGTGTAACTGGGGTTCAATATTGTTTGTTTGTTTATTTATTAAGATCCCCATTAGCTTATGTGTTAAACAGTCGCTACTTTTCCTGGGGTTTCCATATCTTCATTAACAACATTTCATCAGTTTTATTGTTTTTCTCTTCTGCACATTATGGCAGCTGTAATCAGATTACATTTAAAACAGTTACAAGGTCTCGTCTTGTACGAGTAAATTTGATTGTAAGTGGAGTGTAAAGCAACTTATTAGCAAAGTCATGATTGTTTGTAAGGTAGGATGTGTGGGAAGTATTCCTTTAATTCATTTTGCCTGGATCACCTTTGAGTCTTGTGAGTCTGGAGTGTATCTCTGGACAGGTCACTACTTTATCACAGGGATAGACGATAGTAGGAAAACATTCATGATGAGGTTCCAGAAAAACCTGACATGCATATCGATGTTCTAACAAAACTCACATGTTGGGTGAACACAGAAGGCCCAGCACCACCCAGCAGAGTCAAACAATGTATATCCCTGCTGTTGTTAGAAGTCCTCTCTTTTATCTCAGATATAAAAAAACATACAACACACGTAGGAAGGTACAACACCACACACACATACAACAAGAGAAAATGTCAGCGCTGGTTGACATAAATCAATACCTACTTTCTTCTGTTACACACAAAAAGATGTCATGCATAAAACATGAGTTTTTACACCTCAAACCATGTGCTATAAATGTCATGCATACATAGATGGCTCTCTGTGAAAGGTTTCACTGTGAGCAAAGGCCAGACCTGTGCAAATCTATAAAACCAGTAATCAATTCTTAGCTTAATAAGCCATCTGGATCACATGAACTCTACTCGGGGTAAAACATGGACCAGAGCTGTCAGTTGAACAGAGGAGGACAGGATCCAGATGGCCAGTACAGTCCAATCAATTCATCAATGCAGACTCACTTTAGGGCTGGAGCAGTGCTGAGGGGTGTGGCCGTTTGTCTGAAAGGTCACAGTGGAAAGATGCCGGACTATTCGTTGTGACAAAGTGTTTTATACTACCCTGTTGACTGCTCGACTGAATCAATGAGGTGTTTGAGGACTGTCCTGGGAATGTGCATAACTAGAAGCTGAAAAGGACAAAAAAAACAATGGTTTTCACCTTCAGTTGCAGTGTCTGAAAACATGTTACAGAGGGTAAAACTCTGTAACACTTACAACACACAACAATGTCTTGATAGACAACATGTCATTTCTTGATAGACATTATAAATTACACCTCTAGGAGTTGCAGAATAATATTAGCACATTTCATCAAGTTCTTCGCAGCCCCTTTTACTGCCATTTTTGATGAATAACTTTTTAGTGATAGTAGTAGTAGTTATTTTTCCCATCTTCCTTTCCACCCTAACTTAACTGTTGATATTTCTTGCCAGCACTTGATCAGCCTTTTCCTTTGTCAAAAGTCATGACATTAACTGAGAACATGTATGAAGAAAAGTGTTTACTCTCCTGAATTGTTACTTAAACTGATATTAGACTCACGTGTAACCAGAAATCTTTCTTTTTCCTTGACAGATCTGGATGGCAATGACCTTATGTCCTATTGGCCAGCTTTGGAGGAGTGTGAGACACACAGTCTGCAGAAATGGGGCTCAGAGCGGCCACTGGGGGCAGATTACAGCAAGGATGCTGCCAATAACAACCAGGGTGACGCAGCTCTGACCAGTGGGGACGAGAGCGGCCTCACCCAGCCACACAGGCACCGCAAGGGTGAGGGAAGCAGAAACACACACGTGTACAAGTGTACAGTTTACTGGAGTCAAATTCCATGTACTGTATGTGTACACAGACCTTGCAGAATAGCTGAGTCTAACTCTGACACATCGCACAATCAAAGGACTCACTGACATAATTTTATTCAGCACATAGCTTGAATATTTGGATACATTTTCCGACCTGTATAATATTAACGTATTATCTTCTCAATCTTACTATTTGTCTAAAATCTGCGACGTAATTTCTGACTGATGCAGCACCAGTCATCAGACTGAAATTGAGGCATTTTGCCAAGAGGAAGACGGAGGAGATGTCCACTCAGTGAGCTGAATCAACAAAGCAGCATTTAAACACTACTCAATGACTGAGACATTTTTTAGTTTGCATTACATTTAAATTTCTGCAGTACACACCTCATAGCAGTGTGATTAATGTGACCCAGCCAGCTGTGACTTCACTTTCAAGATTCATGATTTCATGTTTCAATAGATATGTCATTTTCCGTATACACCGACTTAAATACTTAAATAATACAAAATTCAGTTTTCCCAGCCCCCAGCAGTTTAGTAGAAAATAAGAAATATATAAATGTACCTACAAAGTAACCTCCCATAAAAACAACCCTACTAAAGACACAAAATCGCTTCTAAAATCACTCAAAGATGTCCAAAAAGGTAATCACATTGATTTCATGTTGCAGGATTCTAGACTTTAAATGTAGTTAGAATGAACTTTGATGTTAGAATAGCTTCTTTTTTTTAAGTTGGAGTCTGAATCTAAGTGCTGGTGAATTTATCATGCTCTGCACTTTGGTCATCTCATGTGCATGTAATCTAGGAGTTTGTGTGCTCTCATTTAAACCTCCAGTCGAGTGGCTTCTATGCAGGTCTAAGTATGTCCCTAAAAGCACGGGGACATCTTACAGTGTGTACAGCGAGGACACTCACATATGAGATAGGCTTGTGCACACATACACACACAACAACACACATGGAAAAAAAAGACACTCCAACAGTGAGTGAGTAAGAGATGCAGTCAAAGTTGGAAATCACTCATGTTGCCTGAAAGCGTGGGTGACATTTTAGGGACTATATTTGTACACAGAATACATTTAACACAGAGACAAGTGCCCACATTTACACACGCACACACTAAAGTGGATGAAGGAGAGAAACCACACTTTTTGAAGTATACCACATTTAAAGTCTTCCTCAGGTTTTACAGATTACTCAGATTATAATTGGTTTAGATGAATGTGAACATTGAGCAAAGAAAGGCATAAGAAGGTCATTATTAAGTCCAACACATTTTTCTCCTGCTCTCATTCACTGTTGTTCTCCCTTTGACTTTTATCTCTTCTTTCTCTTTGCTGATACTCATGTCGTCCTCTCTCCTTCTCACGTTCTTTTTCTCTCCTCCCAGGTATCCTGAAGAATCGTCTCGGCTGTCCCCCTGCCCTCCAGGGTCTTGCCACCATGGGCCGGGTCCCCAGTGATCTCAACTGGTACCGGACCTCTACTTTGGGACACCGAGGCGTTCCTGCAGCCTCTTATGGTCGCATGTACTCTGCCACAGCCGGCGCCAGTGGAGGTTCTGGATCTCTCTCCCAACCTGCTTCCCGCTACTCATCCAGGGAGCACCTCGACTCACTGTCACGGAGGCAGCTGTCCAGGGATCCGCTAGGGAGGCAGACAGTTGGGGGTTCTAGGGACAGGCTGGACTCACGTGGTTCTAGAGACAACCTTGATCTCTTACCGAGGAGGAGAGAGCTGGGGCAGGGAGCAGGACTAGGGGGCCTGGGTCTTGACCACCAGCGAGTCTCATCATCTAGGGAGAACTTGACTGGATCCAGGGACAGACTGGACAACCACCACACAGGCAGCATCCACGCCTCCAGGGAGGACCTGAGTGGAAACGGAGCAGTGGGACCAGGGATGGAGGGATATCTCAGTGGATCCCGGTCACATCTCAACTCACTACCACGGCGGCAGGCCTCATCCCGGGAGCACCTAGGGGGGGCGCTGATGAGCAGTAGGTCCAGAGAGCAGTTGGAGACCAATGGAGTCGGAGCTCAGGCTCAGCCATGTCGGGAATGGCTCCGCACTCTACCTCCCCGTCAGCCCTCACACCCTGACCAGCCTCCCTCCTCCTCCCCTCCACCCCCAATCTCTGAGGAGCCCCAAGAGCAGCTCTCTGCTCCATCTCACATCAGGGGACGACTGGACTCAGCACCTCCATGTAGGTACCCAGGTCAGGTCACCCAAGCTGCAGGTTCAAATCCAAACCCACTGGGCCGACAGCCATCCAGTGAACATCTGGATATTTTGTCCTCCATCCTGGCGTCCTTCAATTCCACTGTCCTAACTCCTCCCCCTGCTGGTTCTAACCCTGGGCCTAATGGTTCCGCCCTCGGACCCTCCCCCTCCCTGCCTCAGTCCGCCACCTCCCACAGTGTGTCTGAAGTCTCCCCTGACTCAGAGTAAGTCCCTCTGTGTAGAAAAATCTTCCTTTGCTTACCCTCTCCTCCTATCCCTTTTCTATTCCAGTTGTCTTTGTGTGTTTCTTTTCTTGTTCCTCTCTGGCATTCCTTCCTTCTTTTTTTCTTAGATTAACTTTGTTGTTAGTTTCTAATGGTTCCTTTTCTATCTTCTCTATCCTTTTATCTCTTCTCCCACTTCTAAGATTCTTCATCTTGTCATCCCTTTGTTTGTTTTGTTTTTTGGCTTAATCTCTTCTTTATTTGTCCTTCTGCCTCTAAGAGCTTAATTTAATTCTTCATTTATATTTTTATGACAATGTGTTAGTAAATTCTTAAACATCAGAGAAGTTTCCATGATTAACTTCCCTCTCCTTTACCTCAGAGCCAACAGAAGTGAAGGACAGTCTTGATGACAGCCTCCATGTCCCTTTATTCATTGTGACAGTGCTTCGAACACAAGGGACAAATTCAAAGGTCATGGGTGGCCTTGAACCACTGGGACACCCTGGGCCATCTGAAGACTACAAACAAACATGGACGGAGGAGACACTTAGTTGGAAAGAAAGTAAGACATAGCGTGTGTCTTGAAGCTTGTGGGCCGTTTTGTACTTTATTAAGGTTTTAAGTCCCACCGCCTTCAATGATGACATCATTTCTTTGGACAATGAGTCTCCAACCTCTACTACCTAAAACGATTTAAAGACAAACACAAACTCCTCAGATCTCAAACACAAGAGTCAGCTTAAGTAGATAAAAAAAATTACAGACTGTAAATAACATTTTTTATACATTTTGTATCTTTTTCATTGGAGATGAAGAAGAAATCTCTTGTGATGTTTCTTTTTTTTAATGATTGTGTCCGTGTGAGGCTGTGAGAGAGGTTGGTGCGAGTGCAGTCTCTTTTGTTGCGGAGGGAGAGATCCCCCCTCCCCTCCCCCCACATAGAGAAAACAAAATCCCACAAACCTCCTTGTGTGTTCCTCAGAAACTTTCCCTCACACCCATCAACTTTGTGTATAGTGACAGGGGTCCGGCAATAGTATCTGATGAGATTATCGAAACCACATGACATGGTTGGAGGGAAAATATCAAAGAAGGAAGAAGTGATTGTAAATAGAGGATGAAAATATTTTAAGAGAAGAGATTTGATTGAACAAAATGATTGTGCAGAAAAAGATGGCCGACATTAAGCTAAAACCACCACGTGAAGGTTCAGAGTCCAGCTGTTAAATCTCTGTCACGAGTATCAAAGTATCAGCCCCGTCTGGAGATTGTGCTGTTTTGTGATCTGCTGTATATGAATGTGACCTTGTCATCTGTCCGTGTATCTCTGTGCCTCTGATCCAGACCATATCAGGGGACGGATATTT
Source organism: Tautogolabrus adspersus (assembly GCA_020745685.1). NCBI lineage: Eukaryota > Metazoa > Chordata > Actinopteri > Labriformes > Labridae > Tautogolabrus > Tautogolabrus adspersus. Next base: position 7,740,896 of record CM036547.1, on the reverse strand, counting down.
CAAAACCACCTTAAGACTTCAGGTGGCAGATACTTGTCTGCCTCTCTGTTTTAGGCTGTATCATATAACAACTATTCAAAGCCCTTCAAGGTATTATGTGCTTTTATGCATCTCGACTCAACCTGCCTCAAGAGACACCCCAGGAGCAGCCGAAACAAGTAGAAAAATAAGTCTCCTTATTTCTGCAGAAGTTCTCAACATATCCAAGCCAAAGGGACAGCTGCTTAAAATCCGTACATCTCACTAATGTTCTCTAGTTTCCTGTGATGACATTGCATTGTGCAGGGTGGAATTGCATACGATGTAATTTAATGTTTTTTTTTTACCTGATGTTATTTTTTTGAAATAGTGCCATGGAAAAAATCCTGAAGTGACAAACTGTTTTTATCAATGAGACCCTAGGTCTGGGTATGTGGTTGGTAATGAAATTTGATTTGGCATTACAGGGAGATAATCAGATTGAAACCATTATGAGCATTGTCTTAGTATGCTCAGATATTTATCCAGAGACCCTGGAGAACATATCCAGCTTGAAATGTATCAGAGTGTATCGGCTCATGTCTGTATCAAACTAATCCTTTGCCAGAAGTTTTTTCTTGCTTGCCTGAACATGGTTGCTTCAACATATCCTTTTTTTATGGAAAATGTAGAAGAGAGGAGGCACATGAGTCCTGACATCGCTTTCAAGCTGTCATTGGTGAGGTGGTTCACACCAGAACCCATCAATATAGCTTTGTCGTCGTTTGTACGATGATGAGATTTCTTGAAAGATACAGCGCTGCTTCTGCTGCAACAGTTTGCTGAGGAGATGTCAGTTGTGTCAGCGCTAAAAGCCTCTAAGTGGTTCTGAGATGCAGGTCTTTCCATCAGCAGCTGCTCCTTTCTTACAGCTGTTGGAGGGAGCGCCATGTTCAAGCGGTAAGGTAACAACAAACATGCATTTGTAAGCAACAGAGAGGGACATTCAGGCTGCAAAGGGAGTTCAGGCTGCAAACAAGTGTTTTTTTTTGTCAGATCATAAAGCTGCGGGTTTTGAAAACCGAAAGCAAATTTCAGTTTTTGTTTTTTGGAGAGATATTTGTGACTGTCCGATAAAACATCAGTAACAAGGCAAGAAGATAGAAAACAGGCTAATAATAAAAGGAGCACAACAAGCACGAGATTAAATCCTGAGGTACGAAACAAGAAAAGGTTGGGAGGAGAACAAATTGGGTCAGAAACAGTGACTGTGTGCAACAATGTATCTGCAGGGAGGAAAGCGTGGACATTACTCATCGCACAGAGGAAACAGAAGAACACACACAAACACACACATCTCACACACCTTGCCAATGCAAATCTCCCATCTCTGACCACCGCTCTGTCACCCTGGGATTTGTTGTGACAAGTGAACCTTTTCGTGACAGTAGTGTTGCCAAAAAAAGGCTCCTGCAGGGGAACACATCCAGTAGTCCTTTAAAGAGACAGCATCCTTGACAAACGGGACTTTGATTCCTTCTTTTCACCCAGCTGCTCCTTTTAATTTATTTTATCTTCACAAATCTGTTTATCTTCAACTGACAGTACCTTTAACTTGTACAGACATGAGATTTATTTTACTTATCGATTATTTATTGACATTGTGTTGATTATTTACGTTGCCATTTTGTATGAGAGACTGTTGGAGATGTTTGTGTGATCCCTTTTCACATGTAACGTGATGTCTAACTGCACAGATGGAAGTCTTAAAGTGGGAAAGGTGAAGATTAAAACACCTTCAATAGCCGTCTGAAAACGTTCACCTGGCATTATAGTATTTGAATTGGTTCTTATTTGACTATTGGAGCTAAGATCTTGGAGAATTGGACTAAAGTAAATGAAAGTTCAGGCCTATATAAATGTTATCGCAAACAGAAAGACATCTTAACATCAAAACTAAGATTTCAAAACTGGATGTAAACATGCAAATGTGTCCCAAGTCAAACCTTTTCCTTCTTTCACCGTTCAAGGCTGTTACAGGGGAAACTCTTTCAGTCTTGTCCAGACCAATAGGAGCGCCAGAAGTGACGGGAGACTAAACGACTAAAAGAGTTCAGAGTCTAAAGTGTTCTGATGCTCCTCGTACAAAAACACATAAAGGGCGAGAGATGACAGAAGATACAGAAGGAGAGAGAGAGACAGGAGAAGGAGGAGGGATGGGAGAATGTCTTTGTTAGATTTGTGTGTTCATTATGGGATGCCTTCTATCCTGCTGTCTGCGAGGGACGGCGGCATGGAAACAGCTGTTCCCCTGTTACCACGGAAACAAGAGAAATGTTGGACATTAAAAAAATGAATTATTCCTACACGGCTGTGTTAGTATTTATTCCGTGTGTGTGTGTGTGATCGAACAAGGTTTGCTGTTTCATATTCATGAGGACAGGCATTTCCAGGTGGGGAAAACGGAGCAGAGAAAACAATCTGACAGAGGGACGTGTTTTTCAAGAAAGCTCTCTCTCCAACTTGTGAATCTCAAAGAATTCTGTCACTTTCAGAGATGTCAGAGATGTTCAGCTGCCACCTTGATTCCCAGCAAGAAAACCTCTTCTCTACATAGAAGCACCCAGCTGAGGCGCAGTATGAGGCCTCAGGAAACCTTGAATTTGAACCAGCTGAGCGATGTTTCATTTAAATTTTATATTTTTTATGACTTACTTTCAGATCCTATGAGAATTGCTTAGGAGACAAATTAAAGGAACATTTTGTTGATTCACTTTGTTTTGCACAACTAAATGACAGGAATGATACTTCTCTCATGTTTCTGCATTGTCAAGCAGATTAGGGTGACATATTTGTTGTGCATAACAAAATTAATGTAAGCAGGGTTAACGGCTTGCATGTTTCTATGAAAAGTTTAATATGCCAACCAGCTTACAATAGTGAGTAAGATCTTTAAAGCTAACAATGGGACATTTGCAGTACAGACAGGTTGGTTGATTTTAAGTTTCCATTTAAAAAACAGTATCTTTGTACAGTGATGTTAGTGACGCTGGTGGGTCCTGATATTTAACTTCAATATATCAAATATGTTGATACTGGATGCAATCTGTTGGCTGTGAAGGTTTTTTCACATTTTTCAGAACAGTCAGTGACTTCATTTTGCCCGTCTAGAAGCGTTTGCATTTATTTTACCTTCAACTTTACCTACACACACATTGACATGTTATCAATGTATTTGTGTACCTAAAGTTTGGAGTTGTCCATTTCCAATAGTGCAATGACAATACCCAACATCAGGACTAAATGTTTTCTTTTTACACCAGTTTAGTTGTTTTAATGTTCATGTAGTGACAGACTGTATTTTTCTCTGTAGATTTTGATTCTCCGCTCGTGTATTGTTTCTTTTCTCAGATTTGTCAAATGCATGTAGTCAAACCCAACTCAAAAATGCACATTTATTTACAAAGCCAGAACTCATGTTTGAAGCAAATATTGTGTTTAAAGGACACAACAAAAGACGCTTTGCTTGTAAAAGTATTCTGACAGATTGTCCATTCATCCATTTTTCTACATGTGCAGGGATTATATTTCATATAAAGGTCTTCCGAGACCAGGCGTTGACCTTCACTGAAACTTAAAACAACAAACATTTATAGACATCAAATCATTTGGAACACCAACTATTCCTTTAAAGCTACTGTGAGGAACTTTTGTGTTGTTTTGATTTTGGCGCCCCCTGTGGACAAAGCCGGACCTCTTATTTCCATACTGATCTTGGTACATGTGTAAGTAGTGTCATCTGATTAAATCTTGCCCTGCTTTACTTTAGCAGTCAAAGTTATCCCTCATTGCGAATCTATCTTATCTCTTCTGACACCTACCCTGCGGCAGCTGTTACAGTCATTAAACTATCTATATAGGAATACTCCATCTTTATGCTGATGATCTCCTTTGCTCTTGTAGTTCATAAAGAGTCATCTATATTCATTTCAGTCCGTTTCATAGTCAGCTAAGATCTCCTCACATCGGCTTTAAAGTAGCTCTACTTCTACTTGAGTGGGATTTGTCAAGCTTTTCACAAATGCAGTCTACTTTGACAGAACAAAAAACGGAAAAGTGGTTTTCCTTCCTGTGCAAGGACAGCTGATGTAAGTTTACAGAATACCCTTCCTTTGCATTACAATATAAAACAATGTATAAAAATAGTGACAGTATCATAGCATATAGACATAAAATACAATATTTAAACAACCACTTGTAAAAATACAAGCATAAAACAGTTTATCCCGTTGGATTAGATGTTTTCTCCTCTTCATCGCTGCTGCTGGAGGAAGATGGTGGCACATCCTGACATATCCTCCTTAACTTGGCTTTGTAGTAGGCCTTCTTCATCCTGAAGGCCTTCTCCTTCTGCCGGGCTGCTCTCCTCTTCTCCCTCACCAGCTCCTGCTCCCACGCCAGCACCTTCATCCTGTTCTCCCATTCCAGGATCTTCATCTGCTGCTGCTGCTCCAGAGCGTCCGTCCTCTGCTGGAACTCCAGTCTCGACAGGTCGATGGAGTCCTGCTGAGACGAGCCGTGGCCGGATTCCTCTGTCTCGCCGACTGCCGAGTGGAGACGCTGGCTGATGAGCCTGGAGGTACCTGTGAGGTCAGAGTAAAAAAAAAAGTCACTGAGGTGAAAGTTGTGTTTCTGAGAGCATATTTCCAATATAAAAAAAAAGGGCATCCACACATCGGAGAACACAGATTTTTTTCCACGGTCCACGCCAACAGAAAGTTCCCTGATCAAATGTTTGTAGGTAATAAATAGTGTAGCAGCTTGTAGGGCTTCATCATTGGGTACCTGGTGCTGTGAAGTAGGCAGCAGGAAATGCCACATCTTGTAGCTCTGCATTGTGGGAGCTGGAGTTTATAGTAGGGCTGTGGTGAAGATCGGCCCAGTCGCTGCCTGATATTCTGTCCAAGGAGTCACGCTGGACGCAGATGGCCACTTGCTCCTTGCTGTCTTCAGTCTGAGACAGCGAGACATTTTTAAGTGAATTCATTGCCATTGTCTGTTCACGTGAGCTGCTTAGCTTTATGATGTTCATTGGTTTACATTCTGCTGATTTTGCCTAAAATAAGTGTAAACCAAAATGATTTTGGATATTTACCCGACTCACTGTGCCGTTCGTCTGACCAGCAGCATTTATCAACATCACATTGCCTGTTAAAAAGAAAAAAAAGAACAGTGAGACAGACAGACAGACAGACAGACAGGGAGGGACAGCAGGTTAATGTGTAGCAGGAAAATAGGCAGACAGTGCCCCCCTCTGGTGTCCCAGAGGGGGGCACCATTCAACAAAACACATCTAGAATGATTAGTTCCAAGAACAAATTAATCCCTGACTTATCAATCATAATTACCAAATCAACAACTATAAAAATGTCCAGACTTTGTTAGTAATGAAACATGAATACAAAAGAAGCAATTAAACATTTCACATTTTTAATAACACTGTATTTAAGGGTAGTGTCATCAGTTGGTAGTGGTAAGAAATCAAACGAATAAACCTATTAATGCTAAAATAGAGGATAAATCAATCGAGTTGAACTGTTAAACTGATCAATTAAAATAGTCAGAAACTTTCTCATAGCACTAGGGCCCGACAGATATGGAGTTTTTGGGGCCGATACCGATATCAATATTAGGGAGAAAAAAACATCCCAATACCATTATATTGGCCGATTTCTTTCTAACATCTATCTTTAATCCGTAGAGATAGATAGAGATATACACATTTATTGCGTTGATCCTTCGAATGCAGTAATCAAACACGACTGCACATGTACGTGCATCGCCACTTGACACTCTGGAGAGTGATAATGTTTGTTGTAATCCATATAGCACCCTAGTGTAATACAACGATACTCAAATTAACTGCTATTTGACTGGTGAATAAATCTACAAATATCGGCGCATATCTGCGATAAAATGAGCCGATACCGATAGTCACTTGATATGCTAATATCGGCCTATACATAGAACTTTTAAAAAGTGATCATCTCTGTTCCACTTGTCATGGCAGCAACGATTCTACCCACATCAGTGTCCTAAAACACAAAATCAGTGTTGTTGTGTTGTAGCCTGTCAAGGGTGTACTGTCAAGGGAACATATAATTCCATGATAATAAATGAATAACACAAAGACACCTGAGTAGATAAGCAGGTTTTCAACAACAGCTGCTTCTCTTCTCCACTAGAAGGAAAAGATGGCTTGACTGGGGTTTTTAAAGATATGTAATTACAGAAAATTAGGCTGAAACTGAACAGCATTAACCATTTTAATGCATTCATGTTACTGCAGTCCATACTGTTTTCGTTTGAGGTGTTTTCATCTAAAACATGCACATAAAGAATACTTGATCAGAGAGGAAATGATTCAGTTTGTTGACCTGACGCACATGTAATAACACTCACACGTTCAGACAGCCATAACACGCCCACCAACAACTACAACACAACACAGTTCAGCTAGCCAGTAACAACAATGGCTCAGTCAGTGTCACATGTATGCTTATACTTTTGCACAATTTAGGGCATGCCTTCTTTTAAAGTATTTTCCAAGTGTAATTAACGCTAAGCTACCTTCCACTAGCTTGCGCACCGCTGCTTTGTGGCCAGATCCCCCTGCGTGGCTGGTGAGAGCAGCCTCGCCCATGGTCTGAAGTTTGATGGATTTACAACAAGCCTTGCATCGGGCAAAGTGTATGTCCTGGGCGTCCTTTATCAGCCATTCCTTGTAAATTCCTTTTGACAGCCAGGAGTCTTGGAATTTACATTTCCCAGGCATTGTTAGCTACGAAGTTAGCCGGACCGCTACCTAACCCAATAACGGGGAGACGCAACCTCATACCTTTTACTGCCTTTCGATGCGTTCAGGGACTGTAAGGAAGATCAAAATCAATTTAGTAAGACTGTGCTTATAACTTAAAGAGAGGACTATTACTATTTTTCTATTAATACACGTATTGTCTTTTTAAATGAATTGAATGTGAATAAAGTGGATAATGAAATTCAGTTTCTGAATGAACTTCAGAAATCCACAAAGCTTTGGAAAGTAAATGGAGGAGCAGCTCAACTACATCATCTGCCAAAGCAAGGGAAATGATTGATCATTTGTATAATTGAGTGTCAACAATGGTTTAAATAATGATTCAAGATTATTATTTTTTTCATCCTAATTAATGCTGTAAATTATTTTTTTTCCTTTTTCCTCAACTTGATTGTAACTGAATTTATTTACAAAACAATTAAAGCAACACTGAAAATTGACATCAACACTACAAATATATACTTAAGGGGATTGCATCTTTTAATTCAGTCATAAAGGGAAAATGGAAATGGAAAAGGAAGTGTGGTAAATTGCGATTGTAAGGTCATAAATATATGTATAAAGATGAATTGAGCAGTACAACATGACAAAAATAAAAGGAGATAAAGAAAAAAAGGGTAAGGGTTATCCTAACCCTAAACATAATACGCCATTTGATTTAATCTCAATTGGCATGTAGATCAAATAACGTTTGGGTATCATTTAATATTTACAGTCTGTGGTTTTATTTAAATTCTCTGATTTTTCTCCTTTCAGTTGTTTTAAGGATTTCAAGTTTTAAAATCTAATTATGTTTTCCCTGAAACTTGAAGGCAACATAACCCGACGTCACTTGATCACATGTTTAACATTATCCAATTAAAAAGCGGACACATTTTTTCTGCCCAATCAACGTTCAGAAAGCTAGCACTGTAGCGTGATTGGTTATTTTGTACACGGAAGCCAGAACAGAAACACATGGGTTCGACATTTCGGTTCGTGAATGTAAATAAAGACATTTAATGCAGATTTTGAATATATTCATGTCTTTATTTATATGCTTTTTGGAAGTTATGTCTGTAGTTGCATTCACATGGATCTAGAAATGTTAATATTCTCATATTAACCCAGCAAATAACACGTGAAGTGCTCTTGCTTTTAGCATTTGTTGCTAACTGAATGCTAATGTTGTCTGCTCTGCACATGGACTAATCAACAGTCATGTTTCAAATACCAGCCTACAACACAAAACAATCCATTTGCCGTCTTCTCTGACACCGATGTTTTTAATAACTACTTGTTTTTACTTTATATCTTCCAGGAACCATTTATAACAGTTTTTTTTAATGGGAATGTGTTGATGAGTTAAGAGATGGAGACAGCAGCCCTGGTAGCTCCAGTCACAGCTCTGGAGTTCCTTCAGGAGGAGTTTCTGCTGACAGGTAAGCGGCACTTTTGTTGATAAATAAAGGCGAAATATTACAAGGTTGCCAATCACAGAATTCGCTGATCATTTTACCTGTACATTTTTAATCTTACAAGAAATGAAGAGCTAGAAAAATTATAGATTAAAACTTGGATTTGTCATATCTTTTTCAAGTTTTTTGATGGATGGATGGTCCCCTGGCCTCTTGCTTATTTTGATAGTAGATTGAATGCTGGAAAATATAACACATCACATTCATTTTCATTTAATATAACGCTGTTCTGTTCTCACAGGTGAGGGGCCAGTCTTGAAAGTGTACAGTCTTCAACAGCGCCCTAAAGCCTGTGCCTCACTGAGTGTGCTCCAACACTACAGAATCCATGGGATAAGACCTAAAAGGTCGACAGCTGTCCCCCCACAGAGCTCTACCACAGGAACCTATGAGAAGAAGAGTGACGGTTAGTACAAGCACATTTTTGTTTTCAGTGTTTTGTCTTTATCAAAGGTAATATACTCTGTGTGTCAGGATGTACCAAAAAAAATCACCTGTGAGTGAAGTGAGGCAGAAAGTAAAGCCACAAATATTTTGGAGCTGATTTGCAGGCATTAGTTGATCAATTAGTAAAATAATCAATTAAGATAGATACTTGATTCTTTATTTTCTTCTTGCCTGTGATGGCTAGTTGAGGAACTGTCCTTTGTTTGTTAATGGTTTACTCAAGCTGATAATCCTCCTTTTTTTTACAGTCGATGTTGTGTATGAACTTACTTCTCATCTTATTGCAGAACTAATCTCCACCTCTCAGCCCATCTTCTATGACCTAGCGGTGTTTGGAGGCAAGGCTGTGAGACTGGTGAGGTGCCATGTGGATTACCAGGATGAGGAGCGTCTGCGCTTGGAGATTCTGGGTCCCCTCATGGAGCTGCAGGACTGGGCCCTGGATGCCCGCTGGCTCTCTGGAGACCAAAACTCACTGCTCTGTGTGGCTGTAGCCCACAATAGTGCTTTACTCCTGGATGTCATTACAGGAAATTCCTTGGTTCAGCGCTCCTGTCTGGAAGGGTGTCTACTGTACTCTGCCCTCCTTCTGGTACATGAATCCTGGGAAGATACCGTCTTAGTAGGCGGGACAGTTTTCAACCAGCTGGTTCTCTGGAAGCCTGGAGGAGGAGACAAGGGCAGAGATTCTGAGGACAAAGCTCCAGTTGAGAGACGTCTGCTGGGCCACAGCGGGGTCATTTTCTGCATCTCTTACCTCCAGGAGAAAGGCTGGCTGGCTTCAGCCTCTGATGACCGCAGTGTGAGGGTGTGGGGTGTCGGTTCTTTGGGGGGACCTGGAGGGATGTGTGGAGACTTGAAGCCAACTTGTTTAAGAGTCCTTTATGGACATCAGGCTAGGGTCTTTTCTGTGTGCCTCTCCCCAGCGAAAGTGTTCAGCGCTGGAGAAGATGGCGCCTGTTTAGTCTGGGACTGGGCTGGAGGTGGCAAGGTGGTCCGCACATTGAAAGGACACAGAGCAGGAGGGGTTCGTGCACTAGCAGTCAGTGAGGAAACAGGAAGTGAGGAGAGATGGGTGGCTACAGGAGGGGCAGATGGAGGAGTGAGGTTGTGGAGGGTGGAAGAGGGGGAAGAGAAGAAGGAGACCATTGAAGAAGCAGTTACAGACAATCTAAGTGACCTGAAATTTCCTGGCCGAGGCCTGCCTAAAGGGGTTTGCATAGCAGGGGAAGAAGATGAAAATGCAAGTTGGAGTCATAGTAAATTTGTGGTTTGCACTGACAAAGGACTAGTTTACCAGTACAGGGATGGCCAGTGGGAGATAGTGTGGCAAGGGACTCCTGAGTTTCAATCATATTGTGTGATGGAATCAGTTACTGTCGGTGTGAAAGACTCTGTAGCCAAAGTAAGTTTGTGTGCTGTGGGAAACCTCACTGGGTCCATACAGGTTTTCCCCATCTCTCATCCTCAGTGTGGGGTTCTTCTCACAGGTGGACCAGGGAAGATTCACAGCCTTATTTGGCAAGAGGCAAAAGAAAGTTTGTATTTGCTAGCATCAGGAGCTGAAGGACTTGTCTATCGCTGGTGCATAAAAGTAGAATTAGATGAAAACTGTTCCATGACTCTTAATGTGTGCCCCCTTTCTCCTTTCCTCCTCCCCCCCTGCGCCAAACGCTGGCTTACAACAGCACTCCTCCAATCCACATCAAAAGGGCTACTGTGGGTTTGTGGGGACAGAAGGGGGTCTCTTCTTCTGTTTCAGGAACGAGGAAAACTGGAGCAACAAATGGATGATGACAAAAAGATGGAAGAGGGCTTACTGGAAGGCAGGCAACAGACTGAGGGAAAAGATAACATTAGAGTTGGATTGATGGAAGATATAGAAAGAAAAGAAGTGGTTGACCAAACACTACACCCGCTGAGCTGCTTGTTTGGAGTGCATGGAAAACAGGGTGTAACTTCAGTGTGTAAGCACCAGGGTCTGCTCTACAGCACTGGCAGGGACGGATGTGTGAGGGTCTTCAGAGTGCATCCAACAGCAGAAAAATTGGAAGAAAAGGGTCATGGAAAGAATGTAGAGGACAAAGAGGGGCTTGGGCTGGAGGTTCTCAGAGTTCAGCGGGCATGCAAGGGAATGGAGTGGCTGGAGAGGGTTTTGTTTCTTGAACCTGATATTCTGGTGAAAGAAGAAGAGGAGGAGGAGCAAGAGCCCAGAGGGGAAGGTGAGAACAGTTATCAGACCAAACATCTCACTTTGAGAGACAAGCTGGAGGATACAGAGACAGAAGAAAAGAGAGAAAACAAGGGAAGAGAAGCCAGGTTTGTCATTGTGGGCTTTCATGCAGTCCAGTTTGTTGTTTGGGACCCGGTGAGGCAGGAGAAGCTGTTAGCCGTGCCTTGTGGTGGGGGGCATCGCTCTTGGAGTCTCTGGCCATCTGACAAAGGAGTTTGGCCTGGATATGGAGCCCTGGTCTTCATCAAGCAAGGGGCTGTCCTGACATCTCAACCCCCAGGAGAGGAACCAAGCCGAGACGGAAAGGCAGGGAGGACTGGAGGTTTGGGGCTGAGGGAGGGTGTCCATGGGAGGGGGATCGGGTGTGTATGCAGGCTTGGGAGGATCAAGGGAATTAAGAGTCAAACAAAAAGTGCTGCACATTTGGCAGAAATTGAGGGAAGAAATAGGAACGAAGAAGGGTATTGGGAGATAGTAGTGACAGGAGGAGAGGACACCAGCTTAACCGTCCTGGCGATACATCCCGACTCTGGCAGCATCAAAGTTCTCTCAGTCATTACGGACCACATCTCAAGTGTTCGGACACTAACGGCAATAACAGGTCAGGAGGGAAGGAGTGAGAACCCGACACAGTCTTTCTCTGCCCTGCTCGTGTCAGCTGGTGGGCGAGCTCAAATGCAGTGTTACCGGTTGTTGATCAGCTGGGATGTGCAAAGAAAGGCTCCTTCCTGTCAGGTGATCCAGGTGGCCAGTCACCGATTGGACGAGCAGTGGGAGAGACGGAGGAACCGACACAAAACTGTGAAAATGGACCCAGAAACAAGGTAGGATATACAAAAAGAAATTGAGAATTATGTCAAACCCATATACGATTAAGTTTTGTTGTGCGTGTGTTCTCAGATACATGTCTGTCGTGGTAGTGGATGAGAAGACAGATTGTGTTCTTCTGGCTGTGGCCTGCAGTGATGGCGCTATAAGGTTAGTTTTTCTTTTAAATAAATGAAAATTATTTTTAGGAGTATGCAGGACTGTTACAGAAGAAAAGTCTTCTCATAATGATGTCCCTAGTCTCTCCATATTTTTGTCTTTTCACTTCCATACCTGTCTCTTCCAGATTGTTCTCAGTCAGCGAAGGTAAACGTCAAATTGAGTTGTTGTGGGAAACATTTTACCACCAGCGCTGTGTGCTAAGTGTCGCCCCCTGCAGCCTGGAGGATGGACAAGGCAACAGGTAATCTAATGTTCATTCAATTTTCTGGCCTTGGTATTCTTGTATTAAATGAACCAATTAGAAATGAATGTTTTTTTTTTAAATTAACTGTAACCATTATAAAGAACACTTTTTAATATTTATAAAAGAACAAATACAAAAAAAAGAGATGACTGACAGATCAGTAAATGTGACAACTTTGTTTGGGGCATATTTGGAAAAAAAAACAATGTCACAAATGTGTGTGTGTATCACGGTTTGTTCTTCTCAGGTATAATCTGCTGTTTAGCGCTGCGACAGATGGCAAAATCGCAGTGTGGGATTTCACCGAGGCTTCTTTCGTATCGACCGATGCCTTGAGCAATACCCATGCCTCTCGAGTCCCCTGCCTCGTCATTCCCGCCCATCAGAGCGGCGTCAACTCATTGGCTGTCTGGAAAGAGAAACTAGAACAACAAGAGGGTCGTTGCCTGGTAACTGTTGCTAGCGGAGGGGATGATGGGCAGCTGACAGTGTCCACAGTTAGGGTGCAGTACCCAGATGAAGGGAAGACTGGGAGAAGTAGAGGATTCAAGGAACCCCTGCTTTCTCAACAAACCAAGCTTACAACCCCAGACCAGCTTAATCTTTACCTTAACTCCCAGTCCCACATCCCGCTGGCTCATGCTGCCCCTCTAACCGACCTGAAGCTCCTGAGCCCAGGCCTGCTTGTTTCCACTTCTTCAGATCAGAGGGTTTTCCTGTGGAGAGTCGGCAGTACCGGTATCAGCCACAGCGGGGCAGTGTTCTCTCATGTTGCAGACACTGCAGGACTTTCAGCATGGGAGGGGGAGATTGCACAGGAGGAGGAGGAAGAGGAAAAAAGGAAAACAAGGTTTGAGTCTGAGCAGGAGACAGGGTTAAAAACAACGTGTGAAATGGGTGGGAGATTCAGTAAGGATAAGGGAGCTGCTGATGAAGCCAAGGTGGGAGAACCTGTTGTAACCATGAGAGAAAGTGGTGACCCACTTTGTGCATCCAGTGATGATGAGAAGGGAGGTGAGACAGGGACTGACAGCGTGGGTAAGACAGAGAGCGAGGTGAGCGGTGAGACAGGTTGTGAAGCTTCCAGTAAGAGCAAGAAAAGGACAGAAAAGATGGGATGGGTGCTGGTCTGTGGACAAGGATTCCAGCTCCTTAGAGTCAGAAATCCAGAGATGGATGCAGAGACTTGGACCACCAGAAGAGAAATAGAAAAGCAGAAGTTGGATCACAAAGTTAAAGTGACATTGAAAGAAAAGTCATTGTAAGTGGAATCAAAAGATGCTAGTGCTCCAAAGTATAACTCTGAAATTATTGATCAGTTCCTGTTAAAAGTCTTCGACTGTACTAGCTGGACCCATTCAAAAAAATACCAATGCAATACCTCTTGAACCAACTGATTAGATACAAAAATCGTGATTGGCTGAACTTGAACAAGGTCAGATAGGAATCTTTCTAAATGGCCAGGGCACATAAAACACAAGCTTGCAGATTGAACTGCTTTTCCAGAAAGGTCTTGACTGTAACCTAATGAACTGATCAATATTTTACTTTTGTAATTTTAATACAATGTTTTAATAAAGTTTATTTATTGCCCAGCTATCTTGATTTTTATTGGGTTTATTGCAGTTATGTAAGACATGAATTTATTTATGCAGCTAAATGAGGATTTTTTTTTTAAAATAGGGGATGGGATTATAATGATATTCTTGGAAAAGTAGTACTAGTGTCTAGTAGAAGCAGTAGACAAAAGTAACAATAATTTTGTAAAGAGAAACTTTTCTCTAATAAGGTTTTAAAGTAAAAAAAAAACACGAGTTTTCACTTCGGCTAGCCTGAAATAGACAAAGCAGTGAGTCTGAACTCAGGCAGCAATTTCTGCCTGTAACAAATTCATTCAAGCACTTTGAGCTCCTCAAGGAAAATTTCACAAAGTCATGCCTATTTCAAGAGAACACTTAAACCATCTCTGATGTGTTTGTGCCATCTGTGGCCTCCAGGGAAAAGCACCACATTGCACAAAGATGGCTTTCATGTCTGGAGATATTTTTAATACAATATGTTCAATCCCAATCAGAAGGATAAATAGCATGTTTTTCTTACAGAGTGCCCAGAGAATTAACTTTCAGTAAGAACTAGACCAAACCAAACTTCCCTTTACAAAATGACTCCTGGTCAATTATTCCTGTCCTGTGTATTTGAGATTCTTTCATTGATATCTTGGTCAAAAAGTCACATGCTTTTAAAATAACCTCCTGAGGTGCAAGCAAAGCATTTAATCCAGATATATTTTGTTCCAATAATCATGACCACAGAAAGTATTCCCCTGACATAAAGGAAAGACAGACTTAGACGACTGCATAAACGCAGCAAAATATACAAATCATCAAGTTGAATGCAATGTGTCTATCACTGCAGCAGCTGTTCAGAGATTGATTAAACCCTGCAGAGCGGAACGTTTCCCCTGACTAGTCCTGAGGAGCTGTGGTCCCCAGCCCAGGAGCATGAAACACTGAAGTATTACTAGAAAATATAACGGTGATAAGAGCTAATCTCGGCTGCTTCCAACATAGATTTCAGGATTTTTATCAAATGAGTGCTTCTTCCTCCTTGTTTATCATTTTTAGAACTCTCAAAGAAGTTAAATAAGAAGCTTGTTATATTTATGTTCCTATGAGAACACATTTGCATGTTCACCCTAAACGTTTTGCTTGGACCTCAGTTCAGGGACTTTAGGGGTTAAGACCTGGTATGACGTTTAAGGTTACAGTTTGGTCACGATAGAGATGGCTTAAGGTTTTGGTAACCCTAACCCCTAACCCTGCCCCCATCAAGCCCCTGCACTTGCCCTGGAGACCCAGGTTTCCCACATCAAGCTCCACACTCCCTCCTGAAATATCAAGATATCTGCTTCAAGCCCCAAGCCTCCTCCTTAAGTCCAAGGCTGCATGCTTGATGATCCACCCTCCGTACAGGAGGCCCTTGCTGCCCATTTCAAAATCAACTCTCCCACCTGAAGGCCAAGGATGTATGTTTAAAGCCCCACACTCCCTCCCGAGACCGATGCTGCCTGCTGCTTCAAGCCCCATTCCACCTCCAGAAGGCCCAGGCTGTCCTCCTGAATCTCCAAAGTACGACCTGAAGGCCAAGGATGTATTCTTTGACCCCCTATAGATAGATAGACAGACAGATGTGTTTGTGTGTGCAGGGCTACATGAGGGTCATCACCTATGAAGGGTCCGACTGCAGGTATCATGAATATTTTAATATTTTTTGCCTCATCTCAGATTGCCTTTTGTCAACCACCTGCCACTCAGGGAGGGAAAAAAGGAGGATGAAGAGAGGTGAAGAAGGAAACATAATGTCACTATTCAGATAAATATAGTGCAAGAAGAAAGGAGAAAAGTTGCTCAAATGTTCATTATCCATATGTTCAAATTAAAAGAGGAAGCTTCTTATGTTTGGAAGAGAAATCTAAAACACCTATGTAAGCAATAGGATCCATTACAATGGGGAAGAAAGAGTGAGAGAAAAGAGAAGGGGGAGAGTGAAAGCACCTGTGCTGTGGGGGTAAGGGTAAGGCTGGCAGGGGTGGGGGGTGTATTTGTAAGAGGCACCTGGTGCACTCAGGAGAACAGAATGAGATAGAGACAGACAAGCAGAGAGGAAAGGGAAATTACCGGAGACATTAGGCAGACAAATGAATGAAAAGACAGACGGATTAATGAGCATAAGATGAGAAACTGAGGACGACCGGAATGTGTGTGTTGGATGAATTCATTTGATCGGGAAGACTGTTTTTTGATGGATTAGATCTGAAATAGTAATCATCTGTTTTTCAAACAACATGGGTTCAGAGAGGAAGTGACTCGTATTTTGCCCTTTACGTGCAAAAGGAGCGACAATTAACACCCAAAGAGGTAAATACACTCACACACACACTTCCGCTCCCTTTTTCAGACTGCCTTAATGTGAATGAGTAACAAAACAAGCTTACACATGTTAAATATTCGCTCTATTGTTCCTTAAAACAACAAAATGCATTCTTCACAGTCCTAATATGGCAGATTGTATAACTACACTCAAAACAACGCACACACGAATTCAGTATTATACACGCACATGCATAGTGCTAGCCTTTTTACGGGTCCGTTGTTACCTGAGTGATTATGTTTATTCTAATTTATTTTAAAGTAAGCATATATCAAAATTCAGCATTTATCAAAAGTTCAATATTCAGCATGTTAACAAGCTTAATAATAACAAAAGCAGGACATGTTTACCATATATGTTTTTAGTAGCTGGTTGTTTAGCTCAGTGTAAACCTTGACATTTTGTTGTTGCAGGACCCTCCGTGGGTGATGTCACGTGATCGGCTACCTCTCATTGGTTCCTCTGGGAGTAAAACAACAGGTAATCCACTCATGACCCACTCACCTTTCCATTTCATTTGAAATAAACACAAGATACTTGTGCCTCAATGAAAAGGATTAGCGCGCCGCTCAGTAAGGAATACCCTCCCATTGTGCCCTCCTCCAAATACTTACGCCCTACTGATGACATAACCTGAAACATGTCCATTTCAGTCAGACAACTCACGTTTGCTTGTGTTTTAAATATTTATTGCAGCAGAAGAACAGAGTTTGTGTTTGGTGTTGAGGCTCCGACCTCATCACTTCTCACAGTTATTTTTACATGCAGAAATTTGAGGAGTGATGGGATGATATCTTAAACCTGCCAGTCAGAGACCTATGGGTGGATGCTGGGATGGTAGCAGGGCTGAACATGAGTGCAGTACTGGTGCAGGTCAGAGCTGGCAATGAAAGAGCAGAGGGAGAGACCGGATATCGTGCAACTTAAATAGAGTGCCCATCGGAAGGAGGTGTTGACAGGAGATAGTGGATAATGACACATCAAGTGAAAGTGTGAATCAGTGCAGCTCGAGTTGTCTGACTAAACTTGCTCACAGGCTCAGCCTCATTAGTGGCCACCACAGTTCAAACAGCATTGCCACCTTCAGCAGACCAAGGTTCTGTGTAATCGAGCTCCAGGTAAGTCTGTTATTTAAAGACACTCAAAGTGAATCCACCATTAGCAAGCTCTAGAAACATTTAAATGTACCTCATCATGGCCAGAGCTCGTTAAAAAATGATCTGCCACTTGATTGTTTCCTCTTACCTTCCTTGTTTGACCAAAGCCAAACCCCCTCTCTCCTCCTCAGCCCACCAGCGCCCCCATCAGGCCAGCAACCGAAAACGCAGTCAGCAGCAGACATCAACCTCCTCCTCTTACCCTCATCCGGGGCCTGCCTCAATCTTCCTCTCAGACACCACCATGACACCTTGGGGAGGGCTGGCTTTGTCAGAATCTTCCTTTACAGTCATCCCCCAACCTCCGCCTCCGCGGGCCCCTCCATCTCTACCCCCTCCTGCTCCTCAGCCAACGCCTTCAAGCCCATATCGACGCAGACAGAACGAAGAGGTTTCCAGTTCCAGTTTCAACTCTGAGGTTCCATCTCCGCCTGTGGTGGTCCCTCAGAACCATACAGGTATGACTGCAATATCATTTGCATCTCAGCATGTTACCAAGGCCAGATTGTTTAAAATCCTTTTTTCTTCTGTAGAAAAAGTTTACAATCCACAAGGATATGTTCACAAGGAGATCCATTCATACAAAATAATCAATGGCAAATAATTTATGAACTCAAAATTATTAAACAACACCAAACGTAAGCCTTTTTCTACAGAGTAATACGTTTTGCTAGCAATTAATTAAAACCGAGAACTGTAAAGTAAAATATGTGAAGTGAAAATAAACCTCTAAACTACAAAAAAGATGATAACAAGTTTAGTTTTGGAGAGACTGAAGGATGTGATCATCAAACACATTCTGCATGATCGAGATGACTTCCAATCAGAGAAATAAAGACACCTGTGTGTGATTTTTTTAACAGGATCAATAAAAAACATTTGGCTCTTGTGCTTAGAAACATATTAAAAGGATGCCACACTCAAGACAAAGCATTCATGTTGAGTTTTAAACACATAACTTTGGGAATTGATGGGACTCTAGAGGTATGGCCAAAAGAACAAAAGTTGGTGAAGTCTATGCTGGACTACGTGTAACAGTCAAGCATTGAAGTACGCCCTTAAAGATCTGTGTGCACTGAAGTACTAAATAATTTCCCTTTCAAGCTTATAATAGGCTTCCTGTCCTTTTCCATAGTTTGCATACAACTTTTCTGTGAATATTGTATAGGCCGTTGTCAATTTTTGGAAATATGTTTGGCCAGAAATAAACAAAAAATCTAAACCCAGGGTCCCCTCAGTATCTTCTGGAACTGTTGCTGCATTCTATTTTAAATTGAACCCATATTCAACGCTAAACATCTTCTTTCCTTCCTTTATGTCTATCCCTCTCCGTCCCTACAGCTGGAGGGGTGAGAGGGTTCCGACAAAGGCGGAGGATTCTGCCCCAGCGTCGGGTGCCTCGTCCTCCCCGTCTCCCACCGCTGCATCCCGTTACCAACCTGAGCTTCTCACGCAGCTTCACCTTTTCGTTCTTTGAACTGCCGCTGCACCAGTCACCTCGCCATCGGGCCGAACGCATCCGAAACCTCATGCTGCTTTTGAAACAGATACACTTCTGAAGAATCACTTCTTCAAAACAAATGTTCCTTGATTTTTGTCCCTTTATATTCTCATGAATTCTGCTTTTTCTGAAACATATGCTATTCTTTTATAATTGCTATATTTTAAATGTATCTTCATTATTTGTTTCCATCAAATGTTATACAGTCAGGCAAGTTTCTGTATTCGCTGTAAAGAATGGGAGCTGCTTGGGGATCTTAACAATTTTCAATAATATTTTGAATTCCCACTTTGGTATTAAACTTTGAAAAGGAAAATCTCCTCTCTCTATATCCTGAACTCTGAACTCGAACTTTGGGCAGTGTTTTGACTTTTTTTTACTTTCAATTTCTCTTAATTTATTTTGAAATGTAATTTATTTTTCCTTTGTTCTAAACCTGGGATCAAACATTCATTATGCTGTTGTTGGTGACTCACATACGTCTCTGTTTCCTGACTGTGGGGAGATCAAAGGACAATAAAAACCAGTGCAGTGAGATTAAAAGACACATTTTTTCCTTTTTCATTCTCTCTCGTCTCTTCTTGTCTACATTTATGAGGCAATCTTCATTTCCCTCATGTAAGTCTTTCAATTAATTTCCCATTTTCTTTCTAATGGCTTTCAAAAATTAACCGTTCTATGAAGTGGAATACATTAAAATTGATTAAAACAGAGAAAACATTTCACTTCCTCATTAACTCTCCCACTCTCGCCCACTTTCTCTCCGCCTCACTCTTTTTAAACACACACTACAGTCACACACACATTCAGTCCATGAGTTGCTGAAAGCTGAGCTGTGATAATGGGGGCATTCAGACGCACTGAATGGGGAAGGGGAGGGGAGAAAAGGGGCACTAAACTCTGTGTGCAGGGTTCAAGGCTGTTCTCTACCTTCCCTGACTCACGTGTGAGAGTTTGTAGAGCCGTGCCTGTGTGTTATCCTCTTACACGCACGCTGTCGCACATGTGAACTCTTTGTTCTCATGCTGCTTTGAGCTGATACAGAGTCAGTCGGCACTTCTATCTCTCACTGCTTTGGTTTATTTTGGTTAACTTCACTTTTATACTCTAGTTCTTCTTTGTCATGTAACTTTATACATGTTTCAAACACATGAAAATACACGAGACACATTAAACACCCTCAGTATTGACAGGTTAACAAAGTGAAACTTCACTGCTCTGCCAGTAATCTTTGACATTGATTTCAGATGGACAACGCTGAGCAAAATGGCCTTCATCCCAACATGCAGCCTTATCTGACTGTTGGCCTGGACGAAACACAGCTGGATGTCCTTGGGGAGCGTGTAGGAAAGGAGTCCCTGACAGTTTTGGAGAGAGTGAAAGCACAGTGTTGGTGAGTCTGAGAATAGGTTTCGCTCTTGGCCTTGCTGGGTGTCAGTTTGGGCCCTCAGCCAGCTTTGAGGCCAAACAGATAGTTAAGGCTTTTTATCTCAAGCTTTATGGCCTTAAACTCTCTGTGTGTTTATGTGTGTGTGTTCTTCCAGGTGTTCTGGTCCCAGGTTGAAGAGCTTACTGCTGGGCTTTTTCCCTGTCCTGTCATGGCTTCCTCAATACTCCATCAAAGAAAATGCTATAGGAGACTTGGTGTCTGGAATCAGTGTTGGGGTCATCCATCTACCACAGGGTGAGGAGGCAACAACAAATATATTCACATCAAAGTTGGGGTGGGCAACTACAGAAAATGTCAAGCCACTCCCCCAAGCACATGAACATGCATCACCTGAATTACAGTGAGGGTAAAGTCCACAAGAGAGCGCTAGAGAGGAATAATGTATTTGTATTTTTCAACTGCATTTCTCTGTGACTAGCTTGCTTAATTTAGCATTTGGAAGACATACTATGTGGATAAGAAGTGGACGTATTATAGCCTCTGGTTTCAAAAGTAAATCCAATGCAAAAGTGCCTAACATGACATTTTTGTAGTGTCCAGCCGGGAGCAAAATAACAGATAGAAAAATGGCTCTATTTCCAGTTAATTTGTTACATAAGTAAACATGAATTGATTAAGTTATGGTCCAAGTTGTTGTAGTTTGTTCTCTTTGTTATTAGAGCACATTTTGTGATGATGATCTTACTTGGAGTAACGTCAACATTAAAGCAGGGTATGCTTTAGGGCCTGGCTACCTGGGATTGACAACTTGCTACCACAGTGATTTGTCAACTAGAAGAGTCACGTATAAATAGGTTAGCAGATTAGCCATCCAATAATTTAATAAACCTACATTTTGTTGTATTGGACTATTTCATCTCTTCTTTGAAACTAGTCCAACACCCTGAATAAATGGTCTTCCCTAGCTTTAAGAGTCTTCATATTCTATTACAAGCTACAGGGTGCTACAATAACTGTATGTATCTTTTCTTATGTGAAGTATTTTCTTTTATCATTGCTTACTGCATAACAAATATTTTTGATTGGGATTACGATTGAAGAACTATTATACAGTATAACACCCTGCAGTGTACCGTACAGCTTTGTTGCAGACTTGTTATTTCAGGTCAACATCCAGAACTTAGCTGCAATTATGGAATCATCCCAGCTTTAACTGCAGGAAAGAAAGGTCCAGGTTGAAAATGAAATCATATTTTACAGTCACCACTGGATCAATACATAAAAAGAAAGTTGCATCTCCAGCTACAAAGATGCTTTAAGGGAGGAGAATGTTTCATGAGTGCAGAGATGCTGAATCTCTACACAAATATATCCCTCTTCATGCAAGTTTTCCATGGCTTTTGGTTTAAAGAATTGTATGACTTCTTAGTTACACCCTGCGTTTAGTAATACTCCCCAGGTTGTATATCAATCTCTTGTCTCTGAATATTTCCAAGGTATGGCCAACGCCATGTTGGTGGGAGTTCCTCCAGTGTTTGGTCTCTACACCTCCCTCTATCCTCTGATCATCTACTTCATCTTCGGCACTTCCCAACACCTCTCCATGGGTGACTGTCAACCTTTATTAGTCTTGAGTGTCATGTATATTTAGTCTAATGCGGTCTTTTCCATTCGCAGTATGTTACTCATGAACTCTGTGTCCGTATTGTATGTCTGTTTATGCGCGACAGGTACTTTTGCTTTACTAGCCATCATGCTTGGGTCTGTGACAGCCAACGTGGAGTTGCTAAGCAACGGTTCTGAAGAGAGTAAGATTGATGTGGAAGCAGCCAAAATCAACATGGCTGTACAAATCACCTTCCTTTGTGGCCTCATTCAGGTACACACATACACAGGAAGACATGGTCGAACACAATTCACAGTCCACATGGTGGGCTTTCTGCTTTGATGTCACTCTCAGAAAGCTAAAATGTGGCACAGCTGTATTTTATGATGGAAATCTCACAAACAATTAGCATTTCACTTCTGCTGGACTATTAAGCAGCTTTACAGACAATGTAAATCAAGAAATATCCGGCAATATATTAAGGTGAAACAATATTTGATGAGTCACTCACATGAGTTACTGTCAGCTAGCTACCATTACTGTCAGCTAGCTAATATAACTGTGTTTGCTAGAAATATGTACCTGCCCTATAGTATAATGCTTCAATATTACAATGTTATGTTGAAATGGTTGAATGCGGATGGTGGTAGCTAACTAATGCTAGCTCATAGGCTCTTCAGTATCTTGTTTTGACTTGATAATATCATTTGCCTGATGTTCTTCAAAAATCATTGCTCATTGTCTTGTGGTTAATGAAAAATCAGGATGCAGTGAAATCATAGCTACTTGTCGGATTTTGATGTTTCTATGATTTGCAGACCTGGGTACAACTTGTGGTACAACTTTGAATGTGTTAATATGGTAAAAGCACGTTTTACACTCACTCATGTAAAGCTAAAGCTTACCTCTAAACCACTGGCCTTATTTTGTAGACAAGCATAGAGGAAGAGAAATCCCCTTCAGACGTTCACTGAAGTATCACATTTGTTTTATTAGTTTCATCCGCTGTTATTCATACACCTGCTGAGTACTCTGAAACACATAGCCTACTCTCCTTCACCTCAGGTCAACTTGAAGTATCTGCCTCAAAGCTTTGCAAGAGTAAAGTGAAAAAATATGTATGAGCAAAGTCTTAGTGTAATTTTTTATTTTTTATTCCTCTGGATTGACTGATCTTAGCCCACTCTGTGCAGGTGTTTTCATAGCCAACCTGTAGACCTAATCAGTTCACTGGCTTTCCACACTGCACAAACCTTAAATGCTCTCAGGGCAGTTGTGCAAGAATTTCCCATCTATTCCACTCCAGGACTTCAAATCAACCCAGATGTTTTGAGCAGTTCAAGAGAAGTTTCATGGCTGCACATTCCAGCGTTGTAAAACATACATTTTCATGTAGGCTTATGTCTCATCAGATCAAAGAGGCAGCTTTTGAGCAGATATTTGAAGAAACATGAGGAAAAAGAAAAGATTAAAAAGGAAACTAAGCTTTTTGTATAAGGCTTAGTTTCCCGTTTGTGTTTATGTGTGTTCTCATTAGCTCCTGCTGTACCTGCTGCAAGGAGGCGGCGTGTGTCGCTGGTTGTCTGATGCTGTAATCAGAGGATACACCACAGCTGCAGCTCTGCATGTTATCATCCTGCAACTGCCACTGATGACTGGAATTGCTGCTCAGAGATACACTGGACTGCTGGCTTCAGTTTGGGTCTGTTGAAAGCATAGTACCAAACACACACACATACACACACAAACACACACACTAATTAGTGCCAGTAACCTTCAACACAGCAGTGGTGTCCTTGGGAAAGACTTTAAAGCCATACGCGCTCCTGTAGTTCCCATATCACGTCTTCTCTTGGGTCATCTGCTTATGAAATTAATCCTATTTCCTGATATGGATTTCACTCATTAGTTCATGTAAGCTGACACATGATCCTGGGGATTTCTCTCATTTTGATAGAAGATATGACAGCTTATCATGAGCTGTGAAAGTATGGTGATCAAACAAAACCTTTCCTGTTATATCACCTCCAAATTAATATTACACTAAATTAAGTTGACTTGAATTATTTGGCAGATAAATGGACCACACTGAGGGTGTTTAATGCCATAAAGCCTTAAGCAGTGAAACTTAATAGGTCAATAGGGGACAATTCTAATCAGTGAGACAAATGACATATTGTGATACTGTCTTCATAACCAGCAGACCTCCAAAAACATATAAACGTTTGTTAACAACAAGAAGCCGATTTGAAAACCCCCCTCCACAAACGAGTGCAGGAGCGATGTGCATTGATGTTTTAAGGACTTTCACTGATGATTAACACATTAGAGCCAGTTGTTCTGACGAATGAAAACTTATTTAGGTGACATAAAGTCACACGTTGAGAAGATTCAGTGTCGTCTAAGAGCTTTCTGCCAGACTCACAGGCTGAATTATGTTTATTGAAAGACATTTTCCTTATTTGTGCTTAAAATGTCATTATTTGATTTGAGATTTGAAAATCTCAGTTTTTATTTATCTAAAATTCTCAAAAGATGTCTACTTGTATCATAAACATTACTTTTTATAAAGACAAAAAAATATGCATTGCTTTTTCAATAATGATACAACCTCAAAATTAAAAAAAGATTACTCGAATTTCATAAAAAAAATTAAGAAAATATAGACATAGCTTTTTTCTCTCAGAGAATCTCAATAAATAATCTTAATTATTAATACTTTGATTTCATTCTCATTCCTATGTAGAAATTAAAAACTGAACTGGGAGAAAATTGTACTTGAACCCAGAATGGTGATACTTATGGAATCGCTAGTAGAGTAAATCATCATAGACTGAACCTAGTTATGAGCTTCTGAACGCGATGGATCGTGAGTTGAAATTAATGTCAAATGTTTGTTGTCATCTCTTTGGTCAGCATTGGGCCCTAACTGTGTCTCTGAACTCCTCCTAGTAGCTCTTTTAACCTGATAAGTATGAACATTTGTTCTTAGCTATTTAAGTTTTTAATTTCTGTCTGCTGCGGGGTCTGCTGCTGTGACTTAGTGATAGCTTTATTTCTATTCTTGGCACTCAAATTTAAGATTTCCCTAAGTTCCTCCTTTCTTCTTCTTTCACTGCATGGAAAACATTTCAAGGTGTAAGCTGAGTTCAAAAAGTGTCAGACATGTTTATCAGCTGTCTGCAGATGGTGAATTTATTCCACCTAGACTAGCTCATATTCATAACTTCCGAAATGCAATGGAGCATTTCAAACATAAATCCCACCTGCTCGGGGTCTAATGGTGTAGTTTTAAACCTCCTCAAACAACTTAAAAAAATCTTCCCTAAAGGTTTTTTCAACTAGTAGATATCAATTAATTCACATTCACCATGAGTTATGTGTTTCGAAGGATTTATAAAACATTTGAAACTTCATGCACATTTCCTCTTCCAGACTCTAAAGGATGTTCTGCTTGGAGTAACCACGGCTGTACCCGGGGCCCTGTCAGTCTCTGGGGTTTCCATGGTGATACTCATCGGAGGCAAGATGCTGAATGAGCGTTTTAAAAACAAGATTCCTATAGCCATACCGTGGGAACTTATACTGGTTAGATAAACACACACACACACACACACACACACACACACACACACACACACACACACACACACACACACAGTAGACTCATGCCCATAACATGTACCCGGATGGACAGATGCCGCAGTGACAAACTGATGAGTGACTCATGCTTATATAATAATCTGTTTGATCTCCAAATCCAAGAATCTCCACATATGATAATGGTTGCACCTGTCCATTTATGAACTATTATGTGATCTGTTGATGTTGTGGTATTTTTTTAAATACATAATACATTTTAAAAATCTGTTTCAGCTTTTCGGTTCTTTTGTAACTGTAAAGATTTGAGAATAACTCAATGAACAACACATGTTATTATCTTTATTATGTTTAATTAAAGACACCTGATAGCTCATCTCTGAAACTTTTCCATACCCAGTAAAGTTTATTACAAGGTGTTATGGAAAAATATCTTCAAGTCTCCACTGTCAGCCATGGATCTGAACAGCGAGTCTATATCAGCAGACAGACCGTATCAGAATATGATAAAGTGTGTGTTTGTGTTCTTCCATGTGCATAAGCATACTGGTTGACCTATTTATTTGTAGAAATCTGTATTTTTTTGTTTTCCAAACTGCACATTCTGTGCAGAAGATGTCATGCCCATTGTTTTCTCCCACAGATTGTCCTGGGCACCATCCTGTCTGTGCAGATGGATCTGTCAGGACAGCACAGAGTCCAGGTGGTGGGACACATACCCAGTGGGTCAGTAGAACTATGGCATTGTCTTTTTTTATTTGCATGCCACATTTTTTTTAAAGATATGTATTTATAGAAGTGTGATCCTGACCTTTTTTTAAGGATATTTTGGGGCTTTTTATGCCTTTATTTAGAGACAGGACTGTGGATAGAGTCAGAATCAGGGAGAGAGAGAGAGAGAGTGGGGAATGACATGCGGGAAAAGAGCCACAGGTGGGATTTGATCCTGGGCTGCCTGCTTTTAGAAATTCGGCACATGTGGCGCTCACACTGACCACTTGTCTACCAGCGCCCTGATCCTGACTTTAAAAAAAAAGCAATATAGCTCTAAAGCAAAGCAAACAAAGCAAATGCTTTATTGTAACCATGTGACATCGTACTGCTTCAGAGGATTAATTTAATTCAATACCCATGAATCATTTAATTAAAAAAATCTTATCGCATTTTATTACTACTTGCAAATTTGTTTTAAAATTGTATATATATTATATTGCAGAACCAACATTTGTTTGTTAGTTGTAAGCCTCCATCATATAACTCCAAGCCCTTCAGTCTCTTTGATACTTTAACCTCCATCTGACTCCCATTCTGCGTACACCTGCTCTAATCATGTAATATAAGAGAGCTCCGTTGTTATTGTGTTAGAATGATAGCTTTCAGAGAGTGCAATCTACATGATGAGTAATTCAGGAGGTGACTCAGCTTTCAAACGGAGGTCATACTTCTTTACATTACTGTATATCTCATTTTTTTTCTTTGAATATTTACTTAGTCATCATCGTGTTTATCGAGTTGTTTTCTTCTTCCTTCCCTTTCGTCTCTTCCTCTCCTCCAGCCTGTCTCCTCCTGTCCTCCCCTCTCTCTCTCAGGTCAGAGAGCTGTTTATTCCAGCTCTATGTGCCGCTCTGGTTGGCTTCAGTTTCCTTTCTGCTATGGGCTCAGTGTTCGCCCGCAAACACAGCAGTCACGTGGACCCTAGTCAGGTACTATCACAGGAAATGTAAAAGATATTACAGCTAATGTGAAGCTTTTGTCAGGTTGTTTCAACTCTCAAGATTTACTCTACAGTAAAAAAAAGAATAATTTTCCACAATAAAAACACTGAACTTGTTTGAGGTTTATTACTCATGTCTTGTCAAGCACGTTGTATGCATGTTCCTAGTCTCGGGGATGTCACCTATTGGTTTCTTAAGTGGTCTTAGTAACAGGCAAACAAGTCAACCTGAGAACACTGAGCTAAGTTGTAGCTTCAGTCAGAGTGTGGTTTTCAATTGCTGTACTCTGTCTCTCATTCAGGACCTGCTGGCTCTGGGTTTGTGTAACACCATAGGAGCTATGTTCCAGTGCTTCGCTGTCAGCTGCTCCTTCTCTCGCAGCATGGTCCAGGATAGTATTGGTGTCAAATCACAGGTACATATGAAAACCTAACCTCACTTTAGCCTTTTTTCACACGTGCACTCCTGAAACCGTTCAGATCATTTCAGGACAGACCTCAAAATCTTCCTGGTTTGCCTGTTCACACGTACACCCCACAGCAAGAGACTTTCACTGTCAGACAGGAGGGGTCTCAGGAGGCAAGACATTATGTTGAACTGCCCAGAAATGGCGAATGAAGCAAAGCAATCCAACACTGTGATCACAGTTTTTGTCTTTATAGTAGTAGTAATAGTAACTAACAGCTTCATTAAATGCACAGAGCTAATGCCTGTTGCCAACCGGTCACATGATAAATACCTATATGTCATCATCCCAGTCTGCTCGCTCGTGGTTATTTTTTCTTGGATATTTCCTGCTGAATCCTCACATCAGATCACCCCAACTTGACATGGAAATTGAGGCTGGGTTAACACATGCTGCTAACCCAAACACTTTCGTGTCACTTTCAGAGTTCTGTGCATGTATGAAAACACCACTAGAGTCTTTAGAGGGAGGCAACAACAAGCTTATTTGATGTTCATATTTAAATAGAGTTTATTGTCTGTCTCCCTTCACTCATTTTCCTCTTGTTGTTTTACTCTGATTTAACCTCAGATGGCAGGATTGGTATCAGCTTTGGTGATTTTAACCATTTTGCTGAAGATCGGTCACCTCTTTGAGCAGCTGCCAAAGGTAAAGTGCTCGTGACATTATGAACATAATCAGTTTGTTACGTCATATATCTCTAAAAGGCATATATTTGAAAAGTTTTTAAAGTCATGTATGTACAGAGGTGACAAAAGCACACACATTCTCTACTTAAGCAGAAGTACAGACACTCTGGGGAAATTAAAAGTACTGAGTCAACTTCTTAATCGGAGTAAATGTGAAATGTATAGTTTAAAGTGTAAAGAACAGCTGAAGGATATTTCTACCTGCTGTTTCTGTGCATAGCTTACTAAACCTCATGTCATATTTGGGAGATTAATAAACTTCAGTAACCCTAACTTACTTTCATCAACATGAACATTAACTTTACTACATATCGGGAAGCCTTTGCTGCTCTGAATCAGAATTATCTACAACAGTGGCAGGTTTTACTTTATTCATGTCTCCCCCTGTCTCTCATGAAGATCACATAGATATGATGCCTCTCCTACATTGGTAGAGTTTGCCTCCCTTATCTGTTTTACATCAATTTTAGTGAAGTTACAACACTCTGGCATCGTATGCACTGATTGATATGTCAGGGAATTGTCTTTTCTTTGTGTTAAAGTCTCATCTATTTGGGCTGAAATCAGTCTTGATGTTGGTAAGACGTGTGGAAATTATGCAAAATGATAAAAGTATTCCCCTCAAATGAAATAAATCTAAAATAAAGTCCCTGATTTAGTTCAAAATGGAAAGTACAGAGATTTGTTAAAATGTAAGAGTAAAAGTTAAATGTAGTCAAAGACTAACTAAAGTGGAGTGCAGATGCTTTAAAGTCTATGCACAGTAACAAAGCACTTGTTCTTTATTACTCCCCACCTCTGTGTATGTAACTGAACAAAATGATCCAAGGAAAGGACAAAACTGAGCTGACTGACTTCAAAACAGACACAAATGCGAAGAAAGGTTTGTGTTGGCAGCTGTCCAGCCAGTTTGGCTTTTGACAAAGCATTTTATTGGAATGATAAAGAACATGTTTTAAGAAATGTAAAGTCATTCTCTGCCTGCAGGACATTCACTGTAAGGATGATTCACGTGTCTCAGTGTTCGGTATATTCTTGATGTCTGTTCCAGGCAGTGTTGGCAGTGATCATCACGGTGAACCTGCAGGGGATGCTGGCTCAGTTCAAAGATGTGTGTGTGCTCTGGAAGGCTGACAGATTAGACCTGGTGGGCTACACACACACACACACACACACACACACACACACACACACACACACACACACGCACAAACACACACACACACACACACACACACACACTCATAGTCATAAAAATGAAGTCCATCAATATTCAGTATCTTTACATAGAACCATGCTAACCATGGGGCGGCTGTAGCTCAGTTGATAGAGTTGGTTGTCTCTCAACCGGAAGGTTGGTGGTTCGATCCTCAGCTCCTGCAGCAACATGTCCGCGGTGTCCTTGGGCATGACAATTGCGAATTGCTCCCCCTGCTTCGTCAGCGGCGTATGAATGTGTGTGAATGGGAAAAGCGCTTTGAGTAGTCAGAAGACTAGAAAAGCACTATACTAGCTCAAGTCCATTTACCATTTAACAACCAGATAAGAACAAGTACAAATCGCCCTCTGATTCTGGTCCTCTGTCCTCCTGCAGCTGGTGTGGACGGCATCACTGCTCTCCACGCTGGTCTTCAACCTGGACTTGGGTCTGGCTGTGGCTATCGTCTTCTCTCTACTCATACTCATCTACAGGACACAACAGTCAGTAAATATCAATTTACAGGAACTACATGGGGATTATTAAATCAATTAATCATTACCTAACTTAATACATCACAACTATCAACTTACACAATTGACTGTTTACATCATCCACATTTTTCCTTCATCTTGCATTAACTGGGTTACATTTCACAGGGAATGTCATGGAAAGATGTTACGGCCATATCCTACACAAATCCAAAACCAGTCTTAAAATAGCCTTCTGTTAACAAACTTGAAATGATGATACCTTTTTAATAAGAGGCTACAAAGTACAAGATTACTACAGATTTAGATGAACCCTCTTAGTCTCAAGGAGAAATTTATTGGTGCCGTCAATTGTATAAAAAAAAACCTCAAGAAAATAGAAATAGACGAAAAAATCAGCTAGTTTCAAATCAACAAATGTTAAATGTTTGTTCTATGTAGTTTTGAAGTATATGTGCGGAGTCTTCATGACAAAAGTCCAACTTGACCATCCAGTGATATTTTAATCTAATCTAAGAGATCATGCAGTGAGCAGTTATTAATAAACTGATATACTGGAAGTGCTCACAGGCAGCAAGATAACAGTCAAATTACATCAACATAAAAAGGACTTTTTATTTCCTACTAGAAGCAACGACCTCAGGCACAACAAAGATAGATAGATACTTTATTGATCCCGATGGAAATTCAAAGCATCCAGTAGCAGCTTACAAGACACACATGCCATGAGACATTTGTTACATCTAACACCAACTGTCCCCCCTCCCATAGATTAACCCGAACAAAGATTTAAAGAAACCCCTATATAGATCAAAGGGGCTCATTTGAACATGGTAGAAATAAGTGACTTGAAGATGGCTTGCTTATGGTCTGATTTCCCGGAGAGAAACATCAAGGTATCATGATGATTGCTGCATTATTGTGATATCAACTTGGATTTGAAAATCTGTTCATTTTCTGCTTCTTTCTATGTTTTAAACACGTCCTGAAAGTTTAGTATGTTCCCCCCTCCTCTTACTTTTCTCTGAGGCAGACTCTCATTAATATTCTCTCCATCTCTCCTGACTTTTATCTTTTATCATCCTTGTCTTTCAGCTCCTCCTCTGTGGTGTTGGGTCATATTCCTGGAACTGACTGTTACAGAGATGTGGGACTTTACTCCCAGGTAAACCCACTCCTTCTTACAGGTCTCACTGTAATACGTTTTTACTAAACCTCAAACTGAGTTAAATGTTGATGACGCAAGGAAAGCAGATGGAGCATTGCTTACTGAAAATGTATTTCACCTGTAAATTAAGGAATATATGTCCTAACATATGCTGTGTATGTTATAATTGTTAATGAAACATACAGACCTTGGAAGGCTACACGGTGCAAAAGGTACAGAGTCAATACAGAGCTTAGAGAGCCAGCCTCTAGTGGCTATGAGAAAAACTGCAGAATCAGGCCCTTCACACATTTTGTACTGACACACCTTTGCTCAGAAAAGGGATGTTATAAATCCGAAATGTTAATAGTTGACCTTTTGAGGGAAGGCTCTTTCCAAAGCTTTCTCAAGTTGGTAACAATGCCAGAAATCCCTGCACCTTCCCTTGAAAAGATACAACATGTACAGTAATGGGTAAGTTTAACACGTTGTTAATTGTTTAAGAAACTGGAGTAACATCTTCATCAGTTAGCTTTGAGCGAGTTTTAAAAGCTGACAGAAGATAAAGTTGTCTTCAACATGTAAAACTTTAAAAGAAATGTTCAACAGACGGTCAGTCTTTGATAAACTTCATAAAAGACTCTGAACATTAAAACTGTCCCCCAGCCAAAACACACTGAAAATACATCCCTGGTCCAACACCACCATCTGTCACACATCAAAACAGTAACGGCAGCCTGTGCTGGCTCAGAGCATCAGTGGATTCATGTGAACTTCTCGCTCTCTGTTCTCTTCTTTTGATTCTCTGTTCAGTCGTATTCGCTGGTGGCTGCTGCACAGTTCCCCTCTGTGTACTTCTTCAAGTATCAAGCATTAGGGATTGTGTTTGCAGAAGCATATATAATTCTGTCTTCTATTTTTCCATGATCTCACATGGTACACATTACTTCAAACTTTAACATTGTTTCTCTTAAGTAGAGATTTATTGTAACAAGAACATTTGTTATAACCAAATGACGTAAAGACTTTGGGATTGCATGTAACGCAGAAGTAGTCAAATGATGAGGATAGTAAAAAGTGACTGTCTCTTTTAGTTTAAATGTGTGTTCGTGTCGCTCCCTTGCAGTTTACAAAAAGTCCAGAATATCACAAGCAGTTTTTTTCAAAGACTGTACAAACTCTAATGAGCCTATAATTTCAGGTAGACTTTAGAATAAATTTTTGATGGAATTGAGACTGAATTTTGTCCTTTTTCTTAAAGCATGGTAGGATTGCATCCCTGGATGCTTTAAATGGTTTTAATATTATACTCCTGTGTGAGAACTGTTAAAACAAAGAGTTAAATAATTGTGCAACCATATTTCCAGTCAATGCTACGCTAAGTCCAGAGCTCAGTGATTAATACAAAAAAAAACAATGAGCGTAGATTTGTTTTCATGACTAAAATTTTAGGTTTTTAAGACTTTTCTTATATGAAATTTGATGCAGTGTGTCCAGTGAACTTTAAAGCCCATATTTCCTTTAAGCTCAAATAAAAAAAGTGTTTCCCTATCATGAGCACATCACTGTTCTAAAAACTTTGAAATGTGATCACATGTGATGAAATTTCACACTATTTCTATTTACTTTTAGAAACAGAGCAATACGTGTTTCTCCTATATTTCTTCAAGAACAACTGTCTGATCTATACCCTACTGGATGGTACTTTGGCATTCAAGTTTGAGCCAAAGTTGATCCATTTTGATCTGATAATGCTAGTCAGTTGTTGTCACCATTGTGAGTTACAATGGTAAATTAATATATTGTGTGTTTTTTTTAAAGGCACAAAAGGTTCCTGGCGTAACGATACTCTCCTGTTCCAGCCCGATTTACTTTGCCAACTCTGACGTGGTCTTCACAGAGATCAGACAGGTGCCAGCACACCGACACACACACACACCGACACACACACACAAACACACACACACGCTCACACACACAAACACACACGCGCAGCATGAAGAGAATGGGGAGGAGGGAGTCATTAGCATCAGTAAAATGAAGGGTCATTTTGAGTGAAAGATTGAGTGAGAGATGAGATTTTTATTATAATCATAAAAATTACAGAGTCCAGATGAGGACCCTTCTTCTCCAAATGAACGGTGCATATTGGGAACATAATTGTAGAAATTTGCAGCAGAACCTGTGTTAGCCCCTGTATGTGATGTGTGTATGCAGCTGACGTGTGGATGCCATGTTCTTCTGGTTTGATTGCTCTGGTTTAAAGAGAACATTTCCACAAGCATGTTCAAAGAAATGTTTCCGTTTGTCTCATGTTACATTGCAACTAAATAAAATGATGAACCAATTTTCTACATGTAACTTTCCCTCTACACATGCAGGCAGTGAGTCGTGGTCAGAAGGAGAACCCAGCTGGAGTCCACCGCGCTGGTTTGTCCTCCTGCCCCTCCTCGTCCTCAGACCAGATGTGGACAGACAGTCATTGTTTGGTGCTTGATCTCAGCTTGGTCAACTTTATGGACTCAACTGCCATGAAAGCATTGTGCAAGGTGAGAAGAGACAGCTGTATAGAAAATAAAGAGTGTCAACACTATTTTTGCTGTATGGGACTTGTGCTTGATTGACCAAGACCATCTTTTTATTAAATAGTGTAGAGAGAGAGAGAGAGAGAGAGAGAGAGAGAGAGAGAGAGAGAGAGAGAGAGAGAGAGAGAGAGAGAGAGAGAGAGAGAGAGAGAGAGAGAGAGAGAGAGAGAGAGAGAGAGAGAGAGAGAGAGAGAGAGAGAGAGAGAGAGAGAGAGAGAGAGAGAGAGAGAATGACATGCGGGAAAGGAGCCACAGGACGGATTCGAACCCAAGCTGCCCACTTGGAGGACAGTAGCCTCCGTACATGGGGCACGCGCCCTAACCACTACGCTTCCGGCGCCCCTGATACCAGGGATTTAACCCACTTAGTCTTGTGACTTTTCCATTAGATGCAGGCCAGCGTGGCAGGATGGTTGGCCATTTCAACATTTCCAGCCATAAACTATATCATTTAATTAGATGAAGTATTGTAATCAACCATGGTGCTACAGCTTTGTGTGTCAGACTGATGTAAAACTGCTTATTTGTTGTTTTAGTGACCACATCTGTCTGTTTGGATAGCAGGAGAACTCTGCTAAGAAATGATCTAGTATCGTAATCATAAACTTTCAGCCCTTGCTGGGGTCCTGTGGGGCACTGATTTTTTTACCGTGAGAAATCTTTATCTTGAGTTTTACTGATTTGAATCTCTTAGTTTGTCTTTGAGAGGAGGACACTCCTCATAAACATTGTGCACTGAGGGGTCATTCAGTGACTCATTTGTAAAGTTACACATCACCATGGTGTTTGCTCTGCACTGCTCTGTTTACAACGTCATGGTTTAAAACAAAAGGGCAGAGATTTTAGACTCTTTTATGGGGTGGCACCAATTTATTCTGTCAAATCCACAAGAAACCTGCATGACCAATCAACGAAACACATTTTCAAGGTTGTGTACTTCACACAGACTCAGCTAATGAAGGCATATGTGTCGTACAAGAAAATAAAGTTAAAAGGCTTTTGATTCTTAAATGATGATTCAGACACTTTTTATGAGTCCATACATTTAAAAAAAAAGAAATATCCGATTTATTCCGCCTGAAAGACTAAACTAGATGCACTGAAGTTGTGTTGTGTTGAGTTACTAGTCGTACTGATATGACTTTGTTATCTCCTCCTCAACTTTGGCCTCATTATAAAAGCAGGAAAGTTATTCTTCAGCCTCACAGGCAACACGTGGTTGAGATCCAGATAGAGAAACACAAAACAAATATATATAATAAATAAAAGTATACCTGTGAAAGGGCTCAACTTTTAGAGGAGTAGTGACAAGGTTATTATGAATGAGTAGCTCACTTTTTTTTATCTAAAACTATCAAGACAAGTAGAACTGATTGTTTAAAAAAGATTAAAACTCCTTTTTGTCATGCTTTGAGTTAATTGCTGAAACTTTTATTCTTGTTTGGTTTTGTTCTTGTACACTGTAAACCTAGTAATTAAAGGATTGTCTATTATTCTACAATTCTACAATTCACTTAGCAGACGCTTTTATCCAAAGCGACGTACATCAGAGAGTAAGAACAACACAAGCAAGGATCAAGGAAAAATAAAGGAACAATGTCAGTAAGGACGAACGATCAGCTTTGAGTCCGATTGGACACACAGGTGCTGAAAGGCATTGCCCAGAGGCAAGGCACAACATGAACTGCCAGTCTGAGACTCTAATCAGTATATAAACCATCTTATACGTCGTCATTTTCAAGCAAAAACAAAAAACCATCAACATTACCATCGTGTTATATATATGTGTTATATATATATTATAACATGTTCAAAAGTGTATGTGTGTGTCTGTTTGTTATTCTAAAGGTTATAGAAGAATTGGAGGTCCACGGTGTCAGTGTGTTCCTTGCTACATGTCCAGGTCAGCACAATCTCAGTTATCCCCTGTAGAGTGATTCGTTCACCTTTTCTGAACTTCATGTAACAATTGGGTTTTTTCTGTGTGTGTGTGCAATCTGACAGAGTTAGTGTGCCCAAACTGTTTTTTCTACTTTTCGTCTGTTAGGAGCAGCAAAAAATAAAACATGAAGTATTGAATCTTAATGCTTTATTTTATACCAACAGAGAACGTTTCCTCCCAGCTCCAGACTCAGGGTTGTATACCAGACGTTCTGCCTGGCTCTCGTCTCTTCCCATCAGTCCACCACGCGGTCCAACGCTGCCTCAGCATGATGGCCAAGCCTCTAGAGGTAATCAACAAAAGTAACATGAGTATGTATGTGTTTTAAATCAAGTGTTAAAGGCAGTTTCTGTTTTTTACTCGTTCAGATATTTTTGTTTTAACTTAACCATTGTGACATCAAAGTTGGATTGCAGGGTTTACTGAAATTATTTAAAAAAAATGTTGGATGAAGCCTTTCATAGCTCTAATGAGAGCTGCATTCATTTGGTTTGATCTGCAACTTTTTATGGTCGATGTCGCACCTTAGCACCAGTCTCTCCGACAAAAAACAAAACTTTTTAAAATGCCCCGCGTCCCCTCCTCCACAAGCCCTCCCTTAGTGTTCCGACTGAATGCAACCGTTTGTGCGACTGATCTCCATTCAGAAATGCAGCCCCAAGTTGATTTTGTTCTTATTTATTTTAAGTTTGTTAGACTAAACATAGTCTTCAGTTTGGAAAGTCTGTTGGTTCTCCTCCAGTTTTACTCTCGGGATGACACTCCACTATTAGACCTCTGCAAACAGCTTCCCTGAGTGGGCCATTTCTCCATTTCTCTTAACTAACATGGTGGCAGCGCTGGTGTTGGAGTGTGAGGGGTTCACAGGATAAAAAAAAAAAGGAGGATGAAACATGTTGTAGTCTCTGAGCGACACAAAAACAAGCTGCAGGAAGCACCATCCTGTCAGAGTGAACACAGAGCTGAGGAAACCCAGAGGGAGTTTGACTTCACTCTCTTTAAGGAGAGTCATTCCTCAACAATACATTCAGTCAGGTTATTAAATATTTACTATATAAATGTTGCATATTATACCTTTAAATTATTTAACCCAATCCCTTGGGTCAGCATTAGGAATATGTTTTTTTGTAGTTAGAAAGAAGTCAGCTTCACGTGCATTGTTGGAAATGTAGTCCACATTTTGTGAAGAAGTCAAACTGTAGTACAACAAAGCAATCTTTCTGATTCGATGCATGGCTTTAGTTCCATTTCTCTCAGTCATGAGACAGATAACACTGAATTCAGTGGAGCAGCTTTCTTTTACATGACATCTTTTTGAATATGAAGTGGAAAATAACGTGTCAAAATATTTGAATATGTGTTTGATTTGTGTTTATCTCTTCACAGGAAATCAACTCAGATGAAAGTCAATGTTGAACCGACAACATGAATGCTGCCTTTAAATGTTATTAACAGGACAGTTTAGTGAAGTCTTTGATACCAAGGATGTTGAGACATCATAAAGATCACTTCCACCTATTTGTATTTAGATAATAGTCATTTACAGCTTTACAGTTTGTACAGTTTATGCCTTTTACTAGCCACTTATTTTGAGACAATAAATGTTATTTTCCCTAACTAAACCTTATTGATCCCTCTGTCATGTGTTGGAGATTTTGATAATGACCGTACAGCTTCGGGAAAAAGACTGTAAACTATTATGGATGGATGGTTTGGATTCATGGACGTCTGGGTTATTGGCCATGTTCATTTATGCTGCAACACTCTGCAGACTGTAAGCTAAGATGGCACTTGATTCAAACAGTTATCCAACATCACCCACATCAGACTGAGAGAGACCAGTTAACACAAAGAAAAAAACAGAAAACAACTGCAATAGCTTGTTGGCACCAGAATAGGTGTAGTTAAGCTTTTTAATGCCATCGAAATGAATACAAGTGTTCAACTCAACTAGTCAGTCCTAAAGGTGCTGCGAGTGAAATGTCTTTAGCAGAGGATGATCTGTCACCCTAAATGGACTCAAAGCTAAAATCCCTGGTGAGTACCTTATCCGCAGCATCTCAGGCTTCAGTGACACAAATGGTGAAGAGATAATGGAGACTTGCTCTATGAATGGTGCTTTATAAATAAACTTGCCTTGCCTTGACTCAATATTATCAAGATTGATTAGTTATAAAGACCCCCCTTGGCTCTATGCTGCACATTCTTTTATTTGTTCTGCCTTTTCATCATTGAGGTGTATGTCATCTTTTAAGCCTGTTTCTAAGTCATTACTTTTACCACTCTCTCATCCCTTAGCCCCCACAAGGTTCTCAGTTGAGCCCTTTTCTCACCTCTCCCTAGACACATACTTTCCTCATGTTCCTCCAGCCACTCCCAACCTCTCCACCAGATGGCCTCAGACATTAACCCCCCCACATCCAAACACCTGTTCCAACTTTCAATCAGCCAACTCCCACTCCTGCCCATAAGTCGCTGTGTTGCTTTCTTGCTTGTTGTTTTGCCACTAGAGGATCAGTTTGAATTCTTAACCTGAGTTCAGCTTGTTTATTTTTTAATTTTAGGGTACTAACTTTTATTATAAGTCACAAGAATGTTGCTGCATTTTTGCAGATTCAACCAGGTTCTCAATTGTGTAAGCACAGCGCCAAGGGGAAAAAAGAATGCACATAACAAACATGTGTAATGAGAGACTAAAGTGTAAAACCATGATGTCAAGAACAACAGGCATTTAAGCGTAAAAGGAAGTCACACACACAAAATGTAATTATTGGCTGATTCTTCTCAGCTGTACAAAAATCTGATTCCAAAATGAAGGAGAGGTTTTGGCCTTATAACAAGAATAAGTGCTTCATTGCAGATTGGACTATGAATTCAAAGGTAAGTGGAGCTTTTTATTTTTAACCAAGCAGGTTTCTGTGTTTTGCTGGGATAATTTTAAATGATGCTTTTACATAATTCTCATCCATGACCACAATTTATTATTTGGCAGAGATAGAATGACAGATCTCCTCTCATCCAGCTCCTCTCATCCAGCTCGTCTCCCACATGGAACTGTACAAAAGGGGCTTGGGACAACATGAAACATGGCAATAAAAACTACATGTCAAAGACTGAATAACACACAAAACCAACATGGAAAGTTCCCACATCTCTTGAGCACATAAGTTAGCTCAGCTATCTAAACAACTCCTTTTATGTGACATGTAAAGTAAATTCATTAATATAAGTTAAAAAAACATGTTTGGGAAAAATACACAAAATAAGGGGCTGAATTAAGATAATAAATTACTGAAATTAGTTTTGCATTTGAAGTGATTAGTAACGTATAAAAAGACAAATATAATATCCCCCATATTCCCCCTCTTCCCACGTCCCACAACCTCAATAAACTGATGGTTTCACCTTTTTGATGCAGGCAATAAATTCTGACAAACTATGAGCTCTTTTAAAAGCTGAACTTACGGATCTGTTGTATTAGGGTGATATGGTGGTTAGTGTACATTAAGGCAAGTCAAACATAACTAGCCTGGCATATTTGTCAGCTAATAAAAAACCTTATATTGTCAAAGAGATGCTTCTTGAGAAATGTCTTTAAGAGTTTGGAAGTTGCTGCTCTCAGATTCAGGCGAAGGAGAGAAACATGAGGACAAATCCAGATGTGCGGCGAGAAATTCAATCCCAGTTTATGAATCTATTAAACGCGCTGTGTCTTTAAGAAATCATTTGTTTGTCCTGCTTAGTTATCCAGTATCTGTTCCTCCAATGATTAAGCACGCCTCTCTTTCATTCTCCTGTGGGGTAAATCATAAATTAACAAGAATAACCCTGACTGGGCTGAAATGGCTTCCTAATCTAATCACACACACATCCAAGATAAGACACATCTGAAACTTTGTCTTGTATAAAGTCAATCAATAACTCTATAGTTATCTTTCTATTATTATCTTTTTATTTGGTTTCCTGTGTATAGCTCTGACTGACTTTAATTTTAATACACATTTCTGAAGAGGCAAAAGGTCATCAACTCTACACAAAGGTCATGACAATATAAACAAAATCTGTGAACTAACTTGCTCTGTCAATCATAAAACAAGCATGTATTACTTTGCCCTGTCCCTTCTCAACAATGTCCAATTTCTTATCTTTTTCCTGGTTTGACTGAGAAGCAGCGAAGTCACATCACAGACCAAGACTGTCTCGTCATCAGACACGTCAAAGGACACGGAGGACAAAGGACACGGAGGAGAGAGGAAAAATACATGAACTTGGATATTTTCTGTCTTTTGATTGCTGCTTTGATCTGATGGAAAACTCTAAAGAAGATTCAACTTGAAGACCTGCAAACACTGCAAGCAGGAAGGATTCATTCGTCATGAATATGGATGTACCATCTTCTGATTGCAGGAACTTTTTTTAGGCATCTGGTTTTCTTTACAACCCTCACTAGAGACAGACAGGGTGGTTGGATCTACTTTCTCCAAACTGGAGAAACTAATTTACATCAAAGGAGAAGAGAAAATATTATCCCCCTGTAAAGTGGAACTAAAAGGCTTGGTTCTTCTCGGGGCTTCAAGTGCTGGACTTTTGGTGAAAGTTGCAGCAGGATAGTCGTACGCTTGGTTTGAAAATAATTTCACCCATTAAAACATTTTCTCAGGAACAGTTGGACCAAAAAAGGTAACTATCTAAGTGACAAAGTGTTGCTTCTGAGCTGAACCTTTAAATACATGAAGAATGCAGAACTGCATTGTTTTCACCTGTTATTGTGCCCAAACAGAGTTTAAAATATCAAAAATAAGATATGTTAAATTCTTCAGAAGAGATATATTTAAGCTCTTCCTCATACAATATGAAAACAAATGGTGGAATATTTGCAATCACAAACCCAGCATCTGAAAAGAGGCTGTTTTCTGTTTATGTTCCTGCTAGTCGTAGCCATGGCAGAGAGGAGGCGACCGGGCTACAGCGTGCACAGGAGCGTCCTGGATGAAGGAGAAGTGGAGGAGATGGCAGAAAAATGTGAAACTAAATTATCTTTGTCTGAGAAGGTCAAAAAGTCAGTGAGGTAAAGTATCCCACAACTAATCTACTGTAAACCTTAACAAATCTCTCTGTACATATATTCAGATAGTTTCTGTTTTGTGTATGACTTTGTGTCAGAGAAAAAATCAAAAAGCATAATGTCCCATCCTGTGTACACATAATGTGGGTACTTGGATTCATAAGAGAACAGTGTTCAGAATATACAATAGTTTACAATGTTTAAAATAAAGTGCTACATGTAATGACAAATACTAAACTTAAGTCTGAACTTTGAATACTTCAAACAGTTAATCAAAAGAACACCTCTCTGTCAGTACAGTACGTATTAATTGATCAGTAAATAGTATGATAAATCTACCTTTATCTACTTCTTATCATCACTTTACAAAAGCCGTACAGGCGTAAGCATATCAAAAAAGTATCTGAAGGTTTCATAATCAAATTAAATGGTGACGTATATGAAGAGAAGTTAATTTTCTGTGTCTGTTTAGAATAAAAGTTCATTGAAACAATCGCAAGAGTTGCTGTATTCACACATACACACTAGGTGAGCTACATGTGAGCAGCCAAATTATTTTTCCCAAACATTACTCAGACTTTTTCCTGCCAGCACCCTCATAAAAATGTCATGAACATGAAGAAGGGATGGGCTGATGTGTAAACGCAGCAGGTAAAAGTCAGGAAAATTCATCGTGGGCCGGAGGGGGTGATGACATCGATATCATGAGACCAGTGAGCCATCTGTGGGATCTTTGTGCAATTAAAAAAACAGCTTCATATGGATATTGTGTATACACCCAATTACAGGTAGCATTGACAGAAAGGCAAAAACTGACATTGTAACGTTGGACTTTTTGCCCCCCACTTTGGTTTAACACCGTAGAATCCATTTTACTTCAGGTCCTGCCTTAGAACCCCCACCACCATCACAACCACCACCACCACCACATCACTTCCTCTCCTTCCCCCCCCCCTCCCATCCCCGGCCCGTCCTACAGAGAAAACTAGCGACATGTGTGAATACCAATAATAAAGCAAATGCTTAAGTTCACAAAATGTGCAGTCCCT
Source organism: Tautogolabrus adspersus (assembly GCA_020745685.1). Classification (NCBI taxonomy): domain Eukaryota; kingdom Metazoa; phylum Chordata; class Actinopteri; order Labriformes; family Labridae; genus Tautogolabrus; species Tautogolabrus adspersus. Next base: position 7,699,159 of record CM036547.1, on the reverse strand, counting down.
TGAGTGTCAACTTGAGGCTGGCTAATCAAAAGTTGGGTTGAGAAATCATTTTCAATATGGTGACTGCCATTGTTGGGCTTCAAAGCACCCCTTTAGTAACCAATGGGTGACGTCACTGAGACTACGTCAATGTTTTATACAGTATGTTGTATACAAACTTTCCGAGGCAGGCTGTCTTGAATTTTCTAGACTTTTACTTTGTGAATATCAAAACAAGTTTTTTAGTTTTCCTATTGACAGTAAAATCTTGTTCCTTGGTCACCTGTTTACAACATAAACACAAACCACATTTACACAACGGATTTCGCGTGACAAAGAAAGTAAATATTTGATCATGTAAATTAGTGTCAAATTTAGAGACGAGTCTTGTCTGTGTAAATGTGAGAATAATGTTAATGATTAAATGAGGATATTCTTGATTTACCCATGTATCACATTCAACGGTTTGCTGGGCTCAAACAAAAATAAACATACTGTCTCCAGGCTGAGAGGATAAATGATAACTTATTAACTTTTTTATGTCTGAAAAACAAGTTAAGTCAGTGGCAAAAGTGGCAAACAACGTATCAATACCACATATTGAGATATTCACCCCATCAGATTTGAGGATGAATACCGATTTTAAAAAATGAAACCCCCTTTTCCTTTTCTCTTCACACACACACTCAGGTGTTCTGGTCCCAGGCTGAAGAGCTGCCTGCTCAGTACTGTCCCTGTGTTATCGTGGCTGCCTCGATACTCTCTCAGAGAAAATGCGCTGGGGGACCTGATCTCTGGGATCAGTGTGGGCATCATGCAGCTGCCTCAAGGTGAGGATAACAGTTCAGGTCACAGAGTTTAAGTGAGGGCTGAACAGGTAGAAGATATTGAAGAGCTGTTAATGTTAAAATTCAATAATTTTAAAATGGTAATCTTCAGGTTGTGCATTTTTGTTTTGTTACTTTACATTTCTATTTCTATTTGATAGGCTATGTCCTTCTTTGTGCAGCTGTTTGCTAATTATTTCTCTGCTCCCTCTGCAGGTATGGCCTACGCTCTGCTAGCAGCTGTACCTCCAGTCTTCGGCCTTTACTCCTCCTTCTACCCAGTGCTGATCTATTTCATCTTTGGCACATCCAAGCACATCTCCATCGGTTTGTACTTTGCAAACATGACATTTTCTGTGCCTGGACATTGTGACATTTCCTCAGTGATTATTTATTAAGAGTTAGACACTCATACACAACTCAGTTTACAAAGTCTTTGGTCTTCAGTTTTGATCAGCATGTCTTTATCAAATTCTGAATTGAGAAGAGGACCATCCATCTTGAGGATGTTTTCCCCATTCTGTATTCCACTTCAAACTCTTCATGTACAAAATCTGTATTAGTGTTCAACAAAGAAAAACCAGTCTATGAAAGTATAGGACATGGTTAACAATCATATAGGTTCCTGTTAAGGTGTTTCAACTTCCGTTGCTGGATCAAAGTTGGGTGAGCGAAATGCTGTGTCTTTGTTATGTTGTTATTTAACCAGCGGAAATGTGTTTTAATGTCTCCCTACTCCAGGAACATATGCAGTGATGAGTGTGATGATAGGAGGGGTGATAGAGCGAGTGGCCCCAGACTCCAACTTTATGATATGGAACAATGAGACGAACTCCAGTACAGTGGATGTCTTTGCCAGGGACGCAGAGAGAGTCCGGGTGGCTGCAGCCGTCACTTTATTATCTGGATTATTTCAGGTAAAACTGTGGATCATGTGGATACTCTGGTTTGGTCAGATATTTGGGACTTATTTTATCATTTTTGCTGTTGTTTTTGATGGTTTTCATGAAAACTGAGAATATGTTCTATTGTAGTTAAATGGTAAATGGAGTAAAGCTAGTATAGCGCTTTTCTAGTCTTTTGACTACTCAAAGCACTTTTACACCGCAGGTCACACCTACACATTCACACCACATTCACACACTGATGGCCAACGGAGCCACAGCCACCACTAGTTGAGATTATTTGAATGGACACACAGGTTATATTAAAATAAAGATAAAAAAAATATCTTACTTAGATTAAAATACTGAAGTCTTGCATGGCTCTTTCCAGTACATTTTAACAAAAGCTTTCAAAGGATCACTTTCTATAACTTTTTGATCACTTTTACCATCAATGGAGGGAGGGAACTTCTTTCCATATTATAATATTATTTTAATTCGATGTGGACACGTCTTTATTCTGGTAACCCAGCTCGGGAAATCTTAGCTCCTCCAGCTTCATCATCAGGTTTGAATAAAAACGTTGTTCCATTGTTATTTCTATGATAAATAAACAGCTGTATTTTGGATATGGAGTTTTTTTTTTTATGAAGCTGGCCGTCATTCATGACTTAACAAGTTTGTAATTCTAAGACTAAATGTTATGCACAGGAATAAGTGAGGGTCAAATCAAATTTCTATTTTTGATCATGAAGCCAGATGTTCCTTTAAAGCTTTCAAAGCATGACTACTTTCCTGCTCTTTATGTGTGTGTTTTTTCTTTTTGTGTGTAATCTTTGTAGATTTTGCTTGGCCTGGTCCAGTTTGGCTTTGTTGTGACCTACCTATCTGAGCCGCTGGTTCGAGGTTACACCACGGGAGCTGCCATTCACGTCATTGTGTCCCAGCTCAAATACACCTTTGGCATCAACCCATTGAGATACAGTGGACCCTTCTCATTGTTATATGTAAGAAAGAATACCATCACAGTCAATATTATCTGCATGCTCAGTATTTAAATTTAAAGGAAGAATGTGCAACATTTCACACATAAATACAGCAGAAATTAAGTATATCCTATTTGTTAATGTCTCTCTGAATCACGACTGTCCGCAATGAGTGAAAAGCACGTGTCCCTCTTGCTGTGTTGTTGTCTGAGCCGTGTTTTCATCAGGTTTACATGGACGGGATGGTCGACTCCTCTCCTTGTGTTTAAAGCTGTTTTAGTCAAGGACTAGAAAAAGAAGAATCATATACTCACTGCTTATTTGGATGTCACGTAAGCGTTGTTAGATCACCATCATTCCGTGTCAATTTACATGCAATGTGAAGCTCAGAGCTAACTAGCATGCTAACACAACAATGCAGACCACAGGGCAATTGCAACTCGAGCCAAGGACAATTTGCGCTTATTGGTGTTTAATTATGTTGCGTTCCATTTGATAGCTGCTTCGTTCGAGCGCGAGGGGAGGTATGGCAAGGCAAGGCAAGTTTATTTATATAGCACATTTCAACAACAAGGCAATTCAAAGTTGGGGGAGGGGCGGCGTCAGTATGGTGGAGGTGTCGCCAAACAGCAGTTTGTTTTGGTTTCATGCTGATGCTCAAGGGCGACATCTACTGGATCAAAAAGTTGCACATTCTTCCTTTTATGTTCTCCCTGTGCATGCGTGGGTTCTCTTCGGGTATTCCGGCTTCCTCCCACAGTCCAAAGACATGCTCGTTAGGTCAATTGGTGACTCTAAATTGCCCGTAGTTGTGAATGTGAGTGTGGCTGGTTGTCTGTCTCTATATGTCAGCCCTGTGATTGATTTGCGAACAGTTTAGGGTGTACCTCGCCTCTCGCCAAATGACAGCTTGGGATTGGCTCCAGCCCCCCCATGACCCCAAACAGAAAAAGCTGTAAAGATAATGGATGGATGGAGACTTCAGGAACTTTTGTTTTATTCTAATACTTCAAGCATCAAGTAGTTGTGCTTAAAACAAAATAAAACTTGCTTCTGTTGGTTGTAATCATTCACTGTATATAAATATGGATAACGCGCCTCCATCTCTTTTTGTTTTACAAAAAAGAAGCTAAAATACCTCCAGAAAAGAGCTGACATAATGCACTGGTGACCTCAGTAAGAGCAATGACATGCGCAGAAGGAATCTAGCTACCAATAAAACACCAAAGATCCCTCAGCTCGGTACAGTCTGCATCAGAACAGATTATTGTGTCGGTTTAAAGCAGACACTCACAGTTATGGAAAGAATGACTCTTGTGTTGTGTGTATGTTCTGTTACTCTTGCCCTCACTCCTCCATTCAGCTGATCTGGGAAAGAATGCTGCTGGAGCGTCATTGGTCGACAGAGCTGTCTATATATCATGATGTTACATCCGCTCTTTTTTGCATCAAATAAGTAATTAAAACTTAACTTCACAAAACACTTGGACATAAATCAGCATGATAAGAACTAACAGACACCTTGTTTTAGTAAAAGAATATTTGACATGTACTCATTTTAATTTTAAAGTTTGCGTTATGTTCGATCTGTTAGCATGGATAGGTGGGGTTCATGACCTTTCCTGCAGTGAGTTAGCCGGGGGAGCTCTAAATGTTTTGGCTTCACGTCTCAGGAGCTCTTGTTACGTCCTTTCTTTGTACAGTCTATCACCTTTTCCAATCTGCCTTATCAATCACATATACACATTGTTTTATCTACACAACATAAAATCACGACAACAGATGATGTCATGGTTGAATAAGTACTTTCTTGTCTTGTTTATATTCTCTTAATTTCTCTAAAGCTTTTATTCAAAGCAGTTTCCTTCTTTTCAGACTGTGTTGGAGGTGTGTTATCTCATCCCAGAGACCAACATTGGTACTCTTGTGGTCAGTATCGTCGCTATAATTGGCCTCATCCTCGCTAAGGAGCTCAATGCATTCTTGAGTAAAAAACTGCCTATCCCCATACCTGTGGAACTGCTTGGTGTAAGTATTCAAAAAATAAATACATGTACCTACCGGCTAATATACTACATGAAATGTTTGGTAGTATTTACAAAGATGAAAACAAACATGAATCTGCTTTTAGACTTATACTCTCTAAATCAACTCTTTGTTTCTTTTTCTCTAGATTGTCATTGCGACTTTAATCTCCTGGCAGGTGAACCTGAATGATAAATATGGAGTGGATGTGGTGGGACTGATTCCCTCTGGGTGAGAAACACACACAGCACATACACAGGAATGTGTGTTTACAGATATGAAAGTGACATATTTGGATGTATTGTACTCTGTCCATGTCAACCAGTCTCCAGCTTCCTGTTGTCCCAAAAGCCTCTCTGTTTGGTCAGGTGATTGGGGACGCCTTTGCTCTGGCCGTGGTTGGTTATGGCATTGCCATCTCACTGGGACGAATTTTTGCCCTGAAATATGGATACAAAGTGGACAGCAACCAGGTATGGAAGTAGTAGATCAACTGGTCTTATTACATTGCTACTGGGCATTTATGTGTATTTTTAAAATGTGTACTTACAGTATATAGTATTTTTTTCTGGTTTAGGAACTTCTCGCACTGGGTCTGAGTAACTCTGTAGGAGGATTTTTCCAGTGTTTTGCCATCAGTTGCTCCATGTCTCGCACGATGGTTCAGGAGAGCACGGGGGGGGAACACCCAGGTTGGTATGAGGGGACGTTATTAAGCTGAAGTAAGCAATTAAACAATGCAGGTTTACTATCATCACTCTGTGAAGGCAGGTAGAGGTAAAGTCCAGACATCATTTAGATCATGTGACCTTGTATTACATTTACGAAATTACTACCAAGTTTACAATTTGAAGAGGATATTTGACAATTAAAGGATCATCAGACAGAACACAAAAAAACAAAGATTTGTTATCTTAACTGAAGGAAAGAATATGTGTTTGTTTCGTCATCTTAGCGATTTTAAATTGAAATCCGTTTGATACCTGGAGATCAAAATCTCTGTTTTGGCAGAGCCTTGGCAAAAATGTCATCATAAGCTTGTAAATCATCACACAGTCACACTTTTTTAGTTTTTTGCTTGTCAATGTAGTTATGTAAATTTGTTCATGTGAACCACCAACCTGCCAAGGGACTACAAATGGAAATTAACCTACAGCTACAATCTGGCATATGAACATGTCGATTCATTTATGTGCACTGTCCCTATTTTTTTGTTTTAAATCAGTAAAATAATTAAACAAAGACAAAATACGAGAAACACACAACTTCATTAAGAGTTCATTTAAAGAACAATCTAGCTCAAAATAGACATTAAATTTTCTACTATACAAAATATTGACTTCAATGGTTATGTAGTTCTATGAGAGGAAGACAGTGCTTACCCTAAAAACTGAAACAACCCCAATTTTACAAAATCCTTATCACACTTGCCATGAAACAAAATCGCCCCTCGATTATGTGTTACGTTTTTTTAATTTAATGAACATACTGCAGTCATTTAAGTATTATGCCATTACTCATCCTGCTGCTGATGAGTCAATACAAAGTTACATTTCTTGAGCTGGGAGTACTGTCTTCTTTATTAAGTTTTTTTATATATCTATGCTCTCCCTATGTTTATTCCACACAAATAAAAAGCATGTTAATACAATTTTGATATAAAAGCTGATTGGTTTTCATGGTTGGCATATTTCAATTTGACATGAATGTTTAAGAAGATACATTTTCAGACCAGTTTTTTCATCCCAACACTTAGGGAATAGATTTTTGCTCCCATTATTGAAGTCCACCTACACAAACACATATTTGCTGAAAGGCTAAACCGATTATTTCTGACAATACCATTAATCAGCTGAAGCCCGAGGAGAGGAGAGGAGAGGAGAGGAGAGGAGAGGAGAGAGGAGAGGAGAGGAGAGGAGAGGAGAGGAGAGGAGAGGAGAGGAGAGGAGAGGAGAGGAGAGGAGAGGAGAGGAGAGGAGAGGAGAGGAGAGGAGAGGAGAGGAGAGGAGGCTTTAACTCTTCTTATAATCATGAACCAATTCACTCTAAGAGGCACATCACCATCCACCTCTTTTGTCATTTTGTCTTTAACTCTCTTCCTCTAATCTCTCTCCCCTGATTTCCATTCATCATGCCTCTTCATTCACTCTCTCTCTTCACTGCAGGTTGCTGGAGCTCTATCAGCAATAGTTATCCTTTTCATCACACTCTGGATTGGAAGACTCTTTGAAGAACTGCCCAAGGTACTGAGAGGGTGTTTGCCTGTATTCACATTTGTGCACAAAATAAGTGCATGTACTGTATGTCTTGGAGTCTGGGAGTGAATGTATTTGCAAAATGAAAGCGCACTAAGCACTGAGAGGAAGGGAAATGTGAAAATAAAATAATGTGCTTAGACTAAATTTATAACTATATTAAGATTATTCACCTGAAATAAATCAACGCTGTAAAGCAAATGTGATTTCAGATTTGATTCTTCAAATGGAGGCTCTCCATATAAAATTGTTATATTCCACTCATCCACAGGCAATGCTGGCTGCCATCATCTTTGTCAACCTCCATGGCATGATGAAGCAATTCTTGGACATCCCTGCACTGTGGAAGAGCAACAAGATAGACATGGTGAGTGTTTTTTTTTAAAAATTAGACAAGAAAATTATTTATATTTTAGGATGCACTGCACTAATGTTAATGTCTTAAGACTGTTTTTCTTTTAACAATCCCATTAAAAAGTTTTGTAAAATGTATTTAAAAAAAGAATTTGATGATTTCAAACTCCATATTTGATTGAAAATAGCACATAGACAACATGTCAAATGCTGAAATTGAGAATTTTATATGTTTTGGGTATATGATATGTCCATTTATGAAACTGATGCCGACAACATGTTAAAAAAAAAAAAAAAAAAAAAAAAAAAAATTGGGACGGTGCCAACAAAAGACTAGAAAAGATGTCAAATGCTAAAAAATCCCCTGATGAAAATCTCACAGTTAATTTAAGGGGCAACAGGTTAGTAACATGATTTGGTATAAAACCAGCATCCCAGAGAGGCTGAGAGAAGTAAAGATGTGAAAGGGTTCATCACTCTGTGAAAGATTGCCCTGTACAATGACACAACACTTTAAGAATAATATTCTTCACATTAAATTGTGAACAAAAACTGTGGATATCTTTGTATTCAGCATACAAGTTGGTTAAAGGATTCAGAGAATCTAAAATCTCTGTACACAAGCGACAAGGCTGCAAACGAATATTGGATAGCCCTCAGGCAGCCCTTGAATAAAAACAGACGTAACTGCGCAATGAAGAAATACAGGTTGGATCGACATATGCTGCCAAAAAGACTTTTTCTTTTTTAAGGGAAGGCCTTGCTTATTATACCAAATCAATGCCAAACCCCATTCTACATGGCTCTGAAGTAAAAGAGTCCAGGTGATAAACAGGCCCTCCTGCAATCCCACCTTGTCACCCTTTAAAATGTTTGAAACACTATGAAGCTTAAAATAAGACAAATGAGACCCTGAACTATTGAACTGCTGAAATCCTCCAAGAGGCAAGAATGGTTAAACATCCCACTTTCAAAATGACAGAAACTGGTCTCCTCAGCTCCCAAAAACACGAACAGAGTGTTGTTAAAAAAAGAAAGGTAACGAGTGTAAATGGTCACATAATATCCTCCTTTTCATAAAGTTTAAATAAGCCTCAGAGGTCCCCAAAACATGTCTGTGAAGTTTCTTGTTATAAATCCACTCTGATCCTGTATTTGATCATGCCTATAAACCCCTCTATTTCAGCCCTGCTCAGAACAGGCTGTTTCTGTGTCTGTAGCTTTAAATTCAAATGAGTTGTGTCTGACCACGCCCCTTGTAAGGGCTTTAGTGGCTTGGGCTTCCTTGCACCATACCCAATTGTTAACGGTGAGAAGGCAGACACAGAGGGCAGGACAAACACCTAGCTGTTGGAGTGTCACCCACCTGGGGGAGGAGTTATTGCCCTTTGTGATGTCATAAAGGGGAAAACATGATAAAGTGTATTTCATGTTGCTGGCCTCAAATTCAAAATGGGCGTGTAATTTTTGAAAACAGTGACATATCTCAGTTTCAACATTTGAAATGTTTTCTTTGTGCTATTTTCAATTAAATATGGGGTATTAATGTTTGCAAATAATCACATTCTGGTTTTTTTAATATTTGAAACAGCATCTCAACTTTCTGGTAAACTGGTAATCACAGGCAGCTTAGTGGAGGGTAAAAAGCACTTTAAACCTTGAGGGATAACATAATATCAATCATTAAACACTTTCAGTTGCCTGCTCTAATGAGTACTACATTAATAGTTGCTGGAGAGGTTGTTTTGCTTTTCTGTCTCTTCCTCACTGTCTCTCATTTGTTCTCTATCTCCAGGTGATCTGGGTGGTCACCTTCATCCTCACCGTTCTGTTCAACCCTGACCTGGGTTTGGCAGCTTCCATCGGTTTCTCCATGCTCACTGTCATCTTCAGGACACAACTGTAAGAATAAGATATGTTCCCTTGGGCTCACACACCCTGCATGCAATAACAACAACACCCACATATCAAACTAACACACCCATGATTAGTTGGACATTGTATAAAGTTGAACCACATCCAAAAATTAACTCAGATCTTCTCTTGCAGATCGTTCCTTAACACTTAGTAATGCAAATAGCTTATACAGATATTTGTTTGTTTTGTTTCCAGACCTAAATACTCCCTATTAGGGCAGGTCCCAGACACTGACATTTACAGGCCGCTGGAGGACTACAATCAGGTATGACACGTTTTTTTTCTTAATAACATTAAACCAGGAGCAATGATAAGCCCTGGCCAGGAGATAAACGATACTGTATACTCAGAGCTATCTGACTGATGTCAGCAGCCCAAACACTGTCTGCAGGCTCTGTGAGGGGAACTGTTTATAAAGTACACCTGTCACTTTTGATCCTGTAATCATAACCAGGAGTCAAATATAGACATGTGAAGGAGAGCTATGTATCCCTCAGCATGTAATCATAGTGCACTCTACTGTCACAACTGACCTTATCCCTGCATGTTTTTTTAACTATTTTGTCATTTTTAAATTTAAACCCAGCTCGTGCAATCTTCAAAACCTTTTCAAGTGTCATTAATGCCAATTTTCAGTGAAAGAAGAAGAGCTAGACATACAAATATAATGAGTCCCTATAGTTTGGCCCATATTGTTTTGAAAGGCAGAGTTGTGTTTTAACACGACATGCTATAATAAGGAACCAATGAAAGCACACGTCAGTGAAAACACAACACAGTAAACCCAGAGCAGGATTAAGTCACTGATCTGTACTGTTCAAAACAGAATGGCTGTATCTCTTTTAAATTGCTCGGTAGGAAAATATGTAGTCCAGGTTTTTAGTGAGAGTGTAATACAGCGGTTCATTTTTTATGTTGATTAAGTGTGAATGGCTTTGGGGAAAAAACTTTTCAAGAGTCTGGTAGTCCCAGTTTTTACTGACCTGTAGAGCCTGCTAGAGGGCAGGAGGTCAAACATATATGAATAACCAACAGGTCACTGTCGCTGGCCATTAACATACGGTCCTGAATGATGATTGGCTCCTTTGGCTTGTCAGTCAGCGGCAGAGCAGAACTGTAGGGCAGCGATGAGTTGTTGGAGGGGACGTGTCGGAGGGCCGGTGGTTACTTTTTGGCGGGGCTGCACAGAAGGAATATTTGTACCACTGTCACGTTTCCCCCACCTGGTTTAACAACTGTGCAAGGATATCATGACAATCTTTCTTGAAATAAAAATGCCTTAATGTATTGAGAATAAAATATATGTAGCGATATGTGTCCCTGTTTTATATGTTTCATTGATTAAGTGACCATTTCAATTTAGGTGAGGAAGGTGCCAGGGATGTTGATCTTCCGCTCTTCTGCTACTCTCTACTTTGCTAATGCTGAGATGTATCAAGAAGCCCTGGGAAGGAAGGTAAGAACACGACATGGACATGTGCTTCAAAATTTCAAATAGAAATGAACAATAATGGGGCACAGGATAACCTAGCGGTTATGTTGGGTGCCACATGTACAGAGGCTGTAGTCCTCAACGCAGCCGCCGTGGGTTCGAATCCGGCCTCTGCCCTTTGCTGCATGTCATCCCCCCATTCTCTCTTCCCAACATTTCCTGTCTCTCTTCAGCTGTTCTATAAAGGCAAAAATGGCCTCCCAAAAAGAGGAAGAAATGAACAATATCAAAGCACAAAAAGCCAGTTGAAATTAAAACACTATCATAACACCAGCAAGGTCAACCTAAATAAGAAGGCAAACATGGATCTTTGGTGTTTTATTTCATGACAGAATATCCAGAGGGAAGGTGCTGTTCTAAGCTCTGAGGGAAGTGTGTTTTAAGATTTATTATAAGTACACCAGATTTCTTGTGGGACACTTCAGAGACTTAAAAAAGGCAGCAAAGGATCTGAGAGTTTGTCTTTGGACATAAAAGGAAAGGCAGTCATTGATATATGTTGGTGTTAGATTATATTAGTCTTTGTAGGTCTTTAAAATGTATTCTAAATGATACAACTTGTCAGTGTAGTGGTGCCAGTAGATGAATAATGTGATCTTTGGCTCTTTGGATTTTCCAAATGGCTGTACCACTCAGAATGAACTCTCTTTTGCAACCGTCAAAGGAAACAAATACATAGTTTATTTTATGATCAAGGGCCTTTAACAGGAAGAACTTGTATTACAGTAAACCAAAAGTTCTTATTGCTTACATCCACAGCAAATCCAATAATTGAAAACATTCATTACTCCTAACCCTCAAACAGTTCTTTAAAGAGGTGAGGACTGACGAAATATCTTTCGAAAACGTCAGCAGGCTCAAGTTCTAAAAGTAACACTCATCCTAATAAGTATAGAGCACGCAATGCAGCACGAACACACAGAACAGGAGTAGCAACCACCTCCAGCAACAATCTCCTTTGTCACAATTTCCGTTCAGTTAACCCCTCCCTTTAAAACTTTTATTTCTGACACACCAATAACTGACCCGAAATTTCATCGATTCACACGTCAAGATTGTGACAGACATTGTTCAATATGTCAGCCAACCATTTTTCTCTCCTCTCCTTTCTTTCTGTTTAACTTTTGTTCAAACCCCCCCCCGCCCCCCCCATTTCTTCCTTCCTCTCTTTTGTCACATCCTTTTGGGGTAAAATGGGAAGACAGATTGAGAGAAGGTGTAGAGGATTACAAAAGTTGGAGGGAGGCTGAAAAGCAGAGACTGAATGAGGAAGAGAGATAATTGAACGTCTCATTCATTAAAATGTCAACATGTCAAAGTCAGGGGGTCGTTTTTTATCCGTCTTATCTTTGACGGAAAAATAAGGCTGTATAGAACTGCTGTCGACTTTAAGGTGAGAAATTGCAACGGGATGAATTCCATTCTTTTCTCTTGTGCATAATAAGTGTTTCCACTTGTTGCTCTGGCATTCAGACAATGTACTCCAACTTGGGTAATTCTTTCTCTTAGATAGTGACAGTTGATCACTTATTGCTTGTTGTGATTGACAGGGACTAAACCCATGATTTGCAGTTATTAATGGGAATCTTAAGCTAGAACTGCATCAACAAAAGGTTTCAGAGGAAAATCAAACCTTGTTTTGCTTGGATTGTCTTTTACATCTTCTTTTTATTGTTTGATTAGTTTGCCTTTATACATTTTTTGTTTTTCCCCCGATTCTTCTCGCTTTAATTTGTGATTTGGAGAAGCAGGAGCGCTTGAGTGGCTGTAATCAAATTCTCATCCATTTAACTATTGCCAGACAGACATTTCATTCAGTGAAAAAAGGCATAAAAACAATGAAAATCTGATGGCTGTCTGTGACTAATGACATATGGGATTTTCCTTGGCATTTACATTTCTTCTCGTTTCCTGCTTGCTTTTAGTCCTCCCTCTTTGCAAATGGTGTTTACTGGAAACTGTGTATGGCTTCATGTGAAGTCGATTTGAATAAAAGGGGATACATAAATGATCTTTTTCTTTATATTCTCACCTTTTAAAAAGAGTCAGCTACAGTGATTTAAAGCAGCTGTAGGTCAAATACCTGACCTAAGCAGAAGTGTTAACGACTTCAGTGTGTCTGTCATGAATATTTTAACAACACTAAATCTTGTCAGCACAAATGTTTGAAGAACACCTATATTTCACCCCTTTACTGTCCAGCTTAAATGTTGTTCTTATTCACAGTGCTACCTTACTGCCATACTGTTACGAGAATGATTTTGTTAGGCTATTTGAACTTATTTTTGAATGCACAGATTTTAGCAGTTTATTCTAAAGCCTGCCTCATTGTTCTAACAAAAAAAAATAATGTTAAAAGTCATCTTATCTCTATTCTTACATTTTTTGAGTGACTTACAGTGTCTGTTGTTGTTGTTTTGTTCCTTTTGCTTTCTAATGTCATGTTACTGTTTGTGTTATTTTTCTGCATGTACTTAATACATATACAAATATTACAGATTAAGCCAGACCATGTTTGCATGATGAACAACAATACAATTATTCTGTGACATAAATTAAGAGAACAAGTTGGCAGAAATACAAATGATCAGCATTTGAATAACAAAAAGTTATCCTTTGGCCTATCATTTAATTTTTTCTCGTATCTGACCTAAACTCAGACAGTCATAAACACTCCCAGACTTCTATTTCACATAAAAACAGTCAAGCTCTCTAGGCTTTTGTGTGCAAGTAAGCCTTTACTTAACATGGATCTCCTCTCTCTCTAGAGTCCTGTGGTTGTTGTTACATAAAACTGTACGGACAGGCAGGACATCATTCCTGCCACACCTGCTCCAGTGGTTCTTTGTTCTTTCAGTTCTGACGAAATGTTTTAGTTTACTTTGTACCGGCTGAACAGGAACTATAAGTATGCGTTCCACTGGCTGGTAATGAGCTTAGCTTGTCAATATGCTTTAGAGCACATGAGCTGTAATGAAGAGGTATTAACTTTAACTGAACGTATTATGTTACATAAACATCAGCCTTGCTGCTGTCAATCATCCACTACTATAGTGACTAAATCAACGTTTTACATTTTTCATCTCACAGTTTTTTTACCATCAGAATCTTTCATGTAATGTGGATCCCTTTCTTATGACCACGTTGATTTTTAAAACTCTGTAATGTTTTTTTTTACATTTAATTTAAGATAGATAAGAAATACAATACCGACTGAAAAAAAGTAAAGGTAGTGTACTGCAGTCCTTATATCATCTCAGATGGAACGACTATATGAGTGGCGTTGAAAATGATCATTAACTTAATTTAAATGTCTTTTGTTGTTTTTCAGTCTGGCATTGACATCACTAAGATCCTTTCAGCGAAGAAGAAACTCGAGGCTAAAAGGAAGAGGCATGAAAAGAAAAATGCCAAAAAAGAAAAGAAAGAAGCCAAGAAGAACAAAGTGGGCATGGTGAGGTTAACCAAAGATCAAACCATTACTCTTTTCTTCTTCTTTGTTGTTGTTGTCGTTGTTGTAGTGCACATCTCTGTTTCTGCTTAGCCTGATTGAATCCCTGAAAAATATAAATTGAAACTAGAACAAAACAATTGCTAATAAAAACGCAATCAGTTTTTTTTACTTATTTCTGTAATTTCTTCAAATGTGTTTCATCTGTTCATTTTTAAGCACAACATTTTTACTGCGGATCATTAACCTCTCATGTATGCCTCATGTCTCCTCCTGTGCAGCAGGGGGAGCCAGAGAGGGAGGTGGAGAAGGACATTGCTATTATTGAGATGGATCTTGAGCCAGACCCCTCTCTCCCGAGAGCCATCGTCCTTGACCTCAGCCCTGTAAACTTCCTGGATACTGTGGGGGTCAAGACGTTACGCAGTGTACGGTTACAGAGATCACATTTTCACATGTACACACACATACATAGAGAGAGAGGAAATACTTCTTTAAAGTATAGTCACACAGATATATGGAATAGTCAGCCAGTGAGAAAAGTAGGCAGCTATAGAGGGTCCATGCCCCCCAGAAAGATTTTTATTCTGTAAAAGCCCAAATTTGATGTCTTTTGGCACATTTTAATGCCACTATTCTATCACATACTCTGAAGTGGACTAGAGTTTCACAACCCTACAGGGTTCATTTACACATAGAGAGGCACAAGTAGTAAAAGGGGGTCTGGAGGTCCTCCCCAAGGAAATTCGGAGCATCCAACACTTAATTCCATGCATTCTGGAGAATATTTATGCAACTTCAATTACGTAAAAGGAAAACACAAAATGATGAACTAATATAAAAAGAAAAACAGTGCTACTTCCTGCATGAAGCTCATGTTGTTTCATATGATCATTATAAAACAAAACTCATGAGAGAATTCTGTTGTCGGCTTTAACACCTGAATTAAATAAAAAAGGGTTTAAGAGTGACAAACATGACATAACAGGAAATATAAAATGTGAGATTTCACAATAATAAGGTGCACTTTATGTTTATATTGCCAAGAGACAGTTTTCATTACAAATGACTTCATCTCATTTTGAGCTGGTTACTTGTAAAATAATTCCCTTTTTTGTCAGCACACTCCCATGACAGTTTAAATAACTTGGAAGCTCTGACTGTAGCTTACGCGGTCTGTTTGTCTCGCTCTCCCTGCCAGGTTTTCTAGCATTGTTCTATTCTGTTACAACCTTTATTAATCAACATGTATTAATCAATGAAACCATCAATCTTTATTTGTATAGCACCAATTCATACCAAATGCTATCTCAAGACACATTACAACAGAGCAGGTAAAATACCTTACTCATTGTTATGTTACAAAGACCCTACTTTAATCCATCATGAGCACTTAGCAACATTTAGCAAAGTTACGGTGGCAAGAAAAAACGTCCTTTTAAGAGGCAGAAAGGAGTCGCTCCCAGGATTTTAGTGGAGACGAGTGCTTGTGAAATGAACGGGAAGACTAGTCTTCAGAATCAACGGTAGCAAAAAGTAATCAGCTGTAAATAAGTGACTAGTTGGCTTTTTGTCCAACAGCCGGCACTTGTTGAAAGCCCTTTTAGTACAACTGTCATTTAACATCCAATCTTTTGTGGATGTGCATTTGTATCTGCATCACATTAGCAAACCTTTCTTCCAATAAAAACATTTCGTTAGATATACTGTACTTGTAATCTTTAGTAAATCCAAACACCTTTTTTAAATGATTGCTCGTATCAAACAGATGGACAGTTGATGACAGCTGATAATAGAATTTAACCCAATATGACGATATTATCTGAAGCTTAAAACGTGAGGAACATAGAAGATTACTTAAAAAAAACAACAACACAGAATTCTCCTCCATTCATCCCTCCCTCCCTTCCTGCATCATTTAGCTCCTCGGGCATTCAATTAGTGTAAATTGAATTGTGGGATGAATGAAATGATCCCCAGCCTGACCTTTGCTTTGTGCTTCTGTGTCTGTTTCAGATCCACAAAGACTACGGGCAGATTGGTGTCGAGGTGGTTCTCGCTGGCTGCCAGAGTAAGTTCCTCTTCATTCTGAGAAGATTATGGTCAAGTATTTTAACCAGCTGTGTGGGTTTTGGCTTCACATTGTTTGATAACATTAATCAGGAACGTTGAAAAGCCCTGGAGACCATGACAGCTATGATACATTTAACAGCTGTTTGTATGAACATAGAGCTGTAGACTCCATTTACCTTCCTCTTAAAATCGTCTTTACTCTTTGGCAGATCCTTTTTTTTATTTTAGTCGTTAGTGTTCCCATGACAGTTTGTCAGACAGTCAATCATCCTTGGATTTTTTTTTGTCCTATTAATCACAACTCACCAAAATAAACTATGTGTAACATTCATGCTCAGACTCACCCTGTCACACACAATTTAAATTCTTTCAACAACACTGGATGTTATTTTAGCTGTTTTCTCATGTTATTGTAATGTGTAGTAAGTCGTTGACTCCGTAGCTGGTATGCCTCAAAGCTTTTTTATGTCTGGAATGATGTGAAATATCAGCTCTTAAGAAGATATAATGAGTCCCGACTCCTGAGATTTAAAAAAAAGGACAAGAAAAATACTTCAGTATGGTTGCCTGGTTTTGTTTTTAATGTCGTAACCCCTCTTTTTCTGTCTTTACTTTAATATTAGAGCGTTTAAATCTGGTGTGACTTGTCTGATTTGCAAAAGAAACTGTGGGTCTCCAGGAGAAAAACACCCAATGCTGGAAGCCATAGTTTATTTCAGAGCATTAGCAGTTGTTATTAGCCTGCCAGTGTTGATAGCCTGTTATATGAAAAATAGTTGCATGTGAGTGATTGGGCATAAAAACAGACTGCGATGAATATTTATACAGCCAGGAATAATAACAAGGTTCAATCAGTGCCAGGGCTAAATCTTCATTCCCACTCAGTCTGTCTTTTTTTGGGTCTAATTTTACGTCTCCAGCTTTAATTGTCCCACTTTTTCAATGTCAATGTCCCTCTTTTTCCTTCAATTTCTCATCCAGACAGACTCGCTATCTTTCTTTTGTGGCTCCGTCTGTGTATTCATGATTCCATGTCTGTCTCTCGCTCTCTCTAGCCGGTGTGGTGGACAACCTGCAGGCCGGGGGTTTCTTTAATGAGAAAGTGACAAAATCGTGTCTCTTCTCCACCGTCCATGATGCTGTTCTGCACTGTCAGTCCGCCATTAAACAGAGCAAAGAAAAAGCATCGTACGAGGTGAGTTAGATCCGAGGAAAGGTACAAGCATTCATTTATCTATCAAGCAAATCCTTCTGTCATGCACCCCAAAGTAGAAATTTCAAGCAGGAAAAAGGGATTGCGGGTTAACTTTTAGTGATTAGCTCAATGTTACATAATTTGGGCCTCAGAAAATGGTTAGTGGAGGATTGAAGCTCTAAGCATTTATCTATTTAATTTCAGTTTGGTGTATAGTTACGATGATATTCACGGTAGAGGAAGAGAAGACGATCCCTTATTGACATACAAAACTGTGCATTACTGTCCAAAATGTGGTGGGTATTTTACATTCCTGTGATACTTTTGTGCAGCGCTAAATGTTGGCCCCATAACACTGAACGTGACTTGCAGTTTCTTATAAATATGTTGGAGCTAATGTGTTAGCAAGCACTTAGCATTTTGAATATCAGGACACAGAGCATCATTATAATAATTTCAGGGTTATGAATGATAGAAATCCAAATATTCACTCCCCTTTTAGCTCATTTTCCCAATTCCTGAATTACAGATCTGATTCTCTAGCTATTTAATGCTCCTCCGTGTTTGCTTCCTCTTTCCGTCTCAATGACCGACAACGTCCATTTGATTTTTAAGTACTTATTCAAATTAAAAGGTTGGACTTAACCGCAGAAATGACACTGATGAAATAGATGCAGGTACATGAAACCAGAAAAGTTGTCTTTTTAAATGTCTCCTTGAAGATCCAGAGAGCTGAGGGAAACTACAGAGTCAGGTTCTTTCACATAACATAATCTTTTGAACTATTGTATCTAAACAAACATTGATCAGAGTTGTAATGTGTGGACTAATTTACTTAATATTTCCATTATAATTACTCATTGTACCAATGTTTCAGACTGGCTTCCACATCAATCATTTACTATTTCCATGCAAAAAAAATCCATTAGAGTTATACATCTCTGCTGCCTGGCTACACATGCGTTGTACTTTACTGGGATATAAATCAACACTGTAAAAAAAAAAAATAGTCACGGTAACTTAAATTTCATTGTTAGTTTAATTTGAAGTCAGTGTTAATTTTGTGATAACTCAATATTTTGTGTGTATGTCTACTTATCTAATGTAACATGTTTAGTCAATACATACTAAAGTTGACAGCAGCTATAATTATGATGAGATTATATTAGTTGCTAAAATGCTGAAACACCTCCGTTATTGATCTTTATCTGCTGCTCTAACCAGATTATAAAACTTTAAAGGACATTGAGTGTGCCTTCATAGTGCCGTGGTTACTGCTGTTGCTTCACAGCTACAAGGTCTGTGGTTTGCATCCTGGTTGAGCCATGAATGAAGTTAACTTGTCTTGGGAAGTTGTTTTTTTGTTTTGAATGTGTAACACTGAATGTTGGAGCAAGATTGAAATGCATTCAATCTGAGCCTCCTCACTTTTAGATAAAAGGAACCAAGTGGAGTCAGACTGTTGTGCACATGGGGAATTTGAGATACTATAACGAGGTTAAAAATTAAAAAGGGCTCATTTCTAATTTCCCATCTCTTAGCTTACTTAAATTAAGAAAATGCCTGAGTTCACTCAGCATCTTAAGCAAAAATGAATTATAAAGAAATATCATTTAAATGTTGCCTATTGATTGGTTCATTGTTCCTACCCTGTTTATGTCACGTGACATTGGCTGCAGATAGATTGCATGTAGCAGATGGTTGGGGGAGTCTATTTTAAGAATTTTAAAATAATGTTTTTCACAATGTTGATGCAAATCCCCTTTTTTACTTCATTCACACACAAAAAGTTTTATATACTTTTTTTTTTTTTTACATCAGAGCTTCTGCTCATCCAACCGAACACTATTAATTTCTGTCAGAAGGCAAACTGCTCTCAGGCAATTGTGCGTGTGTTCGTGTGTGCGTGTGTGTTTATCTCACTTATACACCTGCACTTGCACGCAGGTCTGCATATTACTTAGCCAGTTTGTGCTTTTGTTTTTCTGCCTGTTCTGTTTAAGCATTTAGCTGTGTGCGTGACTTTATGTTTCTGCTCACATGGTGAAATCAAACAAAGAACAAAGACGTGGCAATGGTCCATGAAACACAGTTTACAGGAGCAATGACTTCATGGGAGGGACAAACACAAAAACACGCAAGGGAACACAAAATACAGAGGACGTAAGGGAGTGGATGTCTCAGAGCAGCATGTGGTCAGTCGAAAGGAATACACACGCATACACACACACACACACACACACACACACACACACACACGCAAGGTAACATGGATGCAGGCATGTGCAAATGAATGAGTTGATGCATGCATATGAATGTATAAATGCAGCACACACTTTATGAATGTATAGCACATGGAAATGGTTTATATGAGGGAGACAGATGTTTGTAGAGTAATAGGAGTAGAAAGACATTGGTTTGGTTAATTCACTTAACTTTAGTCTGTTTTATTTCATTAATCCAGATGATCTTTGTTGTCATAATTGAAACAGATACAGTCTTACAGAAGCATTTAAGCATATCAAAAATGATTTTAGTCTTAAATTCACCCTTCAGGCCCATCCGAGAGGTAATGGAACACATTTAACATTGTTTGGTGAATGCAAAAAATGACAAAGTGCAAAGCAATGATTGCTATAAAATAGTTTGCCTCAGTACCATTATTTCTGGGATTGCTTGCATGCTGAGACAATATATCAAAAAACATGTTGACAGCCCTGTTCTAGTCTGTTCCTCTTCTACAGAGACTTTCACGCCCTTCTAGAGGAAATGAAAAGTCTGGCATATATTTTGAAAAACAGACTCTTTCATTCTCTGTCATGTCCTCCTTCGTGTGTGTCTGATTCACCCTCCGGTTTTTCCTCTCTGTTTGATCTATCCTGTCCTTTTTTTTTTTTTTTTTCTCAGGAGATCACAGGGACACATTTCTGAGTCCCGAGAGGAACAGCAGAGGATATCATGAAGCGTACATGGTCTGCATGGGAATTTATCCTGTGAGCTTCTGATCACTGGAACGTCCTTCAGTAACACACAGTAACAAAATACTTTAATGCATTCAAAATTTACAAAATGCAAATATCTGATAACAAACTACAGTCACATAGTAATATGTCATCTTAAATGATACGTCTCTGGCTAATTGTGTGAGCTATTCTGTTTTTAATTAAGTTATTATGCTGCTTTTTAATATACAACAATCTTAAAATGAATGCCTTCATTTCTAAGAATCTAAACATCTGCTGATGTTGATGTAACTCAATGAAAAATAAATACTTTTATTTAGTCAGATGCTTCTCTTTGTTCATTTTCTCTCCAAACACTCACAGTTTTGATTCAAGGAAGACATTTTGATTTGGTTACGCAACGACAGGAAATCTCCAAATACCTCAGGAACGATCTGAACTGATAAAACTGAAGCCTCAATACAGATTCATGAGGTTCTGTCTAACATTTTCAGTGGGGATGGCTGCGTCACTGTTTAGACCTTTATTATCCGACTTTTCAGTGAATTTATTTATATACGAGGAGTTGTTTCTGGGAAAAAAAATGCAGAAGTGTTTATTATAAAAACTGAAGTGCAGAAACGGAACAATATTTTGTTACATTATGTATTAGATGGCAATCAAAGCCGTAACCACCACAGCGGTTCCCACAGCAACACACAATGCATCATGTATCATTGTGTTCACGAGTTTAGACAGAAACGACTGCATATTTACAGATACAACCGACCATGTTTTTCAAAGGATTTATTTGAGGTATTTTTATGAGAAAGACAGGGCAATGGATAGTGAGAAACAGGGAAGAGGGAGAGAGAGTGGGGAAGGACATGCAGGAAGGGAGCTACAGGTCTGATTTGAACCCGGGTCATCCGCTTCGAGGACTACAGCTTCTGTACATGGGGAACACTAACTAACCACTAGGCCACCAGCACTCCAACCAACCATGTTTTATCAGGAACTTTTCTTCATATTTGAAACACACATGATTTTGGATGGTCACCTCCATAGAGTCTGTTTGTCTCTTTGTGAGAAATATAAAATGTCTTTTTTTGCAAGCTTACATCTGTAAGCAGTTAAAGTAGTGGGAGGTGATTGATTTCGGTCCTCCACTTATGTTTTCAACCACAACAATCCTCTGTTAACTACAACCAGGTACGATGACTCATAGTTTAATTGAAACGACAACATTTTCCAGTAAATGCAAACACAATAATGAATTTTGTGGAGTTTTTTTTTTTCACACAAAAGCTGGATTCACTTACAGTTTAAAAAAAACAAGACATCAAATTTCTCCCTGACAAATTACTCCAGAAATGTAGCACTGTAATCTCTTTGGAGTCCCTAAAAATAGTTTTGCCTGTATTAGAGGAAGAATTGTATGCTTCTACAAGCTCTCTGGAGTTCACAGCAAGTATTCGATCCCAGTGTAATATACAGAATATTATTGCTATTGTTCAGCAGTAGGCCTTTGGACTTGTATTTGTTTAAGTAGCCAGAAGCACAACTCCAAGAGAATGCTAATATTGGTATGTGTCTGCAGGATGTTTAAGAGGCAACTGCTTTGCTCACAAGTTAGCCACACCTGCTAACAGGTTGGTCACAACACTGGTGCCTCTTCTGGTTTTTCTTGTTAACAAAGATCATTTCTAGAACAATCAGTACACAGTGACACTTGTGTATGTCCTTCAGGTCTGAAATAAGCGTTACGATTGTTCATATCAATTTAACTAGAAAATGGATTTCCTGCCTTTTGTATCAGTAGTTTAACATATTCTACATAACTGCATAATGTCTTTTAATGTCAGAGTTGTTTTTGACCCATCATTCTGCACCAAGGAAGCAAAACAGATCATTTTCAGATCATGGAAAAACTCACTCATAGTTTTGAGAGGGTCTTTCAAAATGCAGGATGTCATCCAAAGACTTATACATTGGACTCGATCAGAAAACTCACAAATATTTTTTTAAGACAATGACCTCTGAACCATATTGTGATTTAGTATGGAAGAATTGTCCTTTCATCAGGCGGAGGCTTTAAAGTGGACCATGAGGCAGAGAGGCCGATGCATGTGATTCTATTAATACAAATCAGTGTTTCTGGTATGTACAAACTGTGAACCATGTGGACTCAACCATGAGGACGTTGTTTTTTTTTACTCAGTGAATGAGGACAAATAGAGGAGAAGCTGTATCTCCGCCTCTGGGGAAAATGTGTGATGTGTGTTTGACAGAGAGAGAGAGAGAGAGAGAGAGGAGAGAGAGAGAGAGAGAGAGAGAGAGAGAGAGAGAGAGGGGGGGGCGGGCGGGCGGGAGGGAAAGGGTGTGTGTGAATACTTATTTAGTTTCTCCCCAAACGGCGCTCAGTGCATTCTTGTCTTGACGGGTGACAACATCGGGGTGAGAGAGAGAGAGAGAGAGAGAGAGAGACATTGGATACATAGAGATAGGGAGTGAGAGAGAGTGGGAGTGGGATAGTAGAGTCCGAGAAGAAGCTGAAACTTCACTGCAGACGCTCCTGCACAGGTCGGTTCCATTTTCATGATATTCTTATTATCTTTTTTTTTATTTCTGCGTATAGATACTTAACATTGCATAGGCTATGCGGAACTCATTTGGGACCTTTTCATGGACACGTACTATATCATCTCCAGCATCAGCTTTACATCGCAAAATCTTCTGGATTACAAAGATGTACTGTAACTTGTTTTGCACCGATGCAAATGCAACATTTTCTCTGGCATCTTCCATTCATGTTTTTCATAAAACTTGCAGATGTACCGCCGTACAAGTGGAATAGCGCGTGTTCTACTTGCATAGTCACAGGCATCGATTAAAGCAGTCAAGACAGTTGAATCGATTCTCTATGCTGTTGTGTTTGTTCTCGACACATATGGATCGCAAATGTGTGCCGTCTCTCTAAACATGTAGCCAATTATTATCGTTATGTGGAGTGTATCCATTGTGCAGGACGATGGAAACGGCTGATTGTAATAAAGGTGAAAACAAAAGGGAGGTTTTGCGCACACATGTCATTGGAACAATGCTGATCCACTTATAAACCTGCAAGTTTAGCCTGAATAATACGATATGTGGTGCACTAATTCATTTTAATGAATGTGTTACGTTAGGATCCTGTCACATGAGCCATATTTCAGGTAGCCTACAGAATTGGCCAAATGTCAGTAATATAGAAACATTCAGTTTATCCGCATTTTTGATGCCTCCAAAGTAAACAATAGAAATTCATAAAAACAGCAACAGGTGTTACAGGACAGAAGCATTGATTAACCCTTAAGGTTGCAATGTGCTCACCAAGAGGCAATAGCCTAACTACAGATTGAAAGTCATATAATTGACCAATGCTGGCATTAACCTGTAATGAAGT
Source organism: Tautogolabrus adspersus (assembly GCA_020745685.1). Classification (NCBI taxonomy): domain Eukaryota; kingdom Metazoa; phylum Chordata; class Actinopteri; order Labriformes; family Labridae; genus Tautogolabrus; species Tautogolabrus adspersus. The sequence continues at coordinate 7,675,334 of CM036547.1, read as the reverse complement.
CCGAGGCTGCAAGACACTTAACCTGAACAACCTGAAAGACGACACCTGATCACTTCAGGAAATGGCTTCACACCAGGGCTATTTTTACCTCCTACGGTGTGTCAGGCGGCACACACACTGCCCTCTACATTGTAATGCTGCACATGCCGTGAACACTTTACGTAGATATAGTGTGTATCCAGCTGGACCTGATGCCAGGGAAGCCTCATGGGCAATGGCTGAGATGAGAGAGGGAGAGAGAGAAGGGGGTGTGTGCTTCAGTGTTGCAGGAAAAAAAAAAAGGTGTGTGTGCAGCGATGCAGATTGATAGAGCTAATAAGATATTTATTTATTTATTTATTAATAAAAACAGTTGCAGCAGTGACAATGGTTGTAAATCAGCATCATTAGCATACAATGGAAATTAGTATATGCATTTTGGATTTTAATATAAATGCAAAATACAAAAAAGATTCCCTCTTTTTGTCTGACATATTAACCTTCATAGCACATATAACTAGGCCTATCATGTAACTGGCTATTGAGATCACATTTCATTTTCTTGTTTTTTCTTATTTCTTTTTCTTTTCTTAATAGCACAGAAATGCAATTGTATTAATAGCTTTAAGTGAATGCTGAACATTGCAGAATTGAAAATAATATATTTGCAGTTTGCTTGATAGGCTACACTTAATTATTTCTAAACCCCACATATTTTCATAATCTCTGTCAATTCCGTCAATATGTTATAACTTTAATTATGGTGATGACAATAACGCTAAATTGAATTAGAGAGAGAGAGAGAGAGAGAGAGAGAGAGAGAGAGAGAGAGAGAGAGAGAGAGAGAGAGAGAGAGAGAGAGGAAAGCAGAGCATATGGTGCTGTGACGTAACGCCGGTCGTTGCGGACGCTTTGACAACATTGCTGTGTGTGTTTATGTGTGTGTAGGCTATGGGTGTGTATTCCTTAGGATAAGATCCAGCACATAACCTACTAACCGTGTGCATGGCTATCACGAGCACTAAAATAGGCTGACTTAACTACAACAATGAACGCTGTAACCGCCGCCACCTGCCTGGTCGTCGCCGGCTTCAGCTGCTACTTCTACGGCAGCGACGTGCTCTTATCGCTGCTCCGTGTCTCTGTTGCAGAACTCTCCATGCCTGAGCCCGGAGCTGCTCCGCGGCAGAGCCCGCAGGGAGTCCCCTACACCGAGCTGCAGCACATCGTCAACGCCGACGGACTGCACCTGTTCTGCCGCTACTGGGAGCCCGCCAGCCCTGCAAGGTGAGTGGGGAATGGAGCGGAAAACTAACTCAAAGAATGCGCGTTTCAACATCAGTCCCGTTTATTTGTGTGTAAAGCAGGCTGTGTGTGTTTGTGTGGGATGGAGTGTTTAGTCTGACCAAAGAGTTCATGTCAAGAGTTGTTTAATGTCACTATCCCGTTTAGAGGAAGCTGATCCCTTTCACATGCTTGTTCTAGAGTCACATGAGGACTCTTTCTTCAGGTCCTTCATGTTAATCTTTAGATGCCTCTCAACCAGCCTCTATGCCAACACCATATGAATCCACAATCACCAGTTACAGTATGTTTCTATTATTTAGGTTTTCATCTTCAAACATCTACCTACAGTCATTCCAGCTCTGTGACTGGTCACAGAACTATCCAATCACAATCCTTTACCAATCAACCAATCAATCAATCAATCAATCAATCTGTATTTGCATTGCTCTAATTCATGACAAATGTTATTTAAAGACACTTCACAAAGAGAGCATGTCTAGACCTACTCTTTATCATATTCACAAAAGACCCAACATTAATCCACTATAGCGTATAAGCAAAAACAATGGACAGAAAACAACTGCCTTTAAGAGAGAGAAACCTGGAGCAGAACCAGACCAATGACTCGGATTCAGCTGTGTTGGACTTGGCCTGCATCATACTTTGTTGACTCTTAGAGATTTTAGAGCTGTAACTCCGTAACCCAACAATGACCCAACAGTGATGCACGCTTTAACAATGGATTCCCCTCAATTGTAAGGAGTTTATAGAAAGTTATGTAAAGGTCCTGTAATCAGAATCCTTATTTAATCCGCAGTTCAATTCTCAGCTTTATGCAACATAAATAACATCACATTTATGAGACAACAAAATGATATAAAAAGTCTATATGTGGTAGCTAAGTATCGACAGTTTAGTCTCACTCTTTGGCTCGTTAAAAACAAAATTAATTATGTTAATCTCCTTTCCTCATTGTGCGACACCAGATGCACCAGAAACTCATACTGGGTCATGACCCCTTTAAAACAAACGACCAAGGAACAGACTTCTTCTTCAACCCAGTAAACAAGTTAAAACACAGAAAATGAATCTAACAGAACATGATTGGAGATCATGTCTAGACTCCATTCCTGACAAATATTGGTCAGATCATTGCCCAGGAATGAAACTAAATAAATAAAGTTAAAGATTATAACTAAAGTCACAGGCTGATATAATGTCATGGAAAGCCATGTCATTAAGACCCACAACCCAGATTACACTGTTACACTGTTTGTTTAATAAACTGGTGATATAAGCATCAGATCAGACTGCATGTTTGTACTCCCCTGAAAAGGATATGTTGGACATCAAATTTCAATGCCAGTCTCTGAAAACCTGCATGTTTTGAGGTTGCTCCTTGTAGTTGATTTTCATTATAGTCAACGCTAATGAGCAGCATCATAGTTCATCTGCAAAAGGTCTGACATCCTGACTCACCAGGCATTCTGCTGTAAGAAAGAGTGTTATTTGAAATATCTCTTAGCTGAAAAGACATCAAACAACAACTATGGTTCCAGTTAATGAAAGAAATAAAGTCCTTGTAGTTTAAATGTGGTAATTTCTACAGTCCACTGTTTGAGGCCTCTTTGACGTGCACTCCAATCCGTCTGCACCCTCAGCACATGTGCATGAAACGCAACACAGATGTCACACTTGCAAACCTCATAGTTGCATGCGGTGTGAGAGCACAGAAGGAGAAAGATGGCACAATCAGGAGGCCCACAAAACATCTGGAGACCAGATATAACTGTCACATAACTGACACTCACACTCTCTCACCCACACACACGCACGCACGCATACACACAAATATAGACTACACACAAGGCTGACACATTTCAGTAGAGCAATGACTCATTAACTGACACTGTGTCTGAGCCTCTGCTGTATAATCACTCTATAAAATGTTGCTTATGGTCTATAATAGCATGTGTGAGTCCTTGATTTTAGTGCATTTTCACATAGAGGAGTTTGTTTAACTGTGCAAAGATATCTGTGGATGAAAGAAAACATGTTGGGATGTTGTGCTGGATAAAACTCCTCTGCCTGAAATGCTCTGGCAGCTAAACTGTATGTGACTCTGCACAGGCAGAGGGGCAAACATTTGACCTTATAATTATCCACAATGCCACTGAGAACTGAGGCCTCTCTGTGATGAACCCTTTCCCCTGCCCATGCCCACACTCCCATGGAAACTAGAACATCTACTTGTGCACCAACCTGCTCGTATTTAAAGCTTGTCATAAAAAAATGGGACAAATAAATGTGCCAACTCTCAAAATGTTTCCTTCCGTCTGCCAAGAGCATCTTTAAACCTAATAACATGCAATTTTTAAGCATTGCAGCGTTATTTTCCCATCTTCAAATCATATTATTTGGAAGTATAACTCTGAATAACTACAGGCTTAAAATAGCTGCAGATCCTTCAGCGTTGTAGCTGTTTTAGAGCCAAGGACTTAGATGTCTTACGTAAGAGCCGTCTCACTGGAGGCCAGCCAGTGACCATGCTAGAGATGCATTCAGTCATACAGAGTGAACCAGCAGAGTCCATGAAATGTTGTCTATTGGTCATACAAGCTAGCTTTAAAAACTTTGAAAGCTGATTTCATTATCTGTGGATATATTTTGTGATGAGGGTACTTAAATTTAACTCTTTCAGTGCAATTTAAAACAAGTATTCAGCTTTTCCAAGAAGATGGTACACCGATTCCATTGTGAAAAACGTAATAAGCTGGATCTAGATTTTTCAAACGAGAGATTCGACACAACAATCCAGGCTTATTAAATTCTTAAGCTGAGCTTGCAGCTACTAAACGCTCTGTGAGGTCTGTTTATTGCAGGTTTTACAAGCTGACGAAAGTTAAATCACATCCTCCAAACTGATTTATTAGTCTTAATATGTAGAAGTCTGTGTGTTTCATGTCTTCAGGGAATGTTCCTTGGTACCTCTAAAAGTGCGATCAGCATTTCCTGAACAAGATGCAACCTAAATCTCTTAATGTAAAATCAGAGTTACACGCAGAGCATCATCAGAGAGTAAAACTGCTGTGCAAGTATCACAAATCGCAGAGACACTACGGGCTGTTGTCTGTCGTACTTCCTACACTTTACTGTGAAAGAAATTCTTTGATACACACGCCTCCTGTTTTAACACAAACTGCCTCTGCACTCTGATGTTTCAAAATAAAAGAGCTGTCTGTGGTCTGGATTGATGCAGCCTCCTACAATGTCGCATAATGAGCCACAATGCCAGTTATAATTGTAAAAGTATGTATGGTAAAAGCAGTAACAACAAAGTACTATAATAGACTAATAACAGACTAATATTAACATCAGCAACCATAATGACAATGAACTGGGGAGGAATGATAACGACAGTTATAGGGGTTGAAGTTGAGCAGCTATTAGATTCACTTTGACATTTATAATAATGATAATGGACGTAAGACTGATAATAATAGTTGTGGCAGTTAGAATCAGGGAGGTCCAACAGCAGCAGGCCGTCACACTTCGACTATCACACCAAATGAGTAATTTAACACGATGAAACGTGGTGTCTCAGAACCACATTATGACATCTTGGGCTCTGTGAATGCATCCTTATCGCTAGTTTATAGGATGTACATATTTAAGTAAAAAATGTATTAAAGCCCCTGAGAGTAATTTTAAGTCTGTATTTTGGCGCCCCCCTGTGGACAAAGTGAAATGTATCTTGTACGGTACATGTGTAAGTAGTATTTTCCGACAAAGTCTCATACTGCTCTCTTTGAACACCGAAAAATACGATTTTTTGTTTGTTACTGATAGTCTTGTTTGCTTTTTTAGGTCCTAAAGAGGTATCACTATTAATTTCAGTCTGTTTTATAACCAATTAAAAACTCTTCACAGGAGCTTTAAAACCATTGGCATAGGAGGTAAAAAATCAGCAATACAACTGCTTTCAGTACAGGTGTCATCATTTCAATATTTAAAAAATGCTTCATAGCTTTATAGACCGATACATTTCATTTGAGGTTTAGAGATGATATTAGAAACAGCCAGAACATATCACTTTCCTGATATGAGTAGCTTCGTATCAGGCACAGTAGCAGCTGATGCAGTGATAAGCTCTGACAATAAACATCATCAACAGACATTTTCAGTTCAACAATTTATTCAAACAGCAGCGTTGGAGCTAATAAACTTAAATTAGTTTCAAAACCCCAAAACTTTTAGTTTACTCTCACACAAGACAAAGTAAAGACGCTGGACTGGTAAATATTGGGCTTTGCTTGAATTGGCTTTAACTAGAGATGCACCGATTGGGAAAATTGGGGCTGAAACTGATATTTAAATAACAATTTAGCCGATAGCAATGTTTTTTTTCACAACTTCTTTTGGTGTAAGGCTCTCACAATTTCACCATTTTCACTCATGTTTGACAATGAAAACAAGCCAGAGTTTGTTAAAGAGGTGACTCTATCTGCCCAATAAAAAACCTCCTCTCCTAATCAGTAGTTAGATCTACTAGATAAGAGCATTAGGTTGACATGACACGACACATAAACATCAGCTGTTGACATCGGCTCATGCCACATTATTTTGCGATGTGCCGATTTCTGTCAACAGGACAAATATCGGCCGATACATCTGTTGAACCGATGCATCGGTGCATCCCTAGCTTTAACAATGTATAGGTTATGAAAAAAAGTTGCAGATGATTTACCAGCATCACAGCAGGTGGAGATGTGATATGCTACCATGGCGACAGGCAGCAGTTGGTGAATACAAGGCCTACAATGATGGACTCAACTAACTGCAACAACTGTAGGAAAGACAGTTTATCTCAGCCAGAGGAAGCAAGTTAAGTTAAAGGGGTTATATGTAACTTTCTAAAATACTGCGTTTGTAGCGATACCGCATGGCCGTCAGGCGAACAGCCTAACATGTATAAATTGTTTTTTATCGCCCATTAATAGCACTATGCAACATGTCTTGTTTTGTTTTTTTCAAAACAGTCTGACAGTTGTGATTCATCAGTTGGCTAAAATTGCCTCAAATGTTGGAGAAGAACAAATCCAGGCAAGAAGGGAAGGCACCTGTAGTCATTTATTGAAGTTAACATTCTTTTTATTCTGTATGGATTTAATAAAGGTCCAAAAACCATTCAACTTAATTTGAAACATCGTTATGTATATTTCTTCTTTGGCTGCGGATAAGATTGAGTCAAAGGCCATATGCCTCTGAAAAGCCCCTTTCATTAGAACAACGAAGTAGGTGAAAGGTGGAGGGGAGGAGGGGAGGGGCATCAATAATGATTGACAGATCTTCCAATAGATGTCCAACTAGTTCTTTGAACCCACTTGGAGACCAGTAGACCGACCATATGAATGCTCACCCTTTTTTATAACATGAAGAACAAACAAACACACACACACACACACACACACACACACACACACACACACACACACACACACACACACACTCACGCGCACACACACACACACACACACACACACACACACACTCACGCGCACACACACAGCTTATGTAAGCTGGAGATGGTGCTGGTATTGATGTTTCTGCTGATGCTGCTGAGATTCTAGATGTAGCTTCCTTCCCTGTTCGTGTTTCTACAGCCAAACTGTTTGACTCCCTGCAGCTTGCTCTCACTTTTATTCTTAACAGGGGTGTTTTTTTTTACCAACATAAACGCTGTGTAATGGTTCTTTTTGCTTGTGCGCTTGGGGAGAAATTTGGCTGAGTAATACACTAGAATACACAGGCCTCTTATTCCCATAAAATTCATTAGTAGGTGTTTGCATTTGCCAGCTGAGATCATTAGGTGTGGGTTTATGTAAAACGAAGGCAAAGTCAGCACTTCAGAATCAATTTTCATAACACTGTTGCTCATATTCTGTGATTTAGCACTTTTATTAATTCAATTATAGTATATTTGAATATCTGCATCAGTAGCATTACCAGCATTCACTGTATCACAATGTGAGCTGACACACAGTGTTAATTCAAGATTATATTATACAGTGAGTATATGACCACCATTAATTGGATTGATTTCTGCTGCCATGTAATTGTATTAGATATAAGGTAAGGCCTACATGAAGAGGAATCTGATATTCAGAAGTAATATGCAAACAAAGAAAAATGTAATGTTATAAAAAGAGACAGAAAAGGTTTTGAAAAGCTTTGAAGAAATGCTGCAAATATTGGATTCCAGAAGTAAAAACAACTGAAAAATAGCAAAGAATTGTATCAGAGGAATACTGTAAAGTATTTTTTTTAACTGAGGCAGTACATAAAAAAAAAAGGTCAAACATGTTCTTAAGATAATTGCATTAATAAAAGAGTGACATGTTCATCTTTTTCTTGATATGTATGAAGGTAGTTTGGCTTCAATTTGTCTAAACAAAGTCAGTGTGCAGTATTCTGATAAAGGAGATGCAAATTGGAGGTAAAACACTGGGCTCCTGTCAGATAGGTTTTGCATTGGATGCCTTATAGTTTTCAGTGTCAGTTTGCTTTTATTTTTATTGCTTTGTTAACATTGAACAATAAGCATGGTACCAAAAATGAGTTGCACTTGAGCTCCTCTGTATTGAGACCTGCACTGTGCAAAGAAGAAAGGTGAATTGATAAAAAGTGTTTGAAGACTTTTATCATGCAGTGGGACATTTTGGATCCAGTGTGTCTCTTTGGTTTACCTTTGTGTAACTGTTTTTAGCTTTCCTGCTGCGGCCTCCTGCTGTTTGTCTGCCTCTATGTTTTTCCATCACACAAATAACTCCCCCTCTCTCTTTCTCTGTGCTTCATTTTCTGTGCCGTTTACACTCATCCACTTTCTGTAATAACTCCCATTTATTTCTTATTTTCTTTTCTGGTTCGTCACATCCTTCACCCTCTCAGACTCAATATTATTTTCCAACCTGTCACGTTATTCTTTTGTCACTACCAAATATCTTTTATTTAAGAGCATCAAATCTTGCCGTGGAAATTCACAGTGTCTTACAAAGTCTGACTGAACAGCATTGAAATGTGTTGCATTTTGCAGAATACAGAACAAAAAACGTATACTCATTAACAGAGATCTAACCTAGCTGTGACGAGGCCAAGATCTCGCGTGTCAGCACGCTAGTCTGTTGCAGTGTCTCACAGAGCTATTTTGAATATCCTTTACACATTGCAGTTCAACATTTATCCCCAATTAAATGGTATTTCATGTTCAAGTGGCAATCATTTCTTAAAGCAGTTTAAATTGTACTTACAATTGAGTAAGGAAAATTAGCTCCCATAGAGCTAACAAACCTCACTAATTTCTTGCTAACTGTCAGGGAGCTAGCTTGTTCTGTCAAAAACAGAACAACAGGTTGGCACTGTTTGTTTGTTGGAGCAGTTAATATGCTATTGAGTATAATAGTAATATTGAGTTGAGATTTTGGAAGGCTGGTGATTCACTTTCTCATTCATTGTTGTTGTCTTGTTCTGAATACGTTTTTTTAAAAGCTTTTCCTGTCTCTCGTCTGTCTCTCTTCTTTTCTATCCTTTAATCTTTACCCCTAATAGTTCTAAAGAGCGCTCATGTGGTCGCCCACCCACATACATGCTGCATGGCCACACAAACACACACACATGCACGCATGCACAAACACACACGCACACACACGCACACACACACAGTACATCATATCCTTCGGGCAGCTCTTCAAAGAAAGCCAAGCAATATGGGACTCTTTTTCTTTACTTACACTGTGATACACACAAGATTAGAGGTAAATATCACACACACACTAACACACTTGCACACACACACACTTGCAGAAACACTTGCACACAGACACAGACGCATTAATTTCTCAGCAGTGTATGGTCCATTAATCAGTTTAACAGGTCATTGTTCTGTCGTTCTGCCTCGTCCTCTGACTCTGGTCCAGTCTCGACACATAGGCACTGAATTCTTCACTGTTCATTTAACACTGCAGTCAGTTTATTTAGTGCGACATCATCAAAGCTAATTAAACCTACCTAGATGGTGTTAGTTTCCCAAGAGACATAGGACAATCAACTTAGGTCATCAACATTTTTAATTCACTGATACTTTTAAATACCAAGTGTTTTCAAAACCATAGAATCTCGGTTAAGCGATCAATAGTATCAAAAAGTACCGAAGAGATACTCAAATTTACAGGTCATTGCAACGTTTCTCAAGTCCTTTTGACGTCTTGAAAAGATGCAAGAGTAACTTTTATTTTTCTTAGAAACAGACAAAGAACAGAAGAGGTGACAGGAGCAAACTGTCTAAATTGTATAAATACATTGGCCAAGTATTGGCACAAAAACATTGCCAATGTGTTTGGACAATATAGGCAGTGTGCAGGAGCTTGTTTGCAATTTCTGTTCATTTAAACAAGAAATTAACCAATTTTTGGTGCCTATGACTTCTTTTTTTATTACTGTATATTGAAACATGAATAATGTTGTTAGATTTTTACTAGTATCTAAGTTTGAAGTTCTGTTTGTGCTGTGTGATTTGACCTTGATCAACCAAAACTGCAGCAACCAACATGCTGATTAAGGGCGGTAAAAGCCTTTTTCACATCAGACATTTTGAATTGTCATAATTAAGAAATTAGAAATTACTTTAATGCAAGTCAGGGGCATAATACACCAATCCTTAAATTTATATAAGCAATTGGAATAATTCAAAATGTTTGTGGAGAAAAAGGCTGATCATTCTTCTAGTACATGCTAATGGTGGTGTATTCAATTTGAGTCGACTTGCACTGTAAATATATGTTACTTAGACGTTTCATAACATTTCATGATGAAGATTGTTGGACGATGCTGCTTGCGAAGGCATTATAGCTCGGTTCAATTAACAACCCATGCTGATGTGCCCCTTTCCAGAATATATGAATTCAATTTGATTAAGTGGTAGACCTAAGTCTTACAGCCTTGATAGTGTAAACACTTTTAAGTCGTACACTATAAGATTTTTGTTAAGACTTGGAATGTCGCCGGGTTAGTAAGACGGAGAAAACCCTGTAAGGATTTGTGTAGTCCCTTCCTGTAAGTGTGAACATCAGCCACATGCCTAACATGCCTCAGATTTTTACTGGTTGTGTAAAATTGTCATGTTGAAGGTGCAGAATGTGGCGTCTGAAGGTTTGTGAGCTGCTGTGTAATCTTGGAGAAGCCAGTCAGGATTGCATTAAGGGGGATTAGGCTCTTGGCTTTGTTTTGGGCCTGTGCTTGTTTGGAGTAGCTGTGAGTCGAGCCAGAGGGAGCACAACACTCTCTATTCGCTCTCTATTCGCTCTCTCTGGGTGTTTTAATAAGGCTGGTTTTAAGCCATGTTGTTCCAGCAACTCTAACTGGTGGTGTGGGAGACGAGCTGGTCTCAGGTTCCCAGGAGAGATGAGAGAGAAGACAGTGAGAGGATGAAAGAGAGAAAATGAGGGAGAAAAATGAAAAGCTTTTTTTTCTTATCACTAAGATTAAAGTACTTCAGCAGCACATCTTTGATAAGATAATATAATGCAATTGATGATGCTTTATGCAAGATCCATTTGTTAACATTACTGCTTTAGACTAAATACCTAGTGCTGAAAATATTCTTCACTTAATTGGCATGTTAAAAGTACACATCACTGTACTGCAGTTTTTTACACTTCCACATTGGCTTTATTCTTCAACAGCGGAGGTTGCCGCTTTTAGCAAACCTACCCATTAGCAGGAGAAGCAGGTTATTGCCTCTGTATGTTTTAATACAGTGTCACAGTCTATGATGTAACGCTTGTTCCGAGCAAGTGGCTCTGATCCTCAGCAGAACACTATTAGCTGAGTGGAAATAGTCAGCTGGCTTCACACAGCTGAGACGACATACTGATGATGCCTGAATATTGTCACTTGTCTGCAGAGCCATGCAGCTCATTGAATGCAGACATAAACATCTCCTAAGATTCAGTTTCTGGGGGGAAAAAAACACCATACTTCCAAAAAATCGCTCTATATCTCTATACTGTCAGCTGTCACGGGACAATTAGCCTTTTTTCTGCATTTTTCTCCTCTTTCTGCAGCAACATAAGAGTACATAAGAGAGGCAAATATGGAGGAAAAAAGTGAAGAAGAGAGAGGGATAATCCAGCAGACCAAAGAAGTATTGAGAGTATGATACATGAAGAGAATCTCAGAGAAAAAAAGATGATAAATTACAAATGTCACATTAAGACTGTGGTCACTACAGTGTGGCCTCGAATGTACAGTCGTCTTTACAATGAACCCAAATTAGCCCCATTAATCCCCTGCTACCCCTCGGCATGTGTGTTTCAGAACATTGTGCCCATACAAAGACATCATTCACATGCACTGACACACATACATATGTACACACACTCATTCTGAGCCAACAAGTGCAGAGGAAGTCACAGCCCGGGGCGATGGCTTTATAAAGAAGGGAAAGAGCAGCGAGTGAAATCAGAGCGATTTGCTAATGAACTTTGATGAACAGCTTATTCTGCTCGTCCTCATACTCCGCTTCACTCACTTGCTCGCTCACTTTCTCCTTGTTTCACTGCTTTCCTTTTTCCTCCGTCGCTGAATACATTTGGGCTAATTGTGCGCTGCTCCTGATTGAAGCTCTCAAAGGCGTCTGAGCGCTGCTGCTGATCAGAGAAAGAACAGTGGAGCGTTTCATTGCTGCTCCTCTGCTTAATATGCACTGAAAGAAGAAGTGAAGTCTGATAGAAGGACAAAATCTCTTTCAGCACTTGGGTATCTTTTTGCATGTACAGAAAGTTAGAAGCTAATTTTAAAGAAAACACTGCACTTTATATTTGCAACCTCTGTTCTCACTGTCATCCTCCTTTACTCTGGCTGAAAGCAGATTTAATAGGTGAAATTAACAAGGGATTTACCTGCTAGCTTTTATAATGAGTCTGTTTTGTAAAAAGAGCATAATGATGACAATCAGCTCGCCTTGAGGCTTCACCTTGAGGACACGTTTGAGAAATTGCATTTTGTGTAATGACACTGTTGAAGCAGCTCTAAATAGAAAGGCAAAGACAAAAATGTTCTGTACATCACACGTCATTGTTATGTTAGAAATATGGAAAAATGGGGCGCCAGTAGCCCAGTGGTTAGTACGGAGGCTAGAGTCTATAGTCCTCCAAGCAGGCGACCTGGGGTTCAAATCCCGGGTCGCCTGTTTGGCTCCTTTTGTCATTCACTACTCGCTCTCTCTGCCCAATTTCTGACTCGAACATGTAGTGTCTTTTCCTGTAGACATGCGTATCTAGATTATAATCAATACTTGTATTGTGTGTTCACAAGAAATCATATGTTGCTCAGTAAACTCTATGTCTTAATAAACTTCACATTAAAGTACAGAGTGAAAACAGTGTGTACAGCACATTAGAAACAGTTAAAATAATCCACTAAGGCTAAGAAATGAAATCTGCACCTATGTGCATGTCAGAACCTGAGAGCCCTGGGAATATAAGTCACAAGCCAAGATAACAACATCTTGGCCGGCCAAGTCACAGGCAAAGATAACAGCAGCTCCGCCTGTAGATTCCCAGCTCTGTAAGCATGAGCAGCAAGTGCATCAGAGGACAGCTATGCTGAAAGTACCTAAGACCCCAAGTAGGACAGTGCAGACAGAGAGAGAGAGATTGATAAGACCGCAGACAGAAAGAGAGAGACCGGAAACACCGTGTTGAACAAAAACAAGTGAATCCGATGATGGACTGGATAGAGTTCAAAATTGGCATTGACAGTCAATATGAGAAAAACAATTATCCCTAGGAGGATCTAATAGAGTGACACCTTCGACCGCCAATAAAAAACATGACAACCACTGAGATAAAGCAAAAAAAGGCGTAGAGATGTTTTTCTCTACGCCTCAATCAAAGGGTTTAAATATGGATGTTTTTGATGATTGTGTCAGTTCTCCAGCTGGGCAACTCATGGCTTTTTGACTCTGTAATAGATGAATAAAGCTATTTGATCACAGACTTTGCTGTCTTCTGGTCCTGACTTTGAGGAACACTCTGCAAACTTTGAAGACTCTGATTCTACCTAAATGACAACTCAGACATAGAGCAACAAAGTGTTGTGTTTATATGCGAGTCTCAGCTTAGGCTACTTCTGGCCCAGGCCTGAGTACAGGTCTCTCCTAATTTGACACTACAAACATCTGTCATATCTCTGAGATAAAGGCATTACAAGCCCAAAAATAAACCTTAAATAAATGATGGTAAAACTGCTCTAGCAGCAATGTAGCATAGAGAAAGAAGTTAATACCAGGACTTCATACTACATGCACTGTCATGATGCTGCCTTAATAAGACTTTCCTTTTAAATACCTCTGCTCTTATACACAGCTTTATACATAATGCACTTTAGTCTAACGTTTAATAAACAATGTATACAGCTGTAGATTTAGCATGCCATTAACTTAAAGCTCTTGTGAGAAGTTTTTTTTTTACTGTTGATGAAACACAATTAATTCTGATGCCTCTTTATAACCTACTACAGCAAACAAGCCCATCAGGAAGACGACTGATTCTTTCTAAATGGTTATTTTTAATGCCTGAATCGGCTGCCACAGGGTAGGAAAATAACATTTTTGTGGGATGCATACCGAAGATGGACTGCGGTATTTGCTGATCTTGGCCCAGTAGCTAATCTTTATCTGTTTTGTCTCGTTAATTTAATGCTGGTCAGCTGATATAATAAACTGATGATTCAGGAAAGATGTGTTTTTTATTTGGGCAGAAGAAGTCAACTGTTGGACAAACATTAAAGACAAAATGTTTGCAGAGTGGGAGTCTTACACATTCTTTGGGAAAGATCAGAGACCTTGCCTTTGTAAGACATGCTCCAGAGACATTTCAAGAGGAGAGACTACTAACAACTATTTAAATATATCAAATCCCATTGCTCATTAAAAAAAACTTTAGCAATCTGTTTAATTGTTATTTTAAACATCGATTTCAGCATCGGCCCTGATTTTCACAATCAGTCCATCTGTGATAAAATACGAAGAGGCATGTTGTGTAGAGCACGTTTAAATTATTTTATTTTTTAAACTGCATGAACTACATGAGCAACGACAACAAAAAGACGTTTGAAAGCCCCCCTCCTATAAAAAAAACAGTCTTGTGCCATGGCATTTATGAAAGAAAGAATTTTACTGCAGTGTCCTGCATCATTTTTTCATCAACCAAACTATTCTTCCACAAAGCAGCAGGAACATCTGTAGATATTCTGATGGGTTTATTCTCATGCAGCATCATTCATTTGAAGAATTCGTAAAAAAAATAATTTCTAGAATGCAGGTCTAAGAAAATAATTGCATCCAGATATACATACATTTTTCTGCATGTTGTAGTTGATACTCTCACAAGATAAACCATCGTTCCACAGTTTCAGGTCCACACTTATGGGTCATATGTTGTTTGACTGGATTCTCTCTGTGTCTGTTTTGAAGTGGACTTGTCTGGGCAGCTAGGCGGGTAGATAGATGATAGCTGTTATCTCAGAAAAAATACTCATCTTTTTTTTCTACCATCCCGCTCTTTCATCTTTATCCTGCACACATGAACACACCCACATAGTCAAAGCAATGATGTTCAAATACAGTATACACACTTTACTGAAAAGAAATCTACACACAATAAACCTCCCTGATGCATCAAATTGTTCTGATTTTTCCTTCTATATACTTTTCTGATTTAAGCTTGTCTCCCTCAGCCCCCCTCCCCTCTGAGTCTCAAGCAATTAAGTCCTTAACTGAGGGGAAAATATCTTCTAGATTTACCTCAACTGGAACAGTTTGAACCAAGGAAGGATGCCACTCCCATGGAGAAAAATGCAAACATTTAGTGTTTGTTCGCCTCTGTGTACAAGAGATAAAAAATGGACAACATGAGGTCAAGTGAGGGTCTCTGATTGTGAACATTTGAATACACTTCATATTTTCTCTTCTCCTCTCCTCAGGGCTCTGGTGTTTATCGCCCATGGAGCCGGGGAGCATTGTGGGCCGTATGATGAGATTGCACAGCGACTAAAGGAAATGTCTCTGCTGGTATTTGCACACGATCATGGTGAGTTTCAAAGATACATGTTACACGCGATGAATGCATCCAAACATGTACACCTTTCCTTTTTAGTTTTCATATGAAGTGTCCTCTTGTTCTTGTTCATCAATATGAATTTCCCTTGGGATCAATCAAGTATCTATCTATCTAGCTACCTACCTATCTATCTAGCTACCTACCTATCTATCTATCTATCAATCTACCTACCTACCTACCTACCTACCTACCTACCTACCTACCTACCTACCTACCTACCTACCTACCTACCTACCTACCTACCTACCTACCTACCTACCTACCTACCTACCTACCTACCTACCTACCTACCTACATATCAGTAGTTACCACATAGAACAGCTTGTGCAAACTCCTTCTCACTCCAAAGCTCGGTCAGTGGCCCAAAGCTTCAATATAGAACGCTCTAGGTTCACCTCTGGATGCACTTCTGGAAGTCGTCCTTTAGCTTATTGTTTTAAGGTGTTGTTCAAATAACCTGACGCAATATGTTGGGCTAACAAAGTTGTCTTAAGGTACTGTAAGGGGCATGGATGGGTCAAACAAACACAGGAAAGAATTTAATTTACATTGTACCTTATTATCTCAATGAAATGTACTGAAACAGACGTGTATGTGACACAAATGTACGATGTGTTATTTTTGTTAAAATATCATCTACCCACCCTGGCTGGTTAGTCAAAAAGTACATTTTCAGACCCTGCCTCTCAAGTAATTTTGGTTCCTGAACAAACCCGACTGGGATCATTTTGCAGCATTGCAGTATAAATCCAAGAAAGGTCAAGGTTTCTTTACTAGTACCTGAAAAAGGTACATTTGTACTGCAGACAAGAGATTCAGTGTTCCAAAGATAAATACAAGACATACCAGTCCTTACACATACAGTACACCCAATCAAAAGTTCAAAATATCCTGGCGTGGTTAAAGTGCATCGTCTTGTGCTAGCTTTGTTAAGTAGTGCTATAGCTGCAGGTACAAAAGTGTTTCTGTAGCGTTTTATTCTCCCCTTAGGAGCATCAAACCGACAGCCAGAGCGGAGAAGCTGAAACTCCACATTTAAAGGACGAGGACAGTCATGCAAAATATAGAGCTTGCCTTACACTGAACTTATAAAGTGGTTATTAGACGCTTGAGTGGAACCCAGATCAACATGTTTTTTTTAAACTCAGGACTACAGACCAAGCTGCCATACAAGTTGAGACTGAGAATGTGTTGCTTTTGCATAGTGTCAAAGAAAGCCCATCATCCTCCTCTCTCTCTAATAACAAGCCTTGATAATTGCTGAGTGAGCGAAGTCTCTTAGGGGAAGTTAATTAGTCTTAGTACACTTCTCTATTGTTCTGCAGCTGTATTTCAGTGTGTAAGCGTGTAGGCAGCAAGCTTTAAACACATTGTTCAGAATAACTTCACATTGTTGGTACAAGTGATTGAAACTTCAGGTTTCACTGAAACTGTGTTGTGCTGAACACTCAGTACTGGGAGTACCAGATGGACCAGTCATTGAAACTCGAAAGCAGGGGGGGTGTTGATGGCCTATCACTTAGGTTGTGCCCCATGTAAAGAGTCTAGTCGTCCAAGCGTGCAAGTCTGAATTCAAGTCTGAGTGCATTTTCCACTCTCTCTCCCAATTTCCTACTTTATCCACTGTTCTTTCAAAAAACAAACAAACGTATAAGCAGGCACCAGGTCGGCACCTCATAGCCCAAACTCTGTGAGAGATCCCTAAATCCTTAACATACAAGTGTATAAAAGCTCTCCAAAGGCAAGTTGGATGGAGATCAACATTCCTTGGGGGGAGGAGGTTGCAATATTGCAGCCGTGAAGTGAGAAATTGTAACTGACAAAAACAGTACAGGGATTTTTAGAGTTTGGTGAATGTAAAATAATAACAGTGTTAACAATAGATTGATTAGTATTTTTTGGTAACTGTGAACATGTCAGCATGTTGATGTTAGCATATTACAAAGCATTTCTGTGCCTAAACAAAGACTCACAGAGCTGACGGTACGGCTGTGGACTCTTTGAATTTTCTTTGTACAGCCTCTCAGGTTGAACAAGCTGTGTCTAATGATTATAATGTAATACAAAAAACTTCCCCAAACATAATTTTGGGGCTGTTATGCCTTAATAGAGACTGGACAGTGGATAAAGTCAGAAATAGGGGAGAGAGAGGGTGGGGATTGACATGCGAAAAGGAGCCACAGGTCGGATTTGAACCTGGGCCACCCGTCTGGAGGACCAAAGCCTCTGTACACCCCAAACGCTAGGCTACTGGCGCCACCAAACTATATATTGAAATTTCATGAGAAAATGTAAGTTGGGCACAATGAAGTACCAGAGCTAAGGAGGATAAAGGTATTAAACTAAGGTTGTCAAAATGATTGATACTTTAATACTTTCCGATCCCATGTGTTTTAGGACGATACTATCTCTGCTGTTTTGATTATCAAAAAGTACCAAAACTTTAAAAAATAGGACAGATCTCCAGAAATATCTTAGACCCAAAGAGAGTCTGTGGTCCATAAAATTCACAAGTTTGCAAACATTTTTTTTATTTCTCCAGTCCTTTTGGCGTCTCATAAAAATGTTAAAAATGTATTTACGTCTCTTACAAACAGAGAGAGAAAGAGCAGAGGAGGTGTCAGTGGAGGTGACACTGATTAAAGTGCACACATACATTAAACGTTGCCATCATAATTGTGAACTTTAAATAGTGTAAAGGAGGATGTTTTGTTAATTTTTTGTTTAAAATGAACAAAACATTGGTTGGTTTTGACTTGTTCTTGTGTTGCCATGGTATCAAAATATGTATTTATATCGTCTGAGTTTTATTGGTATCTTATGGAAGTTTGAAATTCTGGTATCGTGACATCCCTAAACAACATGTGATATTCTACCAAGGAGCTCTTAGCCAAGGCTGCTCATCACCTCAGCTCAGTTCACACACTGAGCAGGTATTACCTACAGCAGGGATGTGTGAACTCAAGTGAGTGTGCAGCAAACTCTGGCTGTAAAATAACTCAATGTATGTTCAGTAAACCCATCCAGAGACAAACAGGAGAGCGAGAGGAAGACGTCTCAGCTGTAAGTGAGGAAATATTTACAGAGGTACTTTTCTCCGAGGGAGCAGAGATAATAAAAAGGCAGAGTGAGTGATGAGGATGACTGAGGCTCTTCACACAGGAGCAGTTTGTTCAGTGACAGGCAGGAAAATGTCACAATGAACTGGAACAAGTCCCTGGAGACACCAGTTTTACATCTATCTATCTCTGGGCAGCTTCTGATACAGCAGGAAGATCTATTGCTTTTTCTTTCTCTGTGCCACTTTGGTTCTTTCTCTTTTAATGCATTGCTTTCTAATAAAAGCACTTAAAGGTCCTTTTCAATCACAGCCTGCACAGACTGGAGGTTTCTTCCATCTGGCACTCACTGCATCTACTTACCACAGAACATCCTTCGAATTTTTCATGTTGCCCGCTTGGCTAACTTATTCAAAGTTTGCAATAGAAAACAAACTGCCTTTTGTTGAAAACTAAAGCACCAGCTCTGACATGTTATTATCAGGCAGTGGAGAAATATTCTTAATGGTTTTTATTGTGAAAGGTAGAGATAACAGAGCAGTAGGCAGGAACAGTCTGATGTTGTTTGTTTTCTCATTATAGGAAACTAATGGAACTCTGACATTTAATTAGATCAGAGCTTGCAAAGTTGCTGAACTCATCAACCCATGAAGAGATTGTTTTTCTCCAGAGGTGACAGCATGAGTTATATTTTAGACAATAAAAATCTAGCAAATAAAGCAAAAGATCCCATTACATAGACCATAAAACAGCCATTACACAAAGACCAACCACATGTCACAGCATGAGGCGAACACATCCACACTCTTAAAGGTCCAATATGTAAGATATCTACTCAATTAAATCATAAAATGACCTCACTATATCATCAGACATGAAGGAAACATGTGGCTTCTCTGTCAACAACTCAGCAGCCAGTTTCTCCTCCTTCAAGTTTCAATTCCAGTCCGGGATGGTTTGTTTTTGTTTTGACCAAAGAAGTACTGTAGGCGGTTTAAAGGCCCCCACACACACGGTCGTTTTGGACAGCCCTCAGTTTGCCAGGCAAAGTGCAAACCTCCAGGTGTTGCAGGGATGGAAGCAGGCAAGCGACCTGGTTTAGATATGACTGATTCTACCCGACCTAAAAAGCCTCTGCATGTTTCTAATAAGCTTGACAACCATGAACGAGGTAAAACTAGGATAAATTTCGGAGATGCTTTTGAAAAATGGAGAGGTTTGAGGCATGACATGACAACCTGCGTGCACATTGACTCTAGGGAGGAGGGGGTGGTGGGAGACAGCTCTCTACAAAGTTTTGAATTTGGACTGGCCACACAGTATCCATTTTAAACTAGGTGTCAGAGGTACATATTATATTATATATACTACTTTACAGCCATGTCTCTGAAAGCAGCCTTTAGCTGTCGTCACATGCTGCCCCTGAAATTTTCCAAATGGATGGAGCGAAATAACAATAGATGTGGACTCAGCCGAGTGCGAGCTCATTGATCTGACGTGGGAGGGGATATAGTGAGCATCGATCCAGAAGTTTGTGATGCTCCATCACTCACTGCTGCTGTTATTGGACATTGATTTGCATGTTCTTCTCATTGCTCCAGTATTGACAAAGAGAAAAAAAAAACATGAAGAATAAAGTCATCTATACACATCATCTATAATACACAAACAGTAATTATAATCCCACGGGCAGACTCTAAAAGATTACAGAGTGAGAGCGAGAAGGTGGGAGCTGAACATGTGAATGTTTAGGAGCTCAGCTGTGTTATTGGTTCAATGGTCACCATGGCAACCTGCCTCACCTCTCAGCCACTGCTGCAGAAGGCTGGTGGAGAACATATACATTATATGAATACAAACATATTCATGTACTTTTCCTCCTCGCCATCTGTCAGTAACATTTCATTACTCTTCTTCTCTCTCTTCTTTTTGCTGTTCCTATCTTTTCACTTTCTTCTTCCTATTCCTCCTCTTCTTCGTCTTTATTGTCTTGTCAGAATATTCTCTTCATTTTCATTACATTTTGCTTTCTTTCCTTATCTACTTCCACTCGTCTTTATCTAGGGAAGCCAACACGTCATGTCCTTGCTTCACTGACTTATTGTTCCGGTCTGTCACCTCAAAGGCCGTTCTGATGCTTTTATATCACTTCGACTAAGGAGGGATCTCTTAGGAGACATAGGCATGGACACCCACCTGGACCGTCACATAAATCTGTCAGATATGGGATGCTGCAGCTGGTTGGACAGATCAGATATGATCCCTGCACTGATCACTCTGAACCTTTGTCACAACACACAGGGACCGAAACGTTGCGATTTTTTCTAAAAATATTGATGTTAGCAAGAGTAGTGCACAGGATTTTTTCTTTCCACGTTTGTCGTCCTACGCACCTACTTCATAAGATAGTTGGATGTGCGAACACCTCCTTAAAAAACTTTATGAACTACAAAATCAAAAGAGACCATCAGCGACACGATACATTTTTTCTACAGCCTGAAACCTCAGACAAAGTGACAGAGTGATTAGCTGCACTCTACTGAAACAGTCGTTTTTCACATTTGTTTACACAAACATTCTTTATGTGTGGTACATTTGACTGTTAAAACAGCAGGATTATTTTTTTTGTTAATATAACTGAAAATGAGCAAGGAGATATGATATCGCTCTGTCCACAAGGGGCCTTAAAACCGACACAAAAAGTTCCTCACAGGAGCTTTAAATTGCAGCAATAGACTTGTCTTGGTGTCCTCTAATCTGTCACTTTTTTCTTCCCTCTTGTCCTCCACAGTTGGCCACGGTCAGAGTGAAGGCGACCGGATGAACGTCAAAGACTTCCAGGTTTTCATCAGAGACTCCCTGCAGCATATCGACCTGATGAAAAGCCGCCACCCTGACCTGCCCGTCTTCATCGTGGGCCACTCCATGGTAGGACCAAGTCTATGCTGTAGTTTGCTTTTGTCTTTTTAGTTTTAGATTTATTTTTGGGCTTCTTGCCTTTATTTAGACAGAACAGTGGATAGAGTAGATAAACGGGAGAGAGAGTGGGGAATGACATTTGGGAAAAGAGCAGCAGGTCGGACTTGAACCCAGGCCGTCTGCTTGGAAGACAATTGCCTCCGTACATGGGGCAGGACCTAACCGCTAGGCCATCTGCGCCCCTGCTTTACTTTGCTTTTAATAGGACTTTTTAGTAAGACTCATTCAACATTGACAATCTCCCACTGTGAATGGCAATTCCTGGTAATATCATGTGTGAAAGGGGCTTTTCACATTTGTTTGCATGTATTGTTTGTTGCATAATTACATGACATTGTTTCAGAGCTCCTTGTACAGTAAGCGTGCAACACAGCTGTGCAGCTGCATGGAATCCAAAGGCAGGCCCTGTTAAGGGTTTTTCTGCAACACAGTGACATTCAAATGAAACAAAGGCCCACACTATTCTTTCAATATGTAGTGGCTTCATGTCCAAAAATAGACAGCCGTGAAAAACCGTGTTTGCATGTTGTTCTGCTCAGAGCTGAGGGAGAATAAAGTACAGTATAATTACTGTAAACTCAGAAGAGTTTAGAGAACAACTATGTCGAAAACCTGCTTACCTTTAACACAGTGACACAGATTGTGTACAGTACAGTGTGCAGCAGCTGGGAACAGAAAAACTCCGACAGAGCCCTTTCAGGTTCAGTGACCTGCTCTGAGGTGATGTGGCTGTGCTGATAGAGAGGAGCGTACGGTCACAGAAACCTACCTGATAAGTTTAACTGATGTTCTGTGTCAGTGACTTTGTTTGTATATTTTATTCACCTTTATCCTCAAGTTCACTGGAAATACAGACTTTCACAAATATTTAACTATTTTAAACAACACAGATTAGAGCTGCAATTTCATTATTCATGACTCTGTTATTTAATTATCTAGCTATTCAGTCTGCAGTTTGGGAATCTTTTTTTTAAAACATCTTTTTGTCGGAAGGTTTTTTAATCATTTAATTGATAAGGAAAGCTGAGGAGAGACAAGGACAGTGGGGGACAGAGGGAGGGCACAACATGAAGAATGGATCAAAGGGCCTTGTCCAGAAATGAACCAAGGCTTGTGCTGCACCATCCCAAACTAGATACATCATACAGGCTATACGAGGTGAGCGGCTGCAGAACCCCTGGGATCTATTTAATCTGCTTTCTGTCTGAGCTTTAAATCAGTGGAATAATACCATTTTCTGAAAATAATGAAGCTCAGCTAGATGCTGGTCAGCCAAAAAAACAAAATATCTAACAGTTAGCCTACCAATGTTTGGCACTCTGCTTATTATTTCTTTATTGATCATCAGAATTATTTTGACTTTGTGTAGTTGAATAAGAGCAACAGGGACGTGACCTTTTTTAGGCTACAGTAGTCCACTGCAATGCAGGAAGATGGCATTAAACAAATATTTTAAGAGTGTCAAATGTGGCATTATGAAATCTGCAGCCATGCGGCTGAAATAGGATGTTCATTGAGAAAAAATTACATAAAGGCTGAACTGCCTTGAGGCCTGCCAGGGAACTATTTTTAACTGATCTGTTTATTCAGTTTTTCACAGAGCTACATTCAATATTACTGCCTCTCACTGTTGTGCTCTGTGACCCACTAACTCTCAGTACAGCTCCAGAAAACAAACAGTAGTGATTTGTTATATAATAAAACATCTCTGCCAGTGTTTTGTAGGTCAAATCAATGCTAAGTCCCGAGATCCTGTTTCTATTGGATGAACAAGCTGCCCGGATTCTGTGTTTTTATGTTTGCAGCTTTACCTTCAGTGCATTATTCTGCATTACTTAAAGAAGAAGCTTACTTCTCTGTCACAAAACATACAGCTTTTTAGTCTTTGAGCTCACAGCTGGAAGTTAGAACTGAGTTGGCAAAGAAAGCTGTTAGGTGTTCTGCTCCTTTTGCTTTGAACAACCTGCACTCTGATATTATTATTATTAATAACCTATAGTCTAGAGCCCGACTGATAAATCAGCAAGCCGACAATATCGGCCGATATCAAGTGACTATCAGTATCTGCTACTTTTATCGCAGATATGCGCCGATATTACTAGATTTATTCACCAGTCAAAAGGTATTTAATTTGAGTTTCATTGTATTACACTAGCATTTCTCTTTCATCAACAGAGGGCGCTATTTAGGATTACAACAAGCATTATCACTTTCCAAGCGGTGATGCAAGAACATACACAGTTACTTTCAAGTTGAGTGACCATCTTTTCTTCATTTACATATCTTTTGTGTTTGATAACTGCATTTGAGGTATGAACACAAGAAATGTTTATATCTATATCTATATTTATCTCTACAGATCGAAGATAGATCTAAGAAAGATATTGGCCGATATATCGGTATCGGACCCAAAAATCCCACATCGGTCGGGTCCTACTATCTGCTGGGAGTCTCTTTTCAAGCTGGAATAAAGAGCATACATGCACATTCCTTGCAGAACTGTTCTGCAATAAGAAGCTTTTAGCCTTGTTGTCTTGCAGGAAATAACAAAAAAAAATTGGCTTGATGAGGAAAACAAAGCAGCAAAAGTACTTTGATAGGCTGTATCCTTTAAATAATGAGACATTAAGAATTTAATTGAACTAACCATTGATGGTTATTACCCCTGTGCGTTAACTGTAGGCATTGATAGAAATAAACATCAACAACTGCAGACACGGTGCAGCATCGAAGAGGAAAACACCATATTTAATGCCTTTCCCTGAGAATGATAGTTTGAGATCTCATGACTAATAAAGTGAGAAATCCATAAGATTCTGTGAACCACTTTGTTTTCACTTACATCTGCAGAATGATTGTTTCTTAGAATATGAGGAACATCAATGCAGAAAATGTAATTATGAATTTAATGATTTGTGAAAAGAGTGTGCCCACCCAGCATCTCTTTTCTTGATAATGAAGTCTTTTGTAGATTTAGACGATGCAGAGATCTAGGTTTTACCCTTTTTTTATATTATTTTTCTGCTACACAGTAGAGCCGTTTGGCAGCTTCTCCTTGTAAATAAGGTCATGTTTAATCGTGGGCTATCAATTGAGCTTTGAGATGCTTTAAACAACAATCCATTAGATTCACAAGTCTCTTTATGCAAAGCCATTTATGGCTGATGCTCACAGTGCAACAGGACTGTGTTTATATAAAGACTGTGTTGCTGAGTCCAAAAAAACCCAAGGTTGTTGGAGCACAGACGCAAATAGTGTTGTGTAAATTAAACTGGGAGATAGAGGCAGAGCGCCTGTTTAGACATCAGAGTGTGTAAATATTAAGACAGAGACGGCCAAAGTCGCTGTAGTACATCTTTCCTCTCTCACTTCTCCCCTCGCTCATTGCTGAATACTTCTTTTCTCTCTTTGTTTGTTCCTTCCATCAGTACATCCCTCAATGTTCATTCTGACGGTCATGTTGTACTGTTATCTGCTTTCATTTCCTGTCTCCACAGCAGAGCCTATTTTTGATATAACTCTGTCCGTTCATCCATCCGTCCTTGTGTGCCTTTATTAGAGGGATAGGAAAGTGGATAGAGTTGGAAATCAGGCAGGGAGAAAGAGTTGGGAATGACATGCTGGAAAGGAGCCACAGGTAGGATTTAAATCCGGACCTCAGCCTCCATACATAAGGTGCGTGCATCAACCACTACGCCTCCCGCGTCTGATAATCACTATTGTTCAGCGCTTGGGGGGAACGTTATAACTCTGTATCTGGCATATTTTTTTATTTCTATCCCTAAGAGAGGACCTCTCAAGCTCAAATAAGTGGACAACCTCTCTTTTTTCTACCCCTGTGGTGGCAATAACGTGCTCTGCAAAGAAAGATAGATGGACCCCCTGTAAATTGTGTGGTATAACCTTTCCTGTTTAATTCAGGCCTTGTTATAGCTCTGTTTTGTTTTAGGGGAAATACATTCTTTCACATATTTCCATTATACAGACATACTTAACCTCCTGGCCACATTTCCATTGTCATCTGTTAATGTTAATGACGTAAACCTTAACATGACCTTAACTTGACTGGTAGGTAGAGGCTTGTAATCACAAGGGCGGTAATAAGACTCTTCTTTTAATTTGTTTTTCCTTTAATTTAATGTTATAATTTCTCCTCCTCTGTCTTGCTTTATTGTTGTCCTTTTCTTTTTCACAATTTCTTCTTATAGGTATTCTTTACTTAGGAAACATTAAAGCAAAGAACTGAAGTTTGGGAAACCCGACCCAAATCCAATTTTGTGTCACTGTGTTTTTACAGGCCTCATTTCCCAACTTCCCACTGTTGTGACTTCTCATCCTGTTTCTATTAGCCTGTTCCTCTTCCCCTCTGTTTATGTGTGTCTCTGTTTAACTTGGATTTGATGACACAATGGAAACCACATGTGGATTCTAAAGAAAGAAAGAAAAAACAGAAACCAGGATGAGATATAAAGGAAGGGTAGATTTATTTATTTTAATGTATATATCTATACTGTATACATTTTTTTTTTTTTGCTGGCCAGGTATGTAGCATGGCTGATGTGGTTTAGTCCGGCTTTGGTCCGGAGTTTAATATATAATCAAGTTAAAGACTAAAATGAAATACTGATATTTATAACTCAGAGGATGACTCCTAATGGCTGTGGTCGTCCCCTGATTTTTCATTGAAAATGACCAGTATCAAGCCAAACACCTAAAAATCCTGTGAGCGGATCGGCATATTGTGTTAATGAAATTCAAGTATCCCAAACAATGTATTCTTTAAAAACTGTGATGTTTTTTTTGTTTTAATCTTTTAGAAGTACCACCAGCTCAAACTTGAAGTGTCTCCAATGGGATGCTGACTGAATTTATGACCCAATACATTTTCTTTACTCTTTCTTCATATCTCCTCACCTCAGCTGTGTTTTGTGTTAAGTGATAATAAGAAAACACTAGCATGCTAACACTCATGTAAGCAAGATGGTATACAGCTGAGCCCAACAGTATAGTAAATTTTGTTTACTGAAACTTCTGAAACATGCTGTGGCTTGCAAATGAATGAAATATTGCCCTAATGTAATTTACCAAACAAAAAAAATGCATCAGATTGCATTGTAGTTTTGTTAGCAAAAGTAGCCTAGCATATAAAGCATTACCACCATCTCATTTGTTTCTTTAACGCTTTGCAGAACTTTCCATGGAAAAAAATGTATATTAGCATGTAAAAAATGCATAAAAAACATATTGCAGTAGTTAATAAGAAGCTATTTCAGACGCATTCTATGCTAAATGTCAGCATTTTAGTATTGTCGTCATACGTTAGCATACTGACGTGAAGACCAAAGCACTTCTGTTCCTGGTGTAGCCTCACACAGCTGCTAGCTTAACTCCAAGCCTTGTGACACATTTCTCCAACTGTCTAACTTTAAAAAGTGACAAAAGTTTAAATCTAGTTTTAAAGAACTGCATGTCAAGAATATTTGTTATCAAGTCTTGAACACCAATAACAGTTTTCACAAAACCTTCTAACATGAAGGCTACAGCTACAGTTACACATTTGTAGCTTTTGTAGCAGTGTGTCACCACACTGATTTTACAATTTAATTTTTGATTTTCGCTGCATCTTGTTTGGATAATCAGTATTGGAGCACTTCGTAAGTGTTGTATCATCTCATGGGAATGCTAACCAAAGCCTGTGGCTCCAGCTCCTTCTCACTTTTCCCCAGTTCTCTTCTTCTCCATCAGAATTTCTGGCCGAGGACAATTTGTCCTACTTCCTTCGTGCCAGAGGTTTATGTAATGGTTCGTCATTGTTTAAGGCCTTTGGTGTATTTGTTCAGCTTTCCAACCCTGCATCTCTCTCAGGATCTATTACTCATTCAGTTTGTACTTATGCTAAACTGCTTGTTTGTCTTTAAATCGTGCCAGTTTTTGTGCTAAACATTCTTCACTCTGACTTTGGCTTGTTAGTTGTTTTTACTGAAATCATTGATAATGTTGAATTAAATGCCACCGGTCCTCACCTGCTATGTCGTGATCACAGAATTGAATCTTGGCATGTGGTGCTAACGTACTGAAAGTAACATTCACTGCAAAAAAACCATTTTAGGTCACTTTATTAAAGGAGTTCTTGCTACAGCAAGGGTGTTTTATCTAATACAATTCTATTGAACCTCATTTAAATTCTGACTAATTGGAAACGTTTTTTAGCAGACTGTTTTATAGAAAGGCCTGCACTGTCATTCTATCATCTATTCACTTCTGATATTTGCAGTTTAGTCTATATGGTATGAAAGTCTGTATTTGTTAAGCATTTCGCCCATTTACCAGCAGCCTTTTGAATAAAATGCACATGTACTGTTATTTAGGCCTTGAAATGTCAGTATTAAAGCTGAATCACTGGTAAAAAAAACAGTTTAGTAGCTTTGCAGTCCATATAATTCTTTGTAGGCTGTTTTTGACATTTCAATTTCACCACTGTAAGACATAAAACATACAATACAAGCATTCATCCTCACAGTCAAAGTTCAGCCAGAGAAAGGGTACAGAGGACAGTAATCAGCTTCTTAAAGAGGTCCTCTGTCTTCTCTCCCTTTCTCTCTCTCTCTTAGTCTCTCTCTCTTAGTCTCTCTCTTCTCTTTCCCATTCACACTAATCTCGTACTATCATTCCTAAACGAAATGTGTGTGAGTAAAAAGAGCATGACTTTGCACAGAATGTGCTTTCTGACCAAATTACACTCTGTCATCTTTTAAAATGTAACCCCAAAAATGAGTTGAACTGGTCAGCCTGTCTGAGCAGCACTCAGGGCTTATTTTTTTGATTATGTGTTGGAATGTTTGTGTAAGTGAGAGATACAGAAATGAGGTGGGAAAAGGGATAGCTAGCCAGCCTCTTATTCTAACTCTATGTGGGTATATGCATTCAGGCAGCAGAGTGTACTTGTGCGCTTTAGAGAGGGAGATTTTCTGGTGGGAAGTGTTTTGTCTTGTAGTGCCTCTCTTTGTGGAGTGAGCCTGCCATTGGCCCCAGTCTGATGAATATTCACCAAAGTGACAAAGAACTTTCACACAAACAAAGTTGAAACCAATTAGTTTCCTAGGTTAGACGGACAGGTTCACCCATGCAAAATACCTCCGGTTGTGTGTAGTGGGTCTGTCTGTTTGCACCGGCAAGACACTTGAGAAGAAGAGCCACGACATAGTGAACCATAGCTAATGGATTTGAATCTTGGCCTCCACAGAGCTGCTATTTACTACTGCACTACATCACAGCATTTAAACCATTATTGCAAATGTCTGCATGGACGCCAAGGTGTGGCCTTTGCTGATGTCTGAATAAACTACAAGGGGACATTGTGGCAAAAAGGCCCTGGGTTCACTTTTGCATTTGTCTTCCAGACTGTGCTGAGATACAACAACAAAAGAGCAGGGTGGAAATTCACACCCTTTGTTTTATGTTCTTCTTGACCTCTGAGTAGTTTTCCCACTGCTCCTCAGATCAGAACCTCTCACCTACTTTCCTTAGGCCTTCCCACTCCTATAAGACACTCCCTGTTTTCTGTGACGTATCCTTTCCCCCTCACTGAAATGTGTTCTTTCTGTCATTTTGAATCTCCATGTTGCTTCAATTTGCTTTAGTCTGAAAACAGTTTAGCAGTTGTCCATTGTTCTTATATATCTTGGTTATACTCAATCATTAGTCACCGGCAAACAGCCTAAATATCAGATTAATTCCTACAATGTGATAATGTACATTTGGTTTTAACAAAATTTGCTGCCTTTTTTTAAATGAACTATGTTAAACTATATATGCTGTCTGAACTCTTTCAACCCCTTACACACAACAACCAATCAGAAATGCTGATTTCGGTTCACATGACAGTTGGGTGGGACTACCAGGACCTGCTGATACTTACTAGAGTCACGTAACAGCACAAAAACAATGGACAAAAAAGAGCTTGCGACATGTATCCACTGAAATGAAACTTTTCAGATTGAGCATTTTCAAGACAGATTAACTTGTCTCATAAATAAAAAAAAATTGGAGGAGTCATAGGTCGATAAAATGACATCAAAACTCTCTACCTCGCTGTGTTGGGTTTGGTTTGAATTGTTTGCACAAAGTATTTATTTGAAGAATTGTGGAGAACAATCTGCAAATAATGCTCATACTGTACATTTTGGAATTGCCCTCTCTCGGACATTTTTTTGAGGGAGATATTCGACTCACTTGACAAATTATTTGGCCTCCACTTACCCAGGGTCCTTCACTCACACAGGGCCATCCCAGAAGTATTGATGAGTAGATATAAAATATATTTGTTACTTATGCTGCTCGTAGCATCCAATAACATTGAAAGGTGTAAAAAAAGATCCCTCAACCTATATTACATATTTACATAATGGAGAAAATAACTTACATTGAAATAAAGTTACTAACTCAAAGTCATAGACAGATGGTAACCATGGCTACAAGTTATGGAGGATGTACAGAAATCAGCAGGTAGGGGAGGCTGTGGTGCTTTACTAATTTAAAACATGGATACTGCACTGGTGATAGAAAGGGTTTTTGTTGCAAAAATTGATGGAGTGCTTCTTACGTCTTGCCTGTTTTGTGTGTGTGTTACTAAATGTGTTTGTTTACTTGACTATTTTTTGTGGCTGTTGTGTTTTTATCTATTGGGAAAACAATTTGGTTATTTTTTTATTTTTAACTTTCTGGTTTTGGATGCGGCTGCAGGTTGGTGAAGTGGTTAGCGCTGTTGCCTCACAACGTGAAGGTTCCTGTTTTTCGAATCCCCGTCAGTAAGGGCCTTTCTGTGTGGAGTTTGCAAGTTTGCGGCTTCCTCCCACAGTCCAAAGACATGCTCGTTAGGGTAACTGGTGACTCTAAGACTTTGTTCAGACTGCCGCCCAAATCTGAATTTCTGACGCAAACAATCTTGTGGAGCAGTCCGTCCACAGGCTGTTGTTTTGCTCCATGTTTGTTTTTATTTTTTGCTGTTTTCTTCAACCAACCAAAGCTTAGACCAGTTTGTATAATGTGCCTTGAATTAACTTCCGGCTTGCTGGATCTACGTCGTTGTTTTTATTGTCAATGGTGTTGCGTTGTGAGTGACGCAGAAGACACATTGAAGCGACCGAGATGTTCAGATTGAATCGGATCTGTAGGAATCTGATTTGAATCGCATTCGAAACCACCTCTGTATGTGGTTTGAATCAGATTTGGAAAAATCAGATCTCATGTGGCTTTTTGTGTCCAGACTGGCAAAAAAACAAACTACATACAATCTGGATGTGCTAAAAATCAGATTTGGAGGTGCAATATGAACAAGGCCTTAATTGCTCATAGGTGTCAGCCCTGTGATTGATTGGCGACCACATTGATTGTACTCGCCCAATGACAGCAGGGATTAGCTCCAGTCCCCCCCCCCCCCCTTGTTATGTTCACTAACTCTTTGCAAAAGTCTCATATGCACTGTAATAAAGGTTCTACTCATTATGAGAACTTTTTATTTGTAGCGCATTGCGTGGATTGTGTTTTTTATTTGTATCAATACGTGTCAACTGGTCAAAGAAACCGAATCTTGAGTTAAATTAGCAGCGTAAAAATTTTGTTTTCTCTTTCTTTTCAGGGTGGTGCGATCTCCATCTTGACCGCTTGTGAGAGGCCCAGTGACTTTGCCGGAGTCGCTCTGATAGCTCCGATGGTCCAGATGAACCCAGACTCAGCCACACCATTCAAGGTACCACGGCACTTTTCTCTCTTTTCTATCTTTTTCCTTCACCTACAGGAGATTGTGAAGTACAATTTCTAGTACTTCACTCTTCAGTGAAGTACTACAAATTGTCTTACTCCACTCAGCCCTGCTGTGGTTCATGACTACGATACTGACACCTTTTATTTTGTGTGTTCAGAAAATCAGTGTCAGTACCACTTGAGCAGCATTAGCGGCCTCTTACTGAATCACAGACACGAGGGGGTCCAATTTTCAAGGCCAATTGATGACAGAAGTGGTGTCAAAATCTGTACGGGAGAAAATAAACTTGTTTCTGCAATTATTAGCACATTTTAACAAGACGAAATGTGTTTTCAAAATCCTGCACTGATATAAACACACCCACGGGGCGCAAACAGGTGACTTTACAGTACACATGCAAAATTGAAGACTGAGTCTCATTGTAAAACCCAGGCAGATGGCGAGAAAAAATAAAGACAGAGAGAGATCGAAACATTCTTCAGGGAGGTGTTGATGTGTGAAAATAAACTGAAACGCTCGGCGTGTTTTGTTTTTCGCTGTTTACAGGTTTTTATGGCGAAGGTTCTTAACCACATGCTGCCCAGCCTCACTCTGGGCTCCATCGATTCCAAATTTGTCTCACGGGACAAGAAGCAGGTAAGAGACAAATGCTGTTTCTGTTTGAAGGCTGCTCTGTATTTTGTGATTGAAATAGCAG
Source organism: Tautogolabrus adspersus (assembly GCA_020745685.1). Classification (NCBI taxonomy): domain Eukaryota; kingdom Metazoa; phylum Chordata; class Actinopteri; order Labriformes; family Labridae; genus Tautogolabrus; species Tautogolabrus adspersus. The sequence continues at coordinate 7,643,393 of CM036547.1, read as the reverse complement.
GTTGGGGTGGAATTTTGGGAGGTCTCAGGGGGATAGTTGCACCGTTATGCGTACGTGTGTTAAGTCAGGCACCAAAATGTTTTGGACAATACATACTTTGAAACCTTTCCAAACAGTGGTTTGCTTTGTCTTATCATTATACCTTTGGTGGGTTTTATTGTTTAATTTGTAATTATAAAACAAGGTGCATGTACTGTGTCACCTTCAGGACAAAGCGATGACAAGGTTGCAACAAACAACATTTTGTAGTTCAGTTTATATTTGGTTTTGTGTGTGTGTATTGTGTTTGAAATAACAGAGGAGACCAAAAAACAGACAGGCACGTCTGCTCACCTCTATTTGCACGTATCTGTGCCTGAGAGTGGGCTGTGGTTTTTTCATGGTTGGGGTTGTGCCTAGGCTTATTTCCTACCTGCATGACTCTGCGCTCACAATAGGATCCCACATCCTGCTGATTCTGCCTCTTACTGTCAGTTGGGGGTAGTAGTGTCATATCATGTTGCAGGTACAGTTTTAGTTAGACACAGTTTTTATGGATTATTAAAAGGAGAAGTCATTTGACTTAGTTCGTTGGTTAAACGATTAAATGAAAGAGTTTTTGTAAGGTGGCCTATTCCTTTTAATATGCTTTGGGATACAAGCACAAACTTTGTTCAATACTGATTCATCTGAGCAGTAGCTGCATTACAGTATATTGTTTGAAATAAATGCAATAACCAAACTCATCTGATGGCTTCTTTAACATGCTGTACTGTAGCTGCGAGCCGTTTATTGATGAGCCTCTGAGTGTTGTGATTTGAGACAACAGCTCCTAAGATGTAATAATGCAAAAGTAATATGTATTACGTTCATGTACAAACCATATACCATATATACATATGGACAATGCAGATCCATCTTCATCTGTTGTACAAATATGTAGCTAGGCTGGTGACATAATTATGTCACTTTATTGGTCATTTAATGAAATCTTGTCAATGAAGATATGGAGACCCCAGGAAGAGTAGCTACTGTTTAACACAGAAGCTAATGGGGATCTTAATAAACAAACAAACAACACACTACATGATAGTTTGCAGGTGAAACCAACATGACAATATGTCCCCTGATAGAATTTCCCCAATACTATTGGTGTGATCGATTTAAAGTACATTAAAACAAGACTAAGTTGCCAATAAACACTAATTTACAGTTTATACTTTACTGTTGATGCATGTAGCGGTGATGTTGGATTTTTCCTCTGAGTTTCTGAGTCGGATTTCCAACTTCTGGGGGGCGTTCCTGATGACATATCAGACTGGCAACTCAAAATGTCCAACTTCTGAGATCAAATGGAACACACCATTAGCCCTATGTTCCATCTGTTTACATAGAGGAGGTGGGGTTTGTGACCTAATCTGCAGCTTTTAATCATTGGCTTCACCTCTATCCCAGTCTTGTGCTGTCCATTTTTTATACAGTCTATACTGCAAACATGAGGATACTGTGTGTAGCATTAACTAAACAAAAAAGCCCGATACAAAACCATTAAATCCCTTACATTTTTACAAGGAACAACTAAGCCTCACTCTTATTGTTACAACTACATCTTAACCTTTTCTCCTTAAGATAATGCACTTTATCTTGAAGCATAAGCAAAGCCAAAAAGCTTGTGTGCTTTGTAATACGTAATACATTCCATCTGCCTTTTTGTGTTGCATGATGTGACTCCAGCTTTAAAGAAATTCTTGCATCGTTAACTCCTCTGAGCAGCCGAACAGGTCATTTTGTGTCACAGCTCAGCTTACAGTCATTTATTATTCAAAGCAGCACAGCACATGTAGCCTGCGAGAGGCTGCTTCTGTAAGAGTGGGCCATCAGCTGTGTTTATATATAAGCTAAACAGAAATAGGAGTGTGTGTGACTGATGTGAGAGCACATAGGAACTTGAAAGTATTCATGTTCAAAGTCACAGAAACAGGCTGCGTGATCTGCTGTTCCAACTCTGATTTAAAACTAATGTGAAGTGACAAACGCTTATCATCCTATTGTGTCCTTGTTTTGGTCCGTTCTTTGTTGTGTTTGGACTCTTGTGTCTTTTCCACAGAAGCCCTCCAGCCATTTATTTTAAATCCTTACTCACGCTTGCCAACTGTTATATTTATTCCCAGGATTCTTTTTCATTTCCATAGCCCTCATCTCCCAGAAGAGCATTTTTCCTCTTGACTTTCTTCCATATTTGGATGTAAACTAAAATGTATTGCTGTTGTTAAAAAAGAGATTTTCGATCCATAAATTACTGTGCCTCTTTCTCACGTTTGTTATTTTAAAGCTCCTTTAGGAAGTTATGAAAGACTGAATTAGTTCAGTTCAGACCTTTATTGTCCCTGGTAGAGAAGTTTGATTAACAGCACAAAAACACAACAAATAAATAGACATAGGACAGTGCAACACAACCTGATGGAGTACAACCAAGAAAAAGAAAATCCATCTGTTTGTTAAAAGATCTACTGGCATGGTAGCAAGCAATACAAATAAAGTGCTATAGTGCTGCTTAAAAGTGCAGTCAAGGTTTAAAGAAGATAAGAGCATTAATTGCAATACCAAAATTTGAATCTGTTGCTCTTAGCCCTGGACAGCTTGTACCTCCGACCAGAGGGGAGGAGGAGAACAAATTCTTCCAAGAGAGGACGGTCAGAGCTGGTCAGAGATTGACTTTGATCTTCTCACAATTTGTCTGTTCCAGATATCTGACATGGAAAGCTGCTGTGTGCTAATTATTTAACTGGCTGTTTTAACGTTACTGGACAGACGATTTTTTGTTGTGCATTGAAAGGTTACCATACCATGAGATAAAACTAAAAGGTTCAAATGGACTCATTAAAAGGTCGGTAGAATAAAACCATTAGGTGTTTTTGGACCAAACAGTTCTGAGGACTTTTTGAAGAGGAACTATCCACTGGGGAGTTCCCTGAGAACTACACACACACAATGGACTTTTTTCTGTCTGCATCTGAACCACCGTGGTACCTACTTTGAAGCAGGAGGTAAAAAGGTTCCTCTAAATGGGGTTTTAGGAACTAAAATAGTTAATAGTTCCTGCGGTGAGGAAAAATGAAAAAAGGGGGAGGGTTCCAACAGTTCCTAGAACTATGAATAAGTTCCTGTGGTCTGAAAACCCCTGTTGATGCCTTTTTATGGCTTACTAAACTAAAGCAAATAATACCATCAGCATGAATATGGTTTTTTTTTTTAATTTTCAACAGAAATATTCTTGATGTGGGATACACATGAAAAAGAGGACAAGAGTTTTTGTTTTAAAAAAAGTACTTTTGCATGTACAGGCCAAAATCAACACAAACCAAAAGTTCCTCACAAGATATTATGAACTACTCTAACAGCTTACCAACAGGGAATTGAATACCTTGTTGAGCTGATTCCATCTGACACAAAAAGGTCATTTAGAGTTTGTAAACTCAAACTATTTGAAAGAACAGACTTTTATCAGACTTGCAGTTAGAAACTTTGTCCCATTACTCCCTTCTTCAATCTTTTAACTTCTCTCTTGCCAGGTGGAGGCGTATGACTCTGATGACTTGAACTTCCACGGCGGCATGCGGGTGTCGTTCGGCATGCAGCTGATGGGTGCGGCGGCGCGCATTGAGAGGGAGATCCCGTCCATCAGCTGGCCCTTCCTGCTCCTGCACGGCGACGCTGACAAACTCTGTGACATCAGAGGCTCCAGGATGATGCACGAAAATGCACCGAGCTCGGACAAGAAATTAAAGGTGGGGATGTTTTTGTTTTTTTTTCTATGTCAACGTTTTTCTTAATCTTTTTTTCAATGATTGTTGACAGCTGGACTCCAAAAAATTATTACATCACATTGATGCAAGTTTGAATTTTGCTAACACTTATGTTACATACAATACTAAAACATATTAGGGAATAATTCTAGTTGGGACAACAGGGATCATCAACTACATTTGTACACTGTGGGGGGTTGGGCCCAATGTGAAGAAGCTGGTGTCAGAGGGAAAATGTAATTTCTCACATTAACCTTAGCGAGTATTTCATCCTTGTGATCATTTATATTCTGGGGGCCAGATGGGGAGCTTTAGTGGGCTGGATGTGGCCCACAGGCCGCCAGTTCATGATCACTGCTCTAGAAACTCTAGACTCAATCAGAGTAAAAATGTTAACCACAGCTGCCTTTGATACATGAAAACACAGTTTAGTAGATTAAGCTTATTTGCAAAAGGTCAGTGCCAAACAGAAGCTGCAGATGGATATGTAACAGTTTTAAAATCATTAAGTGGTGCATTTGTTGAATGAAAATCATTCACTGACAGACTTGCTGGAGGCTGCTGAAGTCTTCCTCTGTTTCTGTGAAGAGGGAAGTTTACACACTCTTTTCTCACATGGTTAATCCCGTGAGATAAGAGAAGTAAAAACAAGAGAAAAAAGTCCCTGCTCACATATTTTATCTGTGTTTTTTATCTATTGCACCAATATGAGACATGTGTTTAGAATCAGGCGAGACTCCTCCATCATCACATGTATTTGGGGTGTAACGCTCCAGTAATCATGGGTCTCAAGAATAGGACAAATTGTAACAGGAAATCAGCTGATTGCAGAAAAGCATCTGTTTCCTTAAAACAAATACTATTTCCTGTTGGGTTTAGCCAATGAGTGAATGAAATGACCTCCTTGTCACATGTATCCCATCTCTCTGACACTCTCTCACTCTTCTGGTCAGGTGTACGAGGGAGGCTATCACGCGCTTCACCACGACCTCCCTGAGGTGGCTGAGTCTGTGTTGAAGGAGGTGACCAGCTGGATTACAGAGCACCTCCCCGCCAGTACATCGCCACAACCACAAGGCTCATAGAACAAGGCGGGCGCCAACCTCACTCCCAGGACACCTGCTCACATTCCAGTTGTCTTTCAGGCATAACAATACTACTACACTCTCTGTTTTGGGAAATACTTTGGGCCTTTTTTTTTTCTTTTTTCAAAACAGTTACTGACTTTATCCTCTGAGTATATACTGTCGAAAAAAAGACATATATCTCTCCTCTTTTTGTACCTGTCAATCAGCCCAAGTTACACATATTTTAATGGATATTGATAGCCAGCAGCATCTATGATCAGGGATTCGTCTCATGTACTCCAGGCATGAAGGTTTGCTTGTTTGCTTACCATTTAACATTCAAACTAGGCTTGTATTAGACCTCTCCTAAATACGGCCAAAGTGCAATAGTATCTCCACTTCCTTGTGATGGACACTGGCAACACATTTTAAGTAGAAATGACAAAAGAAATGTAAGAAGTTATTTATATGCGCAGCAGCATTTCCTTCTTCCTCACACATTGTTTAATGAAAAGGTCAGAGATCAGGAACAGCAGCAGGACAGTACGTCTGGACCTGGTTAAGCTTCAGTGCAAGGTGAATGTTTAATTGAAAAGCTGAACCTGCTTCACTGTCTTCACAGCATCAGTGGATGAGTACAGATATCAGTGGTGACAGAGTTCGCAGTTTTAACCGTGCTTGCTTTGAATCAATGTCTATTCATGATTCACGTTTTCATTCCTTCAGATACAGTGGTTCAAGAGAAATGATCAACTCTGTCTTTAAGCCTTTATTATATCCACCTTTAAAGTTATACGTATCTTTGTTTTCTCAGTATAGCCACAGTATCCTCTATACTGATTATTTAACGTGTCTCAGTGAGCCCATTGAAGAGTATCTGGAAATGAAGAGGGAGCAGATTATCTACATAAATCTGTATTCTCGCTCTCTGCAGACGAGAATTAGAGGCAAAAGTTATTCACTCTTTGATCTTTGTTCTTTCGGTGCCCTGTTTGAATCATTCCCTGCATCTCTAACGTTATTAAGTCCATGATGCAGTCAGGGACCCAGCTGGAGAATGAGAAGCATCTCTTTGCTCTGTTACTATAAACAGAAGAGTACATGACCTCTGTTCAACTCACCGTTAAGTAATAGAGATGCGTACATTACAAACACTGGTGGTCACTGAGGGAATATATCTCCTCTTTGTTTTACTGTACAGTACATTAAACAATTGGCCTCCAAACCACCATGTAGAACTCCACCTAAACACCACATCAAAGCTTTATAGTCTACGTTTTCAAGTTCAAAATCATCTATTTTAAAGCATAAATGTTTTGAGGCATTTTAAGCCTCAAACCATTTAAAGTAGTCTAATTTTAGTCAAATTATTGGTGAATATTGTGAGAATTTGGACCCATGACCTCAGCATTTTTGTAAAATTTGATTTAAAGCCCTGGCCACAAGTGGCTGCTCAAAATCAGATTAGAGTAGTTCAGCGTGAGTTTTCAAAGCTTCTTAATCCCAAACCTTCATGGCTAAAGCTCTGGTTGTGATCACACTTTCATCTTTTTTAGTTTTTTAAAGATGCCAGAATCAGTGATCAAAAAGGCTTTCAAAGAAACCATAGCAATAATGTCACAGTAACCTATATTTTGATGGTTCTTATTTATAAGCTAAATGGGCACATACTGAGCTAACTGCTTTTAATTGTCAGGGACATTTTCATTAGCACCACGCTAAACATTTTCCACCTATTCATAAGCTACTGTATTAGAAAGTTGAATTAGCACACGTCAAGAATGATTATGTTGTAATTGCACAGCCTCCCCTGTATCAAACACAAACAGAGATCAAACATTGATGTTGCTGGTGGTTCAGACAAACAGTAAGAGTCTTTGTTTGTTGACCTCAGACTTCTTGCACGTCCAAAGAAAGCACATCTATTTAAAATGCAGTTCTTGGAAGGAGACTTGACTGTCGCCGTGCTTTTCAAGTTTTTTCTTTTCTTTATCATCCATGAGTTCAAAGGGACTCATGCAGAGAGAGGAGGGAACACAGGAAGTGGTATCCACGGTGACCGCTACTCACGTGTAACCACGGCAGCAAGCTGGCGGCAAGGTAGAAGGCATCCTTTTTACATGTGCAGTCACCAGGGTGATTACAACAACACTGACAGAATGAAATGAATTTCTGACTTGCTGCCTGCTCTGAATGTATATTTCCTCACTCTTGTCTCTCCATATCTCACCCTGTGTCACCCTGTTTCACCCATGTTTTGTTTTTTTAGTTGCTGTGGTGACCAGCGCTTTGTTCTGCAACAGATTCAAATATCTTTAACTGTCAGCCATTGACTCTGTACCTATAGTCGCCAATTTGAAAAAACAAAATTAGGTTACATTACATTCCTTAAGCTTTTCTTTTTTCTTTTGGCCATTAAAGGTCCAATATGTAAGATATCTACTGAAATAATCATAAAATGACTTTACAATATCATCAGACATTAAGGAAACGTGCTATGTTGAAGTGCTGGCTTCTCTCTCATCAATGCAGCAGCCAGTATGTCCACCTCCTAAGTTTCGATTCCGTTGCAGAATGGTTTGTTTTTGTTTTGACCAGATAAGTAGGCGGCACTCCCACATGACTGTTTTGCCCCTCGCCCTCGGTTTTCCCAGGCAAACAGCAAACCAACAGGTGTTGCTGATGAAAGTGAACTGGTTTTGATATAACGTACTCTACCCGACCTAAATGCATCTTTCTAATAAGCTTCACGAACAGAAACGTGGTAAAACTAGGATTAATAATGTAGATGATTAAACACTGAAGCTTCCGTGTCTGCAACATGGCAACCTGCGTACACATCGGATCTAAAGAGGAGGGGGCAGGGGGAGACAGCTCTCTTCAATGTTTTGAATTTGGACTGCAGTACCTATTTTAAACACTAGGTGTCAGAGTTACATATTGGTCCTTTAAACTGCCACTCATCCAACTAGGAACACAATACACTGCTATATTTTACCCACTAAAAGGCTTCAGGAAAGTAAAAAGTTTGTACTCCTGTTTGACCTAACTGTTCTCACTGTTACGGCCCTCTTTCTGTGGAGATGCAATTAGATATTTTGATTTAATTGTCTGATGCTGGCACACGCTCACGACTTGGAATTGAGTAAAACCCCTGAATTAAAAAAGAGAGGTTGAAATAAGCATAAAAAGTAAAGCAAGAGTGATTTTTATATTAAGGTTTCCTATGAGAAACATTTCTAAAGAATGGATAAAATGCTTTTAGTAAAAAATTAATCATAAGGGGCTTTTAAAGGAAAAGTTTTAGAAATCAGGACGAAGTGCATCCTTTTCTCCGTCTTGTCAGATATCAGAAGACATAATGTACGTTAGCCTCTAAATATCAGGTCACATTGCAGTTGGTGCAGAGCTTGATTGAGAAGTGAAGTGTTTGTCAGTTCCTGTGGGAGTCAGACCCTTAATAACCTCCACCAGAGCTGCAGGGGTTTATATCACGAGCACTTCAAACACAATGGCCTCCTGATTGGGCTGCACCAGTCACAGCACACACAAAGGCTTAACATTCCCAATTGTATTCAAATCCGTTAACAGCACCCCTGCTGCACAATGAATTCAGCCTCACATGCAGGATCCTATGTAGCTGTGACCCCCAGAAGCTTTACCTGTCACACCACAAGAGTGCTTATTACTGCAGTCATTAACTCTGGGGGTGAGAGAGAGAGAGAGAGAGAGATTAGGATGGAGTGAGAGGAGAAGGGAGAGAAATAGACAGGAGAGAAGCTGTCAGTAACCATGGCAGCACATGTGTTTTTTCTCCAGAAATGTCATCCGCTGAAAAATGTGTATTTATTCATGGTTCAGCATGTGCAGCAGACGTTGCTGCGCTTTCAGAGCTGGTTGTCCATTTTGCTGCTATTAGAATTCCCTTTTGTGTGAGCAACGAGATAAGAGAGCAAACAATTAGCCTCATCGGTTCACAGTGAATAATAAGAGCTGAATACACTCACTGCATTCAAATTAGGCTGCTCTGCTGCTGCTTGCACTGAAAACACAACATGGATATTTTAGCACAGGGATTTTTCTGGATTTTTAAAGACCAAAATTGTTCTTTTTTTTCTGGTGAATTTGTGTATTTTTGCTTCCATTTTTCTCTTGTTTCTATTCAAAACCCTCTTTAAGGAGAATTTTTTGAGATTTCATTCCTGCTCACCTGCATCAAAGGTGTGTAATCCCTGACACAATGCTCATAACTTGTAAAGCCCTGTAAAGATAACCTCCCCTGTCCATGCCATTACGAAATTTATATAAGCATGACATGAATGCAGTTTTGCCATTTTGAGAGATAGCCATGTCCAGACAAATTGATCTGTTAATATGTAATAATCAACTCGACTGTTAATACCTTCTTCTTTTTTTTAATTAAAGACAGCAGGTCTATGTTAAGCTAATGCTAAGTATTGGAGAGGAAATAATAAAGACAGGAACTTGGGCTACATCACTTTAACAAGGCGAAATTTAACTTGCAGCCTGAAGGTTTGTGAGTGGGGCTGTTGGTCTGTTTGTTTTGTTGTTTTTTCTAACTCGACTTTATGACTGTTTCTAAGAAAAGAGCTGTTATATATAATGGAGGACTAAGCACCGCAGGCAAGTCTTTCTGTAATTAAAAGCGATTACTGCGCTGGGAAGATGCAGTGCACAGTGAAGTCAAGTGTCAGTGTACAGCAGGAATTGAAAGAGTCTTCTCCAAAAGGCTTTTAGTTGAACTGTACCTTTAAGTTCTTCATCGTGTCTGTAAATACAGTGGATTGAAGTTGTTACGCCACCTTTTCAGATGTTTTACAATGCATTTTTGGAGCAAAACTTTATTCAAATCTTGCTGTTTTGATAGAAGACCGACTGACTGCGGGCTGACAGTAATTGTAATACACTGTATTATAGCACAGCATTGCTAACAAATCTTGGTGGAAATACGAAAAATCAATACTGCGATGTATATTACAAATGTTTTATTTATCCTGTCTAGAGTATTTAAAGGAAATCATTTTATGTATAGGCTACTATATATTGATTACACATTGTGAGAAGGCACTTTTTATAGCACAAACGAGTCCGATTTTGTCATTTTTACTGTTGATGCTCAGCAAAATGAAGCTCCATGATACTTTTTTCAGATGGAAACTGGTTTCAAGTTGCATGTATGTACAGATGTTGAACCCCAACATGACAATGTTGCTGATGTAGTTTTGCATAGAGATAATGATACTACTGTTAAAGTCCACATTGTGTTAAAGAGGAACACGTAAGTCTTGTTGCAGTTTGTCACAGAACTATGAATGTTTTCAACCATCTGAGATTATAAAGTTTTTGTTTTGTAACAAGATTTTACTGCTCTACAGATCTGATACCGATCTTTAACCAACTTTGCCTGTAAGTATCTTATATTTTAAAAATAACAAAATATTAAAAGCACAATGAGAGACGTGGCTTTCTCCGTTCATCAAACCTTCTGTTACGCCTTAAAATCGAACAGGAAACTGCAGGTATCAGGTCTTCTCCATATGGCAGCAAATTTCCAGAAGAAAAAAAAACAAGCCAAGATTTTAATTATCCAAGCAGATTTTTATGGGAATATGTAATGTATGTTTATTTTTAGATTACGGTCTAGTCCTGTTTGTGCCTTATACAGTAACTATGATGAATGTGTTCCTGAGCATGTCTCTGTTCATGAGAGTGTGTTTTTAAATCGATATAGATGAACTGCGCAGAGCCGCGTTAAGCAGATCTGTTTCTCTGTTTCCTCTCTTGCCTGTCATCACTTCTGTTTCTGGTTCAGTAAATGTGTCTGCTTGTCTTCCACCTGTCTGTATCTTCCAGTGTATGTCTGTCTGGATTTTTTTTTGGGTCCAATCAGCATTCTTAAGTCAGAATGGGCTGAGACACAACTCCAAAGTACATCCCAATTTCTAAATTTCAGACACCTGTCATGATTTTACGCGGCCATAAAGATACACACAGTATCGACACAGTCTTGCTTGGGTGGCCTAATGACTGTATAACATTTAGAATTGATCAATGTATTCCAAATGGCTTTGAATAAAAACATGAAGATATGTCCATAGCATGAATTGTAATAAATAAATGTTCTTCTGAGACTATCATCAACTCTGTATGGAATGATTGCATTAATGGTTATTGTCCTTAATTGTACATGTTAAGATGCTTGTAAGCTTGTAAGCTTTTATAAAGAAGATAAACTACTGGATTAAATCAATCACCCTAAAGACTCAAGGCTGTATCTGTATTTTTTTTTTAAAGTTGGAAATATGTAGAATTCACAAAAACTAAAACGCAATAATAACAACACACTTTGATATGTACAGTTGGTTTCTTGGGTTGAACTGTTGATTCATTACATTAATAGTACTGTTGGGGCGCCAGATAGCCTTGTGGTCATTGTACGGAGGCCTCGTCGCAGCAGCCATAGGTTTGAATCCAACTCTGCTCTTTGCTGCATGTCATCACCCCAACTCTCTCCTCTCAACATTTCCTGTCTCTCTTCAGCTTCCCTTTCTAATAAAGGCAAAAATGGCCCCAAAAAACAACTTCAAGATGATTAATTTTGTTGAGTTAATCAGCACTTCTGTTGAGTGGCATTTAATTAATTCATATCGATTCAATATTCAGACATTAAGAATGTCAATTTAGGAGTTTGATGCTACATTTCTTCATTACATTATGGTGAAACTGTATGATACAAACCCTAAGATGATCACTCATCAGCAAAAAGAATCAGGTTAACTGAAGTCCATAGTAGCTCATTATGAACCTCATCATTCCCCCACATTCTTAAGTCTTCCTTGTAAAGTGTTGCTTCTTTGAACAGTTTTATAATGACCAGATGACACTTGATTTTAATGACCCAGTGCTGATACTTAGTTATCATGTCACAAAAAGGAAAATGTTCAACAATATGTCACTCTAAAGACAATATACTGCAAACTTTAGCTAGAATATTTAGGATTGTCAGAATTCTATACTATTCGCTGATGCATCATAGCCATGTCCTGTGTTGAGTATCAGCATTAGAAAGTTTAATTCAGGTGTATTGAAGTATTGTATATAAGATGTATAAACAATGTCTTCATGGATTTACTTCTAAGTCACTGAAAGTCATTCAACTTGTCCATAATGTCCATACTCTCTTACAGATTAAACTATACGACTGTTTAACTTTACAGCCTGACTGGAATACTTGCACAGATAGTTAACATTGATAAAATGTGACCTTTGAAACATCTGGGGCCGTATTCATGAAGCCTCCTACGTACTAAAAGTTGCTCCTAGTAACAAAATTCTAAGAAAATTCTTAGAATCAGGACATTTTCTAAGAATTTCCCCTCAAAGTTCAGACTAGATCCTTGTAAAGATGAAAGTTATTCACAAAGTGTCTTAGCCCTTAAAAGAGCTCCTAAGGTGTAAAACCGTGAGGAGTAGTAAGGAGGACTTCTAACAGGCTTAAGAGTTTCTTAAGCTGAAGAGAAAATAGAGAAATTTGTATTAAACACTACATGAAGAGTATTTTTGACTCATAGTTGGGCAGAACAGAATAAAAGTTTCTGTCCATTCCTTTCTCAGAGTTGCTCTGAGAATGTTCCTAAATCACTCCGACGCAAAGAATCCTTGCTAGGAATTTTTTAAGCTAAGTTAGAAGCTCTCTGAGAGGATTCTCAGAATGTTTGTGAATAAGAGCCCTGGTCTGTTATTGAGTTTTCGGGGGGGGGGGGGGGGGGGGGGGAATCCAAGCGAATTAGTAAGAATTTATTCTTGATATGATTGATATTTTAGACAACTGCTTTTACTTTTTGCAGATCAGCTACTTAATGATTCACCTCCAATGGTGGGTAAAATACAGTTTTAATCTTTCATTTAAAAATCTGGGTTTTATAGATTTATAATTTGTGAAACTAACATAATCCAGATAGTTTGAGCTGCTCTGGCAGTCGAGTGGGTTTGTAGGGAATTATAAATCACACAACAGCCAGTAGGTGGCGGCAGTGCATCACAAGTCATTTTAGTAGCCTAGGTCGCATGAGTTTAGTTCAAAAGCGTTTTGGTTTTTTTCAATGTAACACATCCAAAGCATGAATGAAACAGTGATTGGTTAAAGAGTCAATATTGAAAAATGTCATTTCTTTTTTAATGAAATACCCTTTGGGACCAGGTAGTTGTTTTAAAGCACTCATTTTGATAACACACATGCCTTATTGCATCAATCAGCTGATTGCTGATCCTTTACTGATCGTGTTACTTAGAACAGTGAACAGCTTTGAGTAGGGATCTTAAGGAATTAGACTTGAAATTAGTTTTTGAGGTATAAATGCTTAATATACTGAAGTGGCTACAGAAACAAGAAGTGAAAGGCACATGTCATCCAAATATGATTTTTTTTCACTCTTGCACGCTTTGTTCTCTGCCCCCCTCTCTCTCTTTCTCTCTCTTTGAAAATGTAGGCTAGCAGGTCTCCTTGAGACATTTTTGGGTTTTGCTCATACTGCATTAGCAGCAGTTCCCAAAGGATATTAGTCCTTCTAGGAAAGCCTTGACCAGAGACCTAAATATAAATGTGAATATTCATCTGTCACTAAGTCAATGAGAAATCTTCCCACAGAAAAAATGCACGCTCCCATGGGTGACAGACTTGAGTCTTAACGTCACACAGTATTTACAGCAATGTGGTGATTAATCATGACATGCGAGAACAGTGAGGTTCCCAAGCTAATTGTTTTCAGCAGTGTAATCAACCTCCATCATCGACTGCACCCTGTGACACTTCAACATGCCACACTGATGATGTGGTTAATTTTAAGGTAGGCCTATTTGATTGAGAACAAATTTGTTTTTGTTTTGACCTCATTGTAAAAATCTTTGAACATTTTTTTTCTTCAATAAATGACTTGTTTCTAAAGTTTGTTTTCCCAGCAGAGGGAGCCTGGAGGTCTATTTTACCCTTTGTGTTTGTTGGAGACAAAGTCCTGAGCCAATCAGAAACCAGTATGAGGAATTAAATCCAGGCTCGTTGTGGCCATGGCAACGGCTTTACCTCTGTGACAGCTGAGGAATGGGGAAAGAAGAGAGGAGATGGTGCATGGACTGTGATGGTACTGAGTAAAACCTTCCAGAAAAAGGAACCTATGCAACACCAGGGCCCCCGCTCCTATTTGACATGCATTTCTGCCGAGGAATGAGCCGGCTGTCTTATCATTTTAAACATTAGGCGTTGTTTCAACAAAAAGACCCTTGTGTTGAAGTTAGGCCCTATGGGTTCCTCAGATTAAAGCGTAAAAAAGTTGACCATTTTGCTTTTAGATGCGTGTCCTATATTAGTTTTCTTTTCACAAATCACATCACAAGTACATTTTGTGGGAGACATTCTAAAACCCAAATTTTAACCAAGAATTGCAAAACCTCTGAATACATTTGAGAAAAATACATTTAAATGGCAAAAACGCATCTCTCTTCTTTTACATATGGATACTCCTGTATATTTGCTGGAATTTATCCATTCTTGTATTTCCCATATGATTTTAGTTTTGTAGAGATCTCTACCAAGGTTACATTTAAAGGTGTGGCCCAAAGCTGGAGTACAAATATCGATCTGCAGGTGTTTACGCCTCTTATACATACATCTATCCAAGTGGTAGAAGTGTTAAAGCCTTTTATTCTGATTGGTCACGTTTTCTGTCAATCAATGTCAAACGCTTTCTCCACGCCCCCTCACGCTTCCCGGAGACAGCAGTTCATTCGTGCTTGTAGAACTGTTGAGTGCCCCGCCGGGAGGAAGGAAAGGAAACGTGCCCTATTAATTGTAGGATTCTCCCGTTATAATTAGCCGGTGGAATAACATTCAGAAGAGGGTTTTCGTCGGTACTTTGGCTTGTACTTAACGGCGGTGTTGCGCAACGCGGTTAACGTCGAGCTTAGGATTTATCACCAGGTTGCAGAAGCTGACTTGACTTGTGTCTTTCGGAGAGTGGAGTCGCTCGGCAGTGTTGCTAACAAGTAGTTAGCAAGTCCGCCAGTTAGCCTGCCAGCTAGCCACCTCTCACTACTGCTTACAACAAGTCCCACCCTCCCCAAGTACGTGGACGTCGTAAGGAGCTGCAGCGGTGAAGTCGAGTGCTTTTTCCCTCTCAACTTAGACAGCAGCATCGCTGTACAGCTGGCAGAAAACCGAAACAAGCCCTCTCAACATTTGCTCGATAACGCCAACCTAACATTGTTGGCCTGAACGCTGGGCAGGTGTCTTCTCTGGAGGGAAACAGTCGCTACACTGGCAAAGAGAGTGGCTAAAAAGAAGAGGCGAAATAAGACAGAACAAGGAAGACACCGTGAAGGAGGGGTCTGGCTAGTTTAGCCGGGGAGGCAGAATCTCACGTAAGTGACACACAGCTGGTAACGTTAGCTTTCCAAAGAGCTTACCGGCCCTGTGCAACTTGCTGTGCTTGCATAGCATCGTTTATCCAACCAGCCACTTATTATCTGCGGCTTAGCTCCTACCGCCAGTGCGCCATACTACAGCACAAGCTAACGGTGAAGGCTTCCTTTAAGGTGGTACACTAGCTAGCACGTTGGCTAATGCTGTATGGATTGAAGGCGAGACTGCACTTGATTCGAGGCTTGCATGTGTTTGCTGCAGTCATTCATTGTCAGTTTTGTTTGATAGGTTGGTTATTTCAAGTGGTCAACTTGTTTATCTGTAGAAAAAACTGTGCAATAAACCTGTTGTCAAGATTATTAGCTCATTAGCTTCATTGCTAGCTAGTTTCAGCCGGCCACCAGCCCAAGTTGACAGTTCAGGTTCTGACGAAGCCAAGTAGTAATGTTACTGAAACCTGGTCAATATCAGTGGTTACTGTTTCCACACAGCAAATGTTGGGCTCATATCTGTTTAGTGCAGCTGTGGGGACTGTGTGTTCCCTGGCTCAACTCTAGATAGGGTGGCCGCTCACTGACAATGTCACAGCAACACTTCATGTGCGGCATTACACCACCTTGCTTATAAATGACAGTGAAGAAGCAGTTCCAGGTAACAGTACTCCATGCTGTTCCAGGACATTCTAGTTTCATACACAGTCACTTGATATTCACAGGCCTCACAAAGTGAGTGTTCAGACAAAGCAGAAGTTTAGGAAAGCTATTAAAATCAACAGTTAGAAATCCTTAACCACATTTCACCCAAGTACTCATACACGAGTGTACTGTACTAAAACAGATTCTGACTCATTTTCTCTCCTTCTGTAGATAGATAGCTAACACCGCCACTGAGCCACGCACAACCATGAGTATTGAGATACCAGTGGGGTTGACAGAACTGCTGCAGGGTTACACCGTTGAGGTGCTGCGACAACGACCGTCTGACCTGGTGGATTTTGCAGTACAGTACTTCACCCGCTTGCGAGACACCAGAAGTCAGGATGGAGCTGGCGCTGGTGGCAAAACGGGAAAAGGAGTGATGTTTGATGGAGAGCCAATGCAAACAGAGTCCAATGGTGATGATGATGAAGATGATGATTCTGATTTTGAGCGTAAGTTGAAGTTTTTTTTTATGATTCTCAGCTGATGTGGTGTGAAAGAGATGGGACAAAATGAAAAAGAGTTTATGTGAACATATGAGAAGATTGGGGAGTAAAAGGAAAGCTGGTTCTTTAAGCTTGGCCACTGCCACTGATGTAAATCAAGCACACCTTTTCCCTAGAGGCAGATTTTCCATTTCCAAGACAGTTCAACTAGGAAGCCCTTATCTTCCACTTTAGGTCTTCTCCATTGTAATTATTTACATGACTGTCAAGATCTAAAAGATCTTTTTTTAATGTCAGATGTCAAGTGTTGAGGCTCTTAAAAAGGTCTTGCGTTGTTAAAATAGCTTAATGGTGTTATAGTTTCTGCAACTGAAAGTATTTCCTTTTGCTCTGCAAACTTCTGAGCATTGACCGCACAACCATTTGAATACAGTCTTGCAAGTATTGAAAAATACCACGAAGCAAACAAATGATACAATGTGATTTATAGTTACAAAGTATAGAAAAAAATATCTTATCAGGTAGGGAAGAAAATGTCACAACCCAACAAGATTCTACAGTGTACATGGACCAACACCCTTCTTCCATACTTCACCATTTTAACATGATACATTTCAATCGTAGAAGAGTATATACTCTGAAATTAAATTCATCCTCCCATAAAATTGACGTATGCCCACCTGTTCAATCCTGACAGTCAAGTAATGTTGGAATGAAAAACTTATTTGGTTAAATTGAATATGTCTGTCCTTAACAATGTAGAGCCAGATTCAAATTGAAGAGTTCGTGAACTGTATAACTGTAACTTTATTGATCCTACACAGCATGTTACCATCAGATAAAGCGATGCCTCTTTCGCATCACTCCCCTGAGTTTTGACAGACTGGCAGAAGATGTAAGCTGCTCCATAGCTCAGCTCTCTCTCCTGTGCTGCTGAGAGCAGCATGGCCTAGATCACATCAGTGTGCTGTGATGCCAGGGGCTGTTACTTTGTGAATGGGGAACCTGTGTTTTCTCAATGAGAATATCTGCTGTGTTGATTTGTGTATCTTTAAAAATGTACTCTACACGTTTTGAGCAGAATATAGAATATCTAATGCTTGTTACACAATTATGTGAAAAGCTTCTTAAGTATTATTATGTCTTGCACAGTTTTTCTCCTGTAAGTGTCATTGGCAGATTCTCAAGCAATCGTACGGTGTCACTTGTAGTTGCTGGGTAAAATAGTAAACAGCCTGCTTTCTTCAACTTGAGCCATTTTCACATATGCACACTGGAAAATATCTAGATAATTTCGGGAGGACTGCTCCGGAGATTCTCCCGACCTGGCTGTTCACATATGCACCTCACAGCTGGAGATTATTCCTGTCAAACGGGAGGAGGGGCGGGGTGTCTCCTTATGTAAGACGTGACATAAAAAAACAACGCGGAATTAGCGGACGAAGCAACATACAAAGCTACACGACGCTATGATGGCAATATTTGCCTTTATTACAATGCTACGTGTAGTCCAACGGAATGAAAATATCAACAAATGAGTGGAAAACAACATACTGGCAAACAGAAAATGTAATGCAGCCTTTTAATTGCGTGCACGGACATCGTAGTGGTTGCATGCATGCATACAGTCTATGCACCGTGCAGCAGTCACAGTATATATACGTCACTACCCCTCCTATTGGCTCGAGGGGAATTCTCCAGAGAATATCCTGTGTGTTTTTTTAAGGCTTTAGTTTTATTTTAACACTGTTTCATTTATGGGCTAACTATTCTGTATCTGTGACCTCAGCTGTTGAAAACCTGTGTATGTGCGTGCACATGTTGTGTCTGTGAGTGCTTTTGTAGGCAAACAGATGTGTTATGACTTGATAAAACGCCTGTTCAAATTCCAGCCTGGTGACAGCATTAAGCAGTTTTTCCCAGTGCATTCTGTTTAGCAATATGTTTAGCATTTTCCACACTTGGTCCAAGGTTGCAATAAAGGACAGGGAGCTGATCATGCTGCCCTCCAGGGAAAAGCTTTTGCCTTGATGCTCTGGGTCACACACATGACATCCCCGACAGTAGGTTACCCAGCCAGGCTCGTTTACGCTGCCCTCAGGGGTATTCATTCCTGATGGGACAACACAGGCCTTTATCATGACTGACATCATGTGCTCCTGCCTGACCACTGCTGTAGCCTGTTAGTATAAATAGTACCAAAGAGCCACTAGTTAAACATCAAGTGCTCCAAAAAAAAATTGGTCTTATGAGCAAAACAACAAAATACTTTTAAGTCTGGATGGCAAAACAGGGACATTTTCACTAGGGTATTTTCATGATTTCATAAGGCAACATATACACAGCCTTATTGTATTAGTTTGAACCCCTGAAACATTGAAGAAACTACAGACACAACAGTCATTGTGTAAATAGAAGCACTTGTGTTTAAAAAAAAGTCAAAGGGTATATCTCTGTTTTGAACTAAAGGAAAGGATATCTGACACCTAGTTTTATGTATTTGAAGACACTGGTGGTCATGTAATCACAAATTCCTTGGTTTCGGACCAGTTGGGGCCCTGTGCTGGATGTTTTAGAGATCTTCCTGTCTCAGCTGTCCATGTAAAGTCTCTGTGAAAATATGTATTTGAAAACATTTGAATACAAAATATTTTTAAGATGTAATAATTCTTATGCTAAGCTTGAGCCACACTAAGATCTAATAATGATATACTCTTTTTGAAGGTTTGGCTCGGTGACTTAAACACATTTTCTCATCTTGAGCAAAGCTCATTAAAACATAATGTTGCTTTGGCAGGCGGTGACCCTCTAAAAGTAGGACAACAACTCATTTTGAGTATGACCTCCTAATTAAGAAACATGACCACCAAGAAATATCTAATCGAGCCGAGATGCCTTACAGCTCTCTGGATGAAGTCATGCAAACAGGGTCTTTGAATAAGACCAGATTGTTTAAAAAAAGTTTCAAGGTGAAGTGCTTCTCGTGTAACGTGATCATGGTCTGTATCTGTTGGACTTGTACGTAAACAAAAAAAAATCATCAACACCCTTCCTATTGTCTGTTATTAGGCTACTTACAGTTATGATGATTCACCAGTGTGCTCTTAACCTTTCATTCGCGCTGCAGGAAACTGTTGTGTATGAGTGTTCCTACCAAACGCCTAAAATGTAAATGAGATAGATAGCTGGTAATGTATTCCCATGGACAGCACAGTATCCTCCTAAAACATGACGTCCGTTTGTACATGCTTTGTTTTTCTAACTGTTGCTGCCTAAATCCCCAGCATGATCACCACACAGGCCTTAGCTGCTTAACAAAAGAGGATATTGTTTTGAATACAAACTGTTGTACCTCCATCATATCTTGTGATGTTGAGGAAATTATTTCTAAGTCACCCTTTCTGAGTTCACTTCAGATTGAGAAAGCAAGACCAGTTTACCTGAGCCTAAAGTCTGGACTAAGCAATATGAAGAAATGTTTGAATAAACTCTGAGCTCTTATTTTCTGTCTTTAAATAGACTTACCTGGCAAATCCCAATGACATATATACTACTCCCATATTTCTTGGTGTCAAAGGGAAAAGAAGGATGAAGGAAAATACAGGCTTAACACGCTGTAATACAAATATGTGTCCGACTTTGTGCATGTTCTTCTCCCCTTGAGCTGGTCGGTTTAGTGTCAGTCTGACAGTGCGTGTTCATCGAGAGAAGCAAGGGGGGAGGAGTGAATGGATGCCTCTGACCAAAATGTGAGGGGCTTTTTATTCAAAGATTGATGATGGGACAGATGGGTCCCTGGGATGATAATAGAAAAAAGATTAAACATGATTTTATAACAAAGACAGCCCGGTTAAAGCAGAGGATGTATGAAAGATTGTTTGAGACCAGACAGCAGCTGAGTCTATTTAGAAAAAAAAATCTGAATATGCTTACTCTGAAAAGAGCATTACAAAGAATTGAAGCTAGATGACGAGTCACCTGGACATATAACAGACTTCAAGCACAGCTTTTATTCATCCCAGACAGTGCAGATGAATTGGAAATCTTGGCTAACTTCATTTATCAAGTAACTTTTCAAGACTGACCTCCAAAATGCTGTAATCTGTTTTGGGGAATTTTTTGTTTTATTCTTCCTGAAAAGCACAAGTCAGTATTTTCAAAATCCTGCCTAGGTGTGTTATGTTGATTATTTATACAATGGTATTTTGAAAGCAGTCTTGAAAAGACTCATAACATAAACAGAAGCCAGTTTGGTGTTTTCTGTTCACCAGCCCACTTGCACTAGTAAATGCAAATGTAGTTTGAAGTTGAATTGAAGTTCTCCTTTTGGAGAGAAGTCCTCTGGGCAATTATTACATCAGGCCTTTTTTCTTATTGAAAACATCCAAATTAGGGGTCTACAATTAATTGCGATATCATGATATAAGCATTCGCAAAAAAGACAACGCAGAAGTCTGAATGTATTAATCGTAATAAATTTGTTTTTGTAAACAGGAAATGCTTTCTCACTCATGCATACATTTTAAATATTGGATGGAACTCTGGGTATATTGGCCATGCATTCACACCATTTTTGATGCAGTCAGGTGAACCTTAAGCGACCTTTCACCCACCCTCAGATTAATTGCCAATTTAGTGGTTTATTTTGGATTCAGGAGAAACATATTGCAAAAAAGGTATTGTGAAAAAGAAAACCGGGGATGCACATAGAATTGTTTCACTTCTCCAACTTTCAAATTTCACTACCAAATCTCCATAGTGCACCTTTAAAGGTACCGTGAAATAGTGTTTTCACTTTTTTCACGTGTCTTCGATTGATGGTCACTTGCATGCTTGTTTAAAAATATAGAAGAAGTCTTATTGTTGGTATTCCTAATGACATGCAGTTTGGAGGGTATTTTAACGTTTGCTCCAATACAAGGCCTTTTCGAATGTAATGTTCCTCCCTCACGACTAAAAATTGAACTAGATACTCACTTTTGGCACTAACACAAAAAGCTGCATAGCGTGTCAGCATCCATTGCATCTTTTGATTTTGGCACTAAATGGCCCTCTATATGTTCTTACAGTGAGACAGTTATACAGTGCCTACTTTACATTCTTTGGGTTTGTATGGCAAAAAATTAAATTTAGATAGTTGGCAATTTGAATAATTTTTCAAATAGGTTTGACTAGTTAACTCTAAAAGGGTCACCCATATAATTCCCATATATTTTAATAAACGTACCAATAATTAATGACAGGAAACATGTTTTTTTGACATTCATAACGTTATGCTGAAGTATTCATTTCAATCCAATTAATGTTTCTAATACTCGCCATTTCTTTTGGAACCTGTGCGTTTACTTGTGTCCACCATCAGCAACATGACATGATCAAGTACCAGTAGATACATTCTCAAGTGTTATTTATAGTTTCGGCGTCGACATGGCTACGAGGGTCTACTTGATGACAGATTGGACGCCTACCATTGTGTGTGAGAGTCAATGCACAACACAAAATGTATGCAGACCGCAGTGTTTCTTCTTGCTTGTTAGGTGGCTGAGAGAAGCCTGGGGTTACTGTGTTTCAGGGCCTGATCACTCACCCAACATGGTGTAATTCTGCCTCTATGACCTCTTTCTGTCTCCTCCCTTGCTGTTTAACCACCACCTCATTATTGTTCATTCTTACTTTGTTTCTAGCTTCCTGACTACCCCTCTCTGTCCCTACCTGTACCCCCCTGCTGTACTCCATGTCTCTCTCTTCTTCCCTCTGCCTTTCTTCTGATTTCCCCTATACCTCTTTAGCTAGGTTTTGTATTTTGATGTCTTCTCACTGTATCCTATTCTCTCTTATTTCAGTTCTAGACTTTGTTCAATTTACTTAGTCCAATTTTGCAATCATAAATGAACTTTACCAGCAGCCCTTTACAAACATCCTGTATTTAGTATGTGCTTTTAATTACTCCAATCAGCAGAGCTGACGTGGTCGTAGTTATTATCCTGCCAAGTGTGCATGTTCAAAGTTGTATATGTGATAAAAGAGACGGAGCACACTGCATGCACAAATGCCTGTCATTGGTTGGTAACTAGGGGTGTGAAGAGATCTCGCTACACTTAAACATCACTACATTTCTTGTCGAGGTGAAAACTGTCTCACGAGATCAGTCCCAATCATCAGCCATAATGACACAGTCAACTGGAAATCAACATAGAAGATGCCCACGCCATTTTAATTTGTTTGTGTGGCAGCTAGTGGAGAAACTGATAACAGCTTATCTGTTTGAGTCCCTCCCCTCTCCCCAGTTCAGGCTGCACGTGAACCGCGGATTGATAAAAAAAAGTATCAGCATGTTGTAAAACAAATGTACTGCCTCTGAGTCCCTGTGCAGAATCTCTTTAAAAAGAATACAGCGTTCAATTAGTGCATACATGTGGCTAATGAAGCTAATTCAGTTCTTTAAAAAAAAAAATTTCACAGGCTTTCGCACAAAGTGTTTATGTCAGTGTTCAGTTACTTTGATTCAAATGCTGCTTTGACTTTTCTCTGTTTAATCTCAACGTGTCTGTATTTATCATGCACTTTTTATCAGCTGGTGGCTACTTATAGCATCGCTCAGAAACCTCACCCATCATTGGTAACATTACAGCCTGTTGTACACTGCAGCTGTAAACTTAGCACAACAAACTCTGTTACAGAGCCCTGTGTTCACTCCAAAAACTGAAGATATAGTTACTAACAAATGCTTCCCGTTTGTTTTGTTTGACTCACACAAGCTGCATGTGCAACCAATGCAGACACACACATCCACTAAGTGAACAGGATGTGTGTTGCATGTTCAAAACTGTCAAAGCTCATAGGAGAAAAAAACGATCACAATAAAGATTACAAACAAGATTTCTGTAGATTACAGCGAACTTGTTATTGACAGAAAAACGTCTTAGTGTTTGTAAAGTTGATGTCCCTCATGGAGGATAAAAAATACTGTTATTGAAATGATGCAGCTTTTTATGTTTCAGTCTATTGTTTTTTAGATTTTTAAAAGCACTTTCTAAATGAAATGCGAGTTCAGTTTTATCTAACTGCTTTTATTAATATTTGATTTTTTTGTAATAAGTAATAAATATATAGTGAAGAAAATTTGAGGATGTGATACACTATTAAAATGTATGGAGATTAATTTTGATTCAAAAGGGCGGCTGTGGCTCGGTGATAGTCGGTCGTCTCTTAATCTGAAGGTTGGGGGTTCGATCCCAGCTCCTGTAGCCACATGTCCAATGTGTCCTTGGGCAAGACACTTAACCCAAAGTTGCTCCCTCTGCTTTGCCGGTGGCATATGAATGGGATTAGTATACTGATGGACACATTACATAGCAGCCTCTGCCATCAGTGTGTGAATGGGTAGGTGTGACCTGTGGCGTAAAAGTCAGAAGAACCGAAAAGCGCAGTTCAAGCTCAAGTCCATTTACCATTCAACAAAGTGCAGTTTGAGTCATGACTAGCCAAAACATGAACAACATGTAAGCTGTGACATAAATTACAAGATGATTACTAGTTGAAACATTTCAAATGGACCTGCATTGTTTTACGTTTTGTGAGTCATATATTTTGTCATCGAAGTTTTCCTAAAACATATAAAGTCTCGTCTTGTGAATCCAATATAGTTTCTCGTCTCTTGAGTTGTATCGTACCACCCCTGTCGGTAACATATGTACGTCCATATAGGTGTATGTATGGCTTGTCACAGTGCAGTGTTATGCAACAGGTGACCTGATTAGTTGGCTGTAGTGTGTGAGTGTCCAGTGAGCTTTTAGCCTGCGAACAAATCTAATGCAGCCCAGCATCCCTACAGAGACCTGTCGGAGAGACTGACTGACAGCGCTAAGTGGAAAAGCCCTCAGACGGCTCATGCTACTCAGTCTGGCTTTCTGACTGCTTTTTAATACAGTACATGCCTGTCTCCTTGACTTATCTTGTCTTTCTTTCTTCCTGCCTGTGTATTATTTTTTTTTTTACCACTTTTAAAGCTATGTGGGTCTTAGAAACACTCATTTTGGCTCTCTGCCTGGATGACTTTCTCACCTTTTTTCTCTCTCTTCTTACATTTTTTCCGCCGTTTAGCAAAACACTTGTTTGTCTCTCTTCCTCCACCTGTTGATCATATTTAACTGTCTTATTTATTCCTCATTTAAAACGTAGTCTGCTTTTCTGCCCTCCTGTCTACCAATCTGCTTTTATCTTTTATCTCTTTGTTTCTGTGTACCTGTTCCTTCAATATTTTTTTTGTATTTTTCATTTGAATGTTTTCTACGTGTACAGTATGTCTTCCTGGCAGCACATTTCTCTGCATGCCAGTTCTGGGAAAATAAGGAGTATTTAAGAAAACATTGATGCATACAGTTAGAGAGAAACTATTTGATGTGATGAAGGGAAAGCAGCTGAAAAGAGGACTGGTATTTGACAGTTCTTAGGCCATAGTTCAAGTGATATAGACCTTTGAATCCTCCAAATGACGCATTGAAAGTCTGTCTCATACTGTAGCAGTCTTTATCTAATCTCTACATAAGGCCAGATGTCTGTGCATCCACTTCGACATTCAAGTGGTTCAAATAGGGACATAAATCGAGCAGTATATTCATTGTTCATGAGGATCTTAATGAAATGCCCAAGTGGAGTGCAATGTTCTTTTGCAGGAATACAAAGAGACAAAACAAAGAAAAAATAAAGATACACATATATCTGAGCTAATTCTAAAAACCATTTGAAACAAAAATTAAGAGCATCATCAAAAATTAGACCTATAAGGTGGTGTTAGAGCAGTCTGTTTCTCACTTTTACTGATAAACCAAGCTTGAACTTTGGTACTTCCTCATTCTCTGTTCTCAAGCCATCTGTAGTGGCACTGCACAAAAATGAGGAAATAGGGGATGGATGGCCGGCATGTACCTAGTGCCTGTACACCTACTTCGCTTCTGTTGTGTGATCTGCTCTAGTCTGCATGAAAATGCAAAAGTAAAACCCATGAAGGTCTCAATGACTGTCTCAAACTGTTTTAAGTGAATGAACAAAATAGCCCAACACATTTATGTGCACATTCATCTCAACACACAGGGAGTAAAATACTTGAAGAGAACCTCCTGAGATATGCACCTTTGATGTTCGTGTGTTAAATTAAAAACAAGATTCAGCAAAGAGTTTTGCACCGAAGCCTTGGATGAGTGGGTGAGGTTCAAACACAAACAGTCAACGGCCATGGACCCAAGCTGACCCCTTTTCCTCTCTGTGCAGAGAGTGGGAAAGTAGGGAGGGAAAACAGTTGGGCAGCCATGAGTTAGGGAAGAAGAAGATAAGATGAGAAGCATAGAACAGCTTGTTGGCTATAACAAAAAACACCGTTTTTTGGAGTCATTATTTGGATTCCAATACAAAGGAAACCCTGTTGCTTATTTCCAAAAAGCATGGCTTTTACCTGGTTCTAAATTTATAACAGAGTGAAATGAAAACCTTACATCAGCTGGAATTCCAAAATGCATCTCCTGCATTTGGCCAGCTACTGACATTTAATACTGATATTAAATAATAGTTCTGGTACTGGTATTCATTCTTCTTTCTTTAGATAAGTTGGGGTAAAAACAGGAGAGACACAGAAGAGCAGAGAGGAGGAATAAAGTTGGAGAGGGAGATGTAAAGATTAATAGAAAAAAATGAGAAGCAATGCAAAACAGATCAAATCTAAGAGGAGGAAGATCAGCAGTCCTGAGTTACATTACAGAGGATGTGGAAGTCAGTCATGCAGCGATCAGTGTTGATACTGGCTCCACACTGCCAGAGGGCTGTAACAGTGACTCTGCAAGTTATTTCACATATTTTAATGTCCACCCACTATCACGATAATTGACTTTTAACCCAATTAGGATATACTTTAAGCAGAACTAAACAAATACTTTTTGTTTGAGATTTCATAGCATGCTGTCACACATCGGGACGAACTGTTTCTCAATTCATTCCAAACGCTTTATCTTAGGGAAAAAACGCCACTCTGTATTTTGTTGTTTTGATCTCTATCACTTTTAAGATCTCTAAAATGATGCTTCCTCTGTGACTATGTTCCAAGTGTTGTGTCCTTCCTTGTAGTAGCCTTGTTTGAGCTCCATTTCCAAGTGAATGTGTGTGCATACATTTATGTGTTAAGGGGAAAAAAGGAGATCAGAGAAAGGTTTTTGCATAATTTGCATGAAGGGTTAACCATGATGGCAGCATAGGGTTGGAAGACTGGGATGTTTTTTTTGTAATGTATGTGGAGGTGGCCTTATTCATCAGGTTATGCTAATGAACCTGTATATGAATGGAACTACTCCATAAGAAAAGCATGTTTATAAATAGGCCTATTTAGAACATGATAAATGGCTAGATCATTTCAGGCAATGTTAATAGTCTGTGATGAGATTAAAAAATGATCAGCAGTATATCCTGTGTTATCAGGGCACCAGATCTTTTTAAATTAAACAATTGTTGGTTACTCAACATTGTGGCTGTAAGATTAGGTAAGCCCAGTAACCACAGTTTTTGTTTGTCAGTATTTCCCAACCTAGACATTTGCCAGAGTTTTGAGACTAGTTGGTCACTTATTATTCCTTTTCTATCATTTTGTACCTCCAGTTGCAAAAGAAAGCTTGTGAAAACAGGTCACAGTAACACGTTCAATTTGTCCTCCTTTGTTGGATTGATACTGTAGCATGGGTCTAAATCATGGTCAGGGTGACAGAATGACTTTTCTTTTTGTGTGTCATACTCCTGCACATTCCTGGGTGCTTTTACCCAAATTCAGCCTTCAGACACGTTTAGATCTCTACCTCTCCATAGCACTGAAGACAGCATCTCTTTTTAAATCTCTATGCCAGTCTGTCATTGTGTCTCATCTGTCACTCTCTCATCCTGTATCCTCTGAACCTACTTTCTCGCTTTCTCAATCCCCCTGTCTCCCTCACTCTGCTTTTGCTGGTGTTGATGTGCGGGCCCAATCTCATTAGAAGGGATGGCTTAGGTAGAGAAGGGGTTAGAAGGGTTAGAAGGGCGGTTTAGCACAACCGTCTTTGGCACGGTAAGACAGAGAGAATTAACAAGGGGGTGAAGTATAGGGGAGGAAGGAAAACATGAATGGGAAGAGTCTGAATGAGAGAGGAACTGGTGGGATACAGCCAGCATTTAATACCAGGCTAACACATTTAATTATTGACTTTGCCTGTAGGGTTTGTCTTCCCTGTCATCCACTTCGGCAGACAAGATCTGGATATTGTTAAGAGATACCAAAATGTGTTGTCTTCTAAATTGTGAAAGGGGCTGTTGATCCCTCCTAACCTGCTGGGATACCTGCCCATTTACTTCAGAGAGTTAAAGTGAGATATTCAAGTAGACAGGTGAAAAACAGGCCTCAGGTGCATATGTTGGTCACTCAATAAGTCTTTCCAGCTGCTTTGGTTTATCAGTGTCTCTTACATGTCTGCAGAACAATTTATGACCATTCATTGGCTTTCAGTGTTAAGAGAAATGTTATTGAATTTAAACGTGTCACTTGTACTTACATCATTTTAGAAACTCAGCCCCAAAAAACAGATACAGATGTTCTCCTCAGGGTATAGGGAGTCATTTTGAAATGCAGCTTGCCGATGACTGTTATTCTCTATGATGTTAAATTGATATGAAACAAAGTTTGATAATGCTGTCAGTTTTAGGAGCATCATTATATTAAACCAGACAGTTTATTTGTTATACTTTAAAAGTCTGTACTGTCACAATACCAGTATACATGTAATTATAATATAACTTCAATACGATTCTATTAAACATTAAACAATGTTGATGCCTGTTTCAATACCATGGCAACACAAATACATGTCCTAGGCTCCCAATATTGGCCAATTTCTTGTTTTTAATGACAAAAAAAGCAGGCAAACTTCTGCACACTATCTTAAGTGCATTAATACGTTGGCAATGTAATGTTATTTATGCAATTTAAGCAGTGCTCTATCATTTTGAGGGTAGCAGCTTTTAGTTAAAAATTAACAGAAGGTCTGAAGTGTTTTTTTAAGTCTTGGTACTTTTTGATACTATCGATGGTTCAAAAATTGAGACTGTATTGTTTTAAAAAGACATTAGCTCAGCTTGTGTCTTGCCGTTAACGATTCCTTCAGTCTTCTTTGTTCATGAAGATTTGACATCAGGAGCAGAATTTTCCACAGAGGTCTCCTCCTCTTTAAGTTGAAACAGCTTGCTACTTGATTTCAAATATTTACATGTTTCCTTTTAAAATGGAATTCTAGTGAGGGACTTGTTGCGGATATGGATTTGAATTTAGTGCGGACAATAGTGTTGAAGTGGGAAACCCCCACCACCACATCTTTTCCATCATCTTTATTTACCAAGTGGTGGTTGAAACACAGCCGCACAACAGGCTCATGTTGCTATTTGTTGATGAGACAAAATGCAGAAATATGCTGGTCAGGAAACGATATGTAATTAAAAAAAACAATATCTAAAACAGTTGTGCTATGTTTCATACTTGTGGTGGAACAACAGATTTGTAAATAAAATAGTATGTGGGTTGAAAGAAATCGGATTGAAAAATGTACAGAAGATAAGGACCTTTACTGGCAGCTCATAATATGCTCTGCTGTGGGAAATAGACTGGACTGCCAAAACGAACTGCACTATAACTAGCTGTTGTTTCTGCAATGTGATGGGATGTCTAATTCATCCTTATTGAGTTGAAAGTCCAATGTTTATCATCTTTTGACGTAATTTGCAACCATCCTATCAAGATTGTTTCATGAACCTGCCCTATTTTGAAATATGGATTCTAGTGGGAGAAGGTAAAACAATTGATCTACCCAGTATCCGTGCAAAATGAGGACATTTGTCTTAAAATATTATGAATGTGATTCATTTCTTGCACTGTTTGACCTCACGTGTACAGAATGATATTAGACCATGGCAATAAATGAACTTTGATATTCACTTGAGAGATTGTTTATTGAGCAGGAGAGTTTCCCGGCCTACGGCCTGGTTCGAGTTTTATTAAAGAGATGATTGTTGGTTTCCTGCCAAACTGGCTGTTAGTGCAGACAGCTGAACAGACAAAGACCAGCATGTAGTCGGTGGTTGTATCACAGCGCGCCTCAGAAATACTTTTGATTCATCAAATGAACAGTCACACGCACATGTGAAACAGGGTTTATTTAATAAATTCTGCCCCATTGCTGTAAATTCTTTCTTGAGTCCACATAACAATACAATAAGTTGATGTACTCCAGATGATATGATAGATCATAATGAAACTAACTCTGTTAACAGATCTCGCTTGGATAATCGCTTGGAAGTACAAGTTTACCATGAACAAGTCCACTAATTTTTTCCCCACTGAAATTGTTGAAATTAGTCCTCAACTTTCTTTTTTACACATGCACAAGCAAAAAACAACCTCCTAATCCTTGGTGATGTTCAATGCTTTGGGCATTTGGGCAGACAAAATAGAGCAACTTTTATTTCAGTAGCATTTACTGCCGGTCAGTTAAAAAGATAAATAACCTACTTCTAAAAAAAAGATGAATTTGGAGGGTATTTAATGCTCTGGATATTGTGGGTTTTAACATGGTGCCCTAAATTGGCACAGCCATGGTCACCATAGCAACCACAGACATTGAAACTGCTCTCACATAATCCCTGCTGTTAGTGACAGCGATGGGTAGTGGCCTCGCTTAATCATGATTCCGATAAAGAAAGTCAGGGGGTCAGTAGTAGTTCACAGTCCTCCCCTCATCTCCATGGTTCTTTATCAGTGTATTTGCGTAGCCTTGTTATGACACACTCTTATATCGCTAGCTTATTGTTGCAGTTCTGTTTGTGTAACCCTTTTCTTATTTATCTTCTTAAAGGGCAGCGTCACTGATTTATGTCTGTTGGTGAAGAATAAAGTTAAGAGCGAGGGAGGAAAAAAACTTGTGTAACTTTTATGCCCGTGCTGCTTAGGTTGTATATTTAACGTTGGATATCATGTGAACCAGCCTGTGAGTCCCAATTAGCATGAAAGATGGTGTTTGGGCTGGTCACCAGACCAAATGTCACTGTTGTGCCTTTGAGGCTGCAGTTATGGTCACATTTGAAGTAAGCATACAAGCGAACACTCATTTTATGACCCAACTCTAAACAGAGGCTGGAGAACAAGGAGGTTTGGAGTTCTTTTGTGACTGTAAATGGTCACATAATGGGAGAGCAGATTGGCCATGTTTATGTTACACCCCAGTGGTTTGTTGAGAGCATGTTGCGCTCTTTCACCCGCAGGCTGGCCACTTATGTTTTTCATTTTGATGTTTTACCAGCACACAGGACTTCTGCCGCATTTTGTGCCAGATTTGTGTGTTATTGCTATTTAGTCTCTAGATGGCACATTTGTAAAGTTGTTAAAATTCATTAAGTGAGCATCTGGGAATTAAAAAAACATATTGCTGTAGTCCCAGATGTTTTGGTCTGTGTCACTGTAATTATTAATCTCTCACAGCTTGGCTTAGCCACACAGTATTTACCACAGCCTAGGCTACTGGGATTACAGTATATTGGCCCATGTAATGTTTCCAGGGACTCATCTCTTAAAGTGTGTACCAGGACCCAAAATAGTCACATGCCCATCCCTCATGTGTTACCCTGATAGCAAAAGAGGCTATATATCTTTGAATACAACATGTTCCTGGGGCTGTGGACAACTTTTGTTGGGCCTCACTGTCAATGCAGCAGAAGACATATCATATCTAGTTTCATAAAGTCAGTAGCTGATAAGGTCAGAAACAAAGCATTCCTTTCGGCCACATTCTACAGGTGACGTCTGTTCTGCAGGTTACAGGCTGTCACTGATAACATTGTGGACTTTGTCAACACAATGCTACAAATACTGGAGCCATAAAGTTAAGCTTTTACAGATTCGGTATATTTATGCACTGTAACTTATTTTAAGTGTGTATATCATTCAGCATATTGTTTGCGATTTTGATGCATGTCCAAAGCACTTGGGTTTCAATCAATCTATCCAACTTTATTTATACAGCACCTTTCAGACATATTCAATTTTCAGTTTAAAATGCTTTAAAAAGGAGCGATAAAAATGACTTATAACGAGGTTAAAGAATTTAGAGACTCATGCTCACCAATATGAATTCAATAAAGTGAAATAAAATAACAAAAACACATTAGATTTAACAAAGCCTGCTGTTAAGGGCAGGGATCAGGCTTTTCTCAAAGCAAACCCTTCTGCTCCTCAGTAACCGTCTTGTAACTTCTTTGAACAGACAGTAAGATCCACAGTAGCCAATGAACTTAGACCTTTCTTGGTTCACTGTCACAGCAGAATGTTCTCAGAGGGGAAGTAGGCCTGCCAGGGCAGGAATTAATGTAGTGAGTAACCATTAGTGGTTTAAATGACCTTTGACAAATTGACAGCTGTTAAATCTCCTTTCATTCAAGTATAGCCTGCCTCTATGCCCTCTCTTATTTGTTTGATGTGTCCAGTAATTGAAACATAGCTCACTAATGGTTTTTGTACAGCAATCCTTTGGCTTCTTTCACTGCAGCTACTGCTGCCCTGTGTATGTTCATGGGTAAGGCCTGGTATTACCACTATCAGGGTCATCATGGGATTTCCACTGAAACTAAATGAGCACTTTCTCATGGTGCTTTGAGATCCTTTATAAATGGCATATGCATATGTGCTCTGCCATTACTGCTGCTAACACTGCAGATTGTACCATCCACAACTTATCAGTCCAGTGGTTACCGTTTTATGCTGAGTCTAAATATGTGTGTATGTGAGTATGCTGTCTGCATGAGCCATGCCGTGCTCTATATTCTTATTGGTGATAACAAAACAAAGTTATTTCACTATGGACACAAGAAAGCATAAGGCTTCGTTATCCAGGATTTGTAAAGATCCTTTAAGCCACTATACCATCCTCGTTATATTAAAGAATGAGTTGTATTGTAGAATGAGCACTAACTGAAAAAGAGCATCAATAAACCTAGAAATAAGTAATATTTGTAACATCTCATTCAGTTGCACTCTTTAAAACGTATGTCGTGTTTACTCTTCCTCAGTCACACACTCCTTACACTTCTGTTATTTGCTTTATTTGTGTGATACATTTGTCTTTGCACCTCTTAACAAAAAATGCTTGAATGTGGGCTAAACATTTGGAACACACTTCTAGTTGATCATTGATGGGGATTTTCTGGTTTCTAGTTTATACGCAGTGTTCTTATTTTTAAAAAGTCTTCTTGTACTTAAAGTATGATTAACTTCTATGTTCCAAGGTTGCTTTTACTGCAGATAACACTGATAAACATCACCCAAATCAACAGTTTTAAGCAGCTTCATTGAATACAAAAACCTGGATTTAAATGTTTTGTGAAACTAGGTAGCAGATTATTTTGCAACTAATACATACAAAATAAGGTTGAATAAAATTCAAGCACTACAGGGTCATTTTGGAGTGTGGTCAAAATCTACAAAACATGTTTTCATGATAGAATAATTGGGAAGTTGGATTGCTGTAAATTCTTTGATTATATTTCTTTTGTTTGGTACTTGACGGATAAACATGTAGCTAATTTCTACTGTACTTGTGACATGTTAAAGCAGAGTAATTGATAAGGAAAGAAAAGGTCACCCAGACAAGGCAGACTTGAAGAGGTTAATAAGTATCAGCAAACCTAGTGATACTGAGAAAGGGTTAAAACCAATGCAGCTCTAAGCAGGACAAGGCTACTTCCTTTTAAGGGCTTGAGAGCGTCAATAGAGAGGGGGTAGAGGGAGAGATAGAGGAAAGAGGGTGGGATACTGGGAAAGAGAGAGAGTCAGACATGGGGAAGTGGGGAGAGAGAGCGAGAGAGTGTGTTTGAGAGGGAGACAGAACAAGTGAAAATTAGAAAATGTTAGTGGGAGGGAAATGGACACAGTTAGATAATGGGAAAGGTAAAGAGGAAGAAGGGAGTAACATGGTGGGAAACGCAGTCTTAAACAGAACAGTGTAGAGCGTGAGAATAAAGAGTTGGGGGCTGGAAGTCATAGGAGGAAGGAGTTATTAGCAATGATAGAGGAGAAAGGATGGCACAGACTCAAACAGTGGAATAGAAAGACAAAGTTTTATACATTACTATAGTTCCTTCCCGAGTAACACCCTTCTTTAGTAACATGAGATATGTTTGTTTATAACGTCTGTGTGATAAATTCCACATTAAAACAAGTTGTCACTTACATATTTACAGAGCAGTAAAACAGTAGAGTGACGTCGGGAACCTTCTTGTTAAACGCCTATGCTCAGTATATCATACTTACAGGTTCTGCAATATGTGCTCACATGTGTGTGACAAAGCATAATAGATCTCCAATGCTATTAATTTAATTGACAGTACATGATAGGGTGTGCAAGGTATAACCTAGTATTACTCTGTCTGCTCTTCTACAAGGCACTTCCAGTTCATCCTGTTAGCTGAGTGTCAAATAGAAAGGAGTTGCACTAAAGCATACTTATGGTGTTTTCTCACATGCACAAAACTCCTGAAAAACCTTTTCGTGGTGAGCTTCACGTGTGAATGAAAACAGCTCAATTTTTCTCTCCGACTTTACACTGAATTTTTCCTGCCAGCCGTCAAGGAAATATCCTGCATAAAGTTGGGGTGAGCTGATGTGAGAACGCAGCAGGATATATCCAGGATGATTTGAGTTGACGACTGGCGCACGATGATCTTTTAAAGATACGTGTGTTTTCTTATGTTGTTTAATAATGTTTCTGTGTTTTATCTGTGCTTCCACTGAAAAGGTGCTGCTATACTGTCTTTCACTGTGTTAATTGCAATGACATTAAAGATCTTTTCTAATCTATCCACACTGCACATAGAGCAGGCGATCCACTGAAATGGTGAACAAGCAACTAGGGAAGATTCATGAAGCACACTACCTGAAATCTTAGTAGTGATGTTGAGATATTATGAGTCCGTGTTTGGATTTGATTCTGACTTAAAGGTCATGCTTTTATTACATTTCATTTTAAGCATCTTTAGGATTCTTCTCTTTTGACTCTGTCTTTGGTGGAGTCACTTGTCACCACATAGTACGAATCTTTTGCTAAGGCGTGGCTCGCAAAACACAAAAAAACCCATTGTGTAAACCTTCAGGATTTTGTTAATTGGTCTTTATGAATGTAGGCTGTTTATCTACTCAGATTTCATAACACTTGTTTTTTTTATTCAAACTGGTAAGAATGTTTGAAGATGCTCTCTTAAACCCCCAAAATCCAAAATGACCATGTATTATGTCTTCACAGTCTGCTCAGATTGTATCTCCTCAATTTTCCCAGCTGACTCTCACATGATCCAAACAGCCACAGGCGCGACACAGCCAGTAATAATGACACGCATCAACTCCCTGTCATTAAAAAGGACAATTCCACCAATTGTGTTATCAAAAACACTGTTTTAAAATTCTCAAGTGTGTACTCATTCGATTTTGGTAAAGCCTCAGTTTACTGTAGGTAATAATTGATATGTTTCCTACTTATTATAATCATTTGGTGTTGGTATTCACAACACAGCCAGCAGACATGACACATCGGTGACCCTGATACCTGCATGGCACAATATATTTATGGAGGTTGACATGATAAAAGGTCAACAGGTTTATTATCTACATGCTCTCTTCAGATCTCTGTTGCATCAGAGCATTCAAAGTCTATCGTTTTAGTTGTAATTTGGTTGTCAGCCTTAAAGCCTGTTTCTAATAACTGCAGAACCAGAAACAATTAGAGGAAGTTTAGTTGATGGCTTCAGAACAGATACGGGTGATTTGTTCAACCATGCGGTGCTTCAAGCTTTAACAATGAATAAGAATTTTATTTTTAACACGCTTTGATGATTTTTCAGAGTTTTTGAAAATTGAAAACATAATAATCTAAATACTGTATTAAGTAAATCTTTTCCATAATGAATCTGTGTGAAAATCAGGTTTCATTCAATTTACAATGCATTGATAAAGCATTTATATGTGATTTGATTCCCATTTTTTCCTCTTATATGGTGTAGGCCAAAGAGCCTGGAGTGAATGCTGCTTAGGTCGGCACTTTGGTACCCATTGACTGCTGACATATAGCACCAGACTACATCTATCTCCTCGGGGGAGGGGGATTAACAGGGTAAGGATTTATGTTTGTTCCTCCCTCTATGGCTCTTGAGGAGGGAGGAACAGGATAGAAGAAAGAAAAGAGGAGGGAGACTTGGAAAGTTTAAATATTCATTGATAACAGATCATGAAAAAAGACAGTGGCTCAAGTTGGGAGAAGTTAGGCTCTTAGGGAATCTTAGGGAGTGCTGCCATAACTCCTACTTTCAGCCATCATTTATGAGCTGTAAAGGGTAGATTTTTCATTTTCTTATTTTTGTCTATATCATGCAGTCAGCCACTGTTTCATATAGAAGAAGAAAGGCCGCCAGAAAATCCCCTTTTCATTACACGTGTGCATTTTAAAGGTATTGTTCAGGAGGGATCTCTATACGTGGGTGTGCACTGCAGTAGGAGAATAGAGCTGATGATCTGCTTTATTGAGTCTGCTTTCCAGCTTGCCATTTTTTGTGTGGCTTCCACCTCCTCCTGTGTGTGTGTGTGTGTGCGTGTGTGTGCGTGTGTGTGTGTGCGTGTGCGTGTGCGTGTGCGTGTGTGTGTGTGTATTTGAGTTTGTGTATTTGAGTTTGTGTGTTTTTCTGTATAAGGTTTCAAATATACCTTGTACTTTATGGCTGTGTCTGGCGCTGCCTGCCTCACCGTGTGCCCGAGTGTATGATTAAGCCACTGTGTGTGCGTGTACGTATCTTTGTGTAGCATGCCAGCAGAGGCTGACACTGATGTCTAGCTTTGGAGGGGAGGCAACACGTGAGGGAAGCTCCCTGCTCCACATCTGACCCTGCTGTTATCAATCAGGCCTTGAAAGGAGGACAGACAGAGGGGAAGAGGCATTAGCAGAGAGGAGAGATGCTGAGAGAAAAGGAGGTAGAGAGCTGCAGAGAGCGGGAGAGAGAGAGAGAGAGAGTGGGTGGATACAGGAACAACAGATGGCGGGGGCTATTTAAATTTTTTTCGACTCGTCGAGGAAAAGATATGTGGGGAAAAAGGGAGATACTGTAGGTGAGGAGAGAAAAAGGAGTCGATGGCGTATGGCAAAAGAAACACGTGGCTGTCTTTTACTGTGACTTGAGTCATCAATTTATGAATGTTAACTTTTATTTTAGTCTAGAAGATTATGAAATAAAAAACTAGTGACTAAATCCAACACCAATCTTTCTTAAAGCTTTTCTTGTATTTACAATTTTCTAGCTAAACAGCATTGACATTTTTTCCCCCCCAAAGTTCTAAAGTCAAATATGGGCATTGCATTATCTAAATGGCCATCAGGGTACCCCGTGCACAGCCTAAACACGTTCTCAGGTGCGCACGGTTGCAGGAACAAACCACGCAAAATAAATCAAAAGTCTGTGCCACACTGAAAATAACTTTAATATATTTTATTGTGAGCATAAACGCGTTTCGCCCAGCACTACGGTTATCGTGTATTTTGATGACGGGCATTGTGTATTTTGATAACCTTTTATATGTTATAAAAGTATTTGTGTTCAAAATGGAAAAATTGGCTATTTAAGCAACAATAATGCCACCAATAATCAGCTGAGGCAATGAGAGTGCCTGTGTTTATATTTGTTTTCTAAAGACCTAGCCTCCTTAGAGTCTTTGTGTATTTTGTATGTTGGCTAACAAATGATTTGTCTGGCCCTTTTTATTATCTCCATCACTACTTTTCAGTGATTATCTTAAAAGAAAAAAAACTCCATCAGCACATCTGAACTCAATGATCCAGCCCTTGTCACTATCTTCAATTTGCCAAGTGTATATTGGTTAATAGGTTGAAGTCCAAATGGCGGATGATTGCTGCTCAAGTGGTTACTCTAACGGACAGACTTGTTCTATTTAGAAGCCAAGTTTTTCTACCATTTTGCAATTTCTATTCTAGGAAGCAGAGATGTAAAAGGGAAACCAGGCGCTGTGAGCAGCAACAGGTGGGCAGACAAATAACAAACCTGTCCAGACTTAGATGCTGTCGCCTATTTTCTATTCACTCTCTCACTTAAAAGTCAGACATCACTTCCACAGTTTAGATTAGGGTTCATTAAATCCTTACTAACTGCACCGCCTGTCACGTCCTTATGGCGTTTATTTCTATTTGTCTGTCCCATTAATCGTACCAATGTAACCACTCTGTAGCCATTTTGTTAAAGCAAAATCAAATGATGTAAACATAGAAATGTAAAGTGTCTAAAGTGACGTGTCCACATTCATGCTTCGGTCTCCTCTCTTTTGGCTAACAGGCTGATGTATTGATGAGCCATGCAGACAGGCAGTTACTCACTGAGAATGGCTGTAAGAAAAATCAATGGGAAACATCAGGCAGGGATGGATGAATTGCTGCTTTTTTTCCATATTCACTTAGGGGTGTTTATCCCACACTCTCTGTCTCTTTCCTTAGTGATGATTGTGTCTTTACATGTTTTTCAGAATCACCAGTTATCACATGCTAAAGTCATCCTCTTATCCTTTTATCCTGCCGCTGACTTTCTATCCTCCCTTTCTGTATACAAACACAATAAATCTCTTGTATGCTCTGTCAATGGTTTGTCCCTGTTATCTTTCTTTTTTTTTCTCCATAACAACAGACAAGCACAGTAGCTCACTATTCATCACAGCCATCATATTTGCATTTGCCATTATGTTTTCCCCTCTTACTGTTTCTATTTTTTTTTTTTCACATTGTGATAGAACTGTCTCTGTCATCCTGTTTGGTCTGCCTTTTAATTTCCCCCTCTCTTTTTCTCTCATGGTCCTCCCCTTTCTCTTTTTCTCTACCCCTCTATGGTGCTCTTCTCTCCATCTGTTAATGCTGTTATAGCAGTGAGTGGGTGTATGGGGAGGGATGGAGAGAGATAGAAAGAAAACGTGAGAGAGGGGGGTGGGGGGGGGGGGCGGGGATCTGCCACTTGGAAAGAAGCGAAGAGGGTGGATGCCGGTTGTGTATGGGGTAGGAGGGAGGGTGAAGGGGTGGAGTTGTTATGGTGATGAGATCGTCTTTGTGTTAGGTTGCCAAGGCAATTTCAGGCATACACTAGATACAGCCACCATCACCACCACCACCCTCAACCCCCCTCCCCTTCAGCCACATGACTGTAGGGAGAGCACTTCACACATTGCATACTCAGACTTACGCACCCACACATGGAGAAACACAAAAGCATGTGCACGCTAGGGATGCAACAATATCCAGTCAGGTTCAATATGTAGTGTACCTCGGCCTTTTGATCTCGGTTTGCGGTTTGGTTCTGACCACGTCCAGGCTGTTGGAGTGTTTTATTTGGTATTCTAAAGTAAAACATCTTTTCCACTTATACACATTCCTGGTGTTTGGTTTGAAGTCTCAGTGAACTTTAGCACACAGTGATAGGATCAGATTGGATTCAGAGTTAAGGGTTTTCTTATCCCAGCACATGGACTCACATGCACACACAAACAGAGCCACTTCTGAGAGAAATACAATGCATGAAAGCTAGACGTATGCAAAAAACGTAAAAACCAATTCACAAACTTATATTAATCGGGGATACCCTTCTGAAAGGTTTAATATTATATTGAGAATTGTTGCATTCCTGGTGTACACCAAGCTGCGACCCCTGGTGTTGAAAAATGAAGCCAATGCGGAAGTGCAAAATCCTGCAGTTAGTCGAGTGTCTGTCAAGTGTGACTTGCTCCAGGAGCCCCGGAAGTCACATACACGTTAAAGGGGATATATTACATATGACATATTACGAAAAATCCACTTTTTCCTGTGTTTTTGAACATATATTTGGGTAACCTGAGTGTCTACCGACCCACAAAATGTGAAATAAACTCCTCCAGTCCTTTGTTTGTGGTCTGCATAAGTCTTTCAACGCAGAGAAAATTCTCTGTTTCAAATTTGCTGTCCTTGTGATGTCACAGTGGGATTCTGATAAAAAAATACCCTCCCCTCCCCTGGTATCTTCACCCATGGACTCCACCTCCAGCCTAGATCAAAACTTTTGCGCAGCTCCGCCATTTTTATTCTCTCTAGCGAAGGAGTGATGTCTACAGGGAAAACTCAGGGGGCTCATTGCATTTAAAGAGACACACACCAAAACGGAGCGCTCTGAGAGAGCTGGTTTATACAGGGTCACAAACCTCCTCTGGAGCGTTGATGTTTCATTTAGACCACAGGGGACTGTTTGAAAAGGTGGGAAAGGGGTATAATATGTCCTCTTTAAGAAATGCCCATTTTACAGCAGAAATTAACAAGTTTACAGCCTGGTTCAAAAAACGATATTGGCCTGATTAGTTATTGTCATCATGGGCACACACTGAAGGGGGGGACGTTCATTTTTTTTTTTTTTATGCATCCGTTATGATTTTATGAACAATACGTTTTATCCATAGTTAGGCGCGTAGCTGACATGATTGACAGGTGGGTGCGATGTAACGGTTTGTCAAGAGGCATTAAACCCGCCTCAGCTCCAGCTCTCAGGCTGTCATTAAGTTGACTGAAAGTTAGGCTGAGTTAGGATTTCCAGCATTGAGGCTATTGCCAATGAGCCTTCAAAACCCGCTGCCGTAACACATGGTGGACATCTCTCAGGCTTTGTCCATTAATATTTACAGTCTATGGTGCATGCACACATTTCGTATCATGTCCTACTGCTCTTGACAGACTAAATTGCATTTTATGTGAATGTTAAAGACGATACATGATTCATTTTGTAAATGGCTGAAACCTCAGAACTGAACATGTACTAGTAGCTGTTTTATTTTGGCAGTAAGTTTCAAATGCCTCCTAAAGAAAACTCATATAAGGAAAGAAACTCCAAGTGATTCCTGACTTTTACCCCCCACTAACAAGGAGCAAATGCATTTAGGTGAGTCACTGGTTTGGACGATGTGGATGAGTTGTGTATCACCAAAGTAACAATACCCCCACTGTGTACTCTATTGTAATGTCAGAGAAAAACACCAAACACTATCAGTTAGTTAAAAGTGTGTGTGTGTGTGTGTGTGTGTGTGTGTGTGTGTGTGTGTGTGTGTGTGTGTGTGTGTGTGTGTGTGTGTGTGTGTGTGTGTGTGTGCGTGTGCGTGTGCGTGTGCGTGTGCGTGTGCGTGTGCGTGTGCGTGTGCGTGTGCGTGTGCGTGTGCGTGCGTGCATTTGTGTTGGTCTTTGTGCCTTTGCTCTGGTCCCTGCAGCGATCTGACCTGTTCATAAGTTTCACTGGAATCAAAACAAATCAAGTTAAGCACTTTGGAATGTGTTCTCCTGGTAGGTGGTTATATTGTAGATAATAGAGTTTTGTGTGGTGAGGGTGACTGCACTCAAGGAAACAAAAAGTGGAATAAGGGCAGAATGAAAAGGATCATTCTTATTGTTTTTCAGGTGGTGTTATGATGACTCTAAAGCACTCTGGTTTCATTCAATGTATCACAAAATATGTATATTACTCTAACACGAAACATTTTCTAAAGCTCTAAAATTGATTAAAATGTACTTTGTTTTTCTTTCTGAAATCAACACCAGCATGCTGTCCTGCTAATTCTACTGTCCATATATACTCTTGTTTCCCTCTTTGCGTGTTACAGGGACAGGGTTGTCCAGAGCAGTATTCTGCATACATTTTATACATAATAAAATGTGTAAATTAATGACACTGTAGTCATAATTTATGCACCACACTGCTCAGCTGGACATTAGCATAAAGTACATCAAGATGCACGACAGAGAAGCTGTATAAAAATAAACGATAGATGTCTCTTTGGTAACAAGACACCAACTGTCATTGTCCATCAGAATTAAGCAGAGGACTTTCTGTAAGTGTTGCTCTAGTCATTGCTTTGTCATTGTTGATCATCTGGTGAGATTGCTTATTGGTGATTACATTATTGCATAATTTAAAAAAACTAATGTCAGCCAATAAATCCTGCATGAGTGGCATTTTAAATGTTATATCTGAGAATGAGGGCCTGCAGAGAAAGAATGAACAGGAAGCTAGTACCTTGGAAGAACTGCTGTTTGGTTGTTAACTTTCATCTCAGTCGTATAGTGGTTAGTCAAACTCCCAACACCAACTCCAAAGAACTTATTGCTAAAGGTTAAGGAGATGAAGTAAGAGACAAGACTCCGATGTAAAAGAAAGACGGAGGAAGGATGAATAGTCGAGAAACCTTGGGAGCAATACACAGAAGGGAAGGTCTTTTCCTTAGAGACAGTTGAGGGGGCGAAATGACAGAGAGGAGGAAGCTAGAGAAACTAAGAATAGTATTATTATGGAGGTGTATACTACTTCCAATGTGTTTGTTTGTTTTTTTGGAAAGAAGTGGTTAGATTGACAAAGTAATTGAAAGAAAACATTTTTTTTATATTCATAGAAAGAAACACCTTAAAAGAGAATGTAGTCAAAAGGAGCACTCAGGTTTTAGTGGCTTGTGTTTTGATCCTACTCAATCTATGTATTTTACAGTCTTCAATATGAACAGATACTCTGGTATTTTAAAGAACAGCTGCGTGGCCATAGTCAGAGGGATTTTTGGTTGCACTGCCAACATATATTTCTACCTGCA
This sequence comes from Tautogolabrus adspersus, assembly GCA_020745685.1. Lineage (NCBI taxonomy): Eukaryota > Metazoa > Chordata > Actinopteri > Labriformes > Labridae > Tautogolabrus > Tautogolabrus adspersus. Next base: position 7,601,233 of record CM036547.1, on the reverse strand, counting down.
GGTACTTGGTTAAAAAGGGAGAGATAAAGACGCACTGATCTAATAATTGAATCATTTTCTCGTCATTCTTTACTCCATTTTGGTGGTGGCTGGAAAGTTTGTGTGCCAGTAATGGTTGGCAGGCAACCAAACAGGGTTTGGAGATTTCTTTCATCAGTTGAGTAGCCTAAAACAAATAAGTTCTACTCAGACATGGAGGAGATGAATGAACTGTTCTGAATGTAGACAGAAAAAAAGAACTTTTAAGCATAGAGACAGTCAAAGAAAGTGCAGGTAAAATTGTGTCGGCAGAGATTGCACAGAGACATGACAGAACAATGTTTTAGCTTTATAATGATCGTTTAATGGTCAGAGTGTACCATCATTATCTGACATCAACAAGTTTATTTGGTGTTTGGCCTGTTTTTTGTTTGTAAATGATTGCTGAATGTCATATTGGAAATTCTGAACTTGTGTTTTCATAACAGAGTGTTATGTTGGCTGAAAGTTCAGTGAGGTAAGGCTGATGCCAAATGAGTCTGCACAAGTGGTATGTATGTTAGAGTTTACACATGCATACAACTAGAGATACAATGTAGAAGTGACTCTGTATTTGTCCAATATGCTTTGGGGAAAAAACTTCAACGAGTAACAAACTGTACACAGGTAATTCCCTAAGAAGAGAGAACCTTTTTGTCCTGCAGATCCAACTATCGTCAGCTTTACAGTAGCTGAAACCATCCTGCTGCTGTGTTGAGTAATAGCTAGTGTGAAGTCCACAGAGAGTAGAGTGTTAAACTATGTCCATCTCCACAGCTGACCGGGGAAAAGTGGTGTCTATGTGTGACTTTTCCCCAGGCTCCCATCTTCACAGTCTAGATCTAATGGGCTCTGACAGGACGCTAATAAGGTAGCAATGAACACACAGACTTTTCATATATGTGTGTGTTTGTGGTAGTAGTGCACCTTGTCCATGCTGGCTAGTAACAGCCCGGTGTTAGGAAGCAGGTGTTTGGGACTATGACCTCACCTTCGGTGTGGTTAAATTAACATCTTGCAACACACAAGGTCGGGAGTCGAACACTTCTTCAAAGGCACACAAATTCTGTGCAAGGCCAGAATCCATGCACTTAATCGACTATACAAACACACATGCTTCTATTACACTATAAAAACACACTCAGGCTTTTTTCCCATGCAAACACACACAGAAGGGCTTTCTGTACACAATCAATTCTTCCTTGACTTGCTGCTTTTATATCCCTGATGCATATTCATATCCAGCAGTGGCCTTCTGGACTGCCTCCACTCTGATGAATGTTGTCCAGTGTCAAGTGGATGGCACTGAAATCATGAACAGAAATTAAACTCGATTATAGCTTCTGTTTAGACATTTCCAGGCAGGAAGCATCCTCTGTCTTGTACAGGATGTGTTTGCTTGGTTAAAGTCGTGTTCTATCATCATCTTGAAAATGATGCATGAAAAGAATGTTTTATTACTGAATTGTTACTGACATTAAAACAATTTGTTTTAATGAATTACTTTGAACTCATATGAAACATGTTTTTCAGTGTACTTCAACATATCTAGTGCTTCAAACTTCCCTTATAAATTGTCCTAGATAGACAAGAACGGCTCAACTCGAAGGTCTCCCCGTTCCCTGTCTGGAGCCAGTTCTGTAGAAACCTTGCAGCCAAGAAGTGGGTCGTGTTGGCCTGTACTCATTGGGCTAAGTTGGGTGACGGCTGAAAAAGCGGATTGATTGCACCAGCGTTATGAAGTCTGTCTGGATTAGCCCGGTTAAGTAGCAAAAAATGAATGATTGGTAAGACTGGTTACCCATCAACAATGTGACAGATATTTGCATTGTTATTTCTGGGCCATGTACCTTTTTATTGGATAGGACAGCTGAAGAGAGACAGCAAATGTTGAGAGGAAAGAGTGGGGGATGGCATGCAGCAAAGGGCCAGGGCCTAAACCTCTAACCAACGGCCGCTGCGACGAGGGCAATAGTCTCTGTACATAGGGAGAGCGACATAACCGCTAGGCAACATGGCACCATTCAATGTTATCTTTTAACAAACTAAGGTTTGTTAAAGTCCCCATGAAATGAAAAATGCACTTTCCTGATTTTAATCCAGCGTTCCTGAGTTAAATGTTCATTTATCTGCCAAAGATATTTTAATACAGCATTATCGGAGTATTTTGACATCAACTATCTGTATTTTCTCGTCCTTTTAAACATTTTAAATGTCTCTTTGGCCACCCCCTAAAAGCAATAGTATCTTGACTAATATGTGAGTAATGATGTTATTATAAACACAATCATTGGTCCAATGATTGCATTCTGAAAAACGTAACATTGTGATGAGCTAAGCTAAATATTTGCCAAGAAATGTAATTGTTCAATTATAGGCTCTAATCTAGAAGCAATGTCTCAAAGAGCATGCAGTAAAGCTCAGTAATAGCATTTTTTTTTACTGTAGTAATCTCCCTGGCAGAAATCTATAACAATGTCAAAGATCACAGTCAGTTACTCATCAGTTCTCCAGGTTCTGTGTTTTGCTCAAGGAAACACTTCAGTTGGGATGGTGCCTTCTCTTTAGAGTTTCTGAATGCAGAATTTTAAAGCAGAGACATCAGATGTGCCATCCAACAGCATCTGCACGTCCAAACAGGGCATCGTAACAGCTTGAGGCTTGCTACACTGGCACAGACAAGTCTGCCTGTCAAGTCAAAATGTAAACAAACCGCTAGCCTCTTTGTCAATTTGTTATAAACACAGACAGCAGTGTTTCCTCTACCATTATATTAGGGGGGCGGCCCTCCCCCCCAACGCCCCCCCCCTTGAAGGTCAAGTTAATAAATAAAAAATTGATTTATTTTTGGGCTTTTTGTGCCTTTATTGTAGAGATAGGATAGTGGATAGAGTCTGAAATCAGGGACAGAGAGTGGGGAATGGCGTGCAGGAAAGGAGCCACAGGTCAGATTCGAACCCAGCCTGCTTGCTTGGAGGACTGCAGCCTCCATACATGGGGTGCACACACTAACCACTGCGGCCCAAGTTAATTTTATTTTATTTTATTTAAAAAAAAAAAAGAAGAGCGCTGGTTCAGAGAGCCTAATGTATTATACAAAATGTGCACTGTTTGCTGCAAAGTGTAATTCATACTAATTCCTCATAAATATTTTACTTCTTATTAACTTTTAGATTATTTATTAACTTGTTCATTAATTCACTGTTATTACACAGCTCTATGTAATAATTGATGCTCATTGGTTCATTCTGTAAAGTAGAATAACTGCTATGAGGACTGTTTAGGGCTTTCACACGACTCCTGATATTTGCAGAAGGAGCTTTATGTGTCAGAGTGATTCAAGTGGTCTGTTCATCCTTTCTCACAGTACTTTCAATAAAGAAAGTTAAATGTCAATTATAACAGCTTAGTAGGCTGCAAAGTTTAGTGTGGCAATAGATGCAGTTCCAACCAAAATAGCAAACACCATCTATTTTAACCCAGAAGACATGAAATCATGTTTGGATCATTTATTGGTCCCTTAAGAAGTGTTAGGGTCTTTCATCGCTCTTTCTGGGTTAATTCTGCTATGACCTGCTACATTACTCGTTGCATATCCGTCTGGCCACAGGCAATCCTTGTTTGATTATGGCCGCCGAGCTTGACAATAGTTTGTTGTCTTTTCGTGTGTGTATTTGTGTTTGCTTCAAATGCTGAATGCTGGAACAACTGTTCACAGTAGCATTCCTAAGTTTATTAAATATGGAAAATTGAACTTACAAAGGTTTTCATTTATTCTCTTGGCTCATCTCTTCTGTCTTTCCTACACACTTTTTTCTTTACTGTTTATTTACTGTATATATCTTTGAGTGGTTCCTACTTCATAACTTGTCACCTCTTGTTGCCTTCATATGTTCGGCCGTATCATTCTGTCTCAAAAGCTGGCTGTCACACAGTCCGTCTATATTCTGTCCCTTCTTTGACTTTGATTATACACATGAACCATTTCTTTTCAGAGCACATATTGTACTGTGGATTTTAAAGTCACTACAACATGTAATTGAATGTCATTAATTAAAACAAAAAATGTAATTCCACTTCCTTCTCTCTTTCTGTCCACAGCTCCACCACCCAGCAGATTCAACAGGAGAGTGTCAGGTAAGATATGTGTATGTGTATACACCAGTGCGTGTGTGTGCGTGTGTTTAGGCATATGTTTGACGTCATGCCCCTTAAGTGTTATCCACATGAGGGACAACATTGCATACATCACTGCCTGAGTGGCTCACCTGCTGCTTTTGTGTGCGTTATTGAGTGTGTCATGCATTTTGAGGCCTGGTGGTAGACCTGCTGATTCGTGTCTGTCTCCGTCACTGATGTCAAACACTGTTCAGGCAGTGTTTTCATAATGACTGTACTTGCGTCTGTCATTCATGTAAAACAGTGTTAAAAAGCATCTCTGTGGTGTGTTTGGGTTGTGTGCGCCCTTCTGTGTGTGTGTTGGCGCCTGTGGTCCTGTGTGTGTGTTTGTGTGTATGTGTGTGCGTGTGTGTGTGTGTGTGTGTGGTGCTTGTTTTCTCACGCTTGGTTGTAGCCGTCTACTGTTTACACATGAGTAATTGAATGTCGTCAGTCGTCACAGAGAGCTGCACTTTGATTAGGCTCTGGGTGTGTCACCTGATGTTTATCTTTACTGCTGTCCTACTGTCTCTGTAGTCCCTGCTGTCTGTACCGCAGCGCCATAAAGGGTTGTTGAAGAGTGTGTTGTGTTAATTTGTTCCATTTGTCAAATTTGTTGGACCCTCATTTGAACAGATTAACTCAGTTATTTCAAGTTTCTCTGTTGACATAAATGTTATGTTGTACCAGTGATTTGTCGAGGTAATGTTGTGAGACTTGATGATCCTTTTTGAGCCCTGAAGAGAAATTGTGTTAATACAACAACAAAGATAGAGCGCCATTTTGTTGATCACAATGTTCCTCAGAGATATTATTACAAAGGTTTGTTTAGATTCCTGGACATGAACATTTTTTTAGTTTTAAGTGAGTTTTGTTTCTGAGGAAAACACATTTGAACTTCTCTTAAACTAAGAAGAGTAAAAGGAAAAACACATCCCTTTATCACTTTAATGTTTTAAATTGATGTGCGCTGTGACAGCCAGGGCTGAGGGATTATTTGTTTCGGTTTTCACTCCTGTTTCTTGTTAATGTAATATCTCAGAAAAGCTTGGAGGAAAGACACTTACCACACGTCCTCTCGGACAAAAAATGGACTGATTGGATTTCAGTGGTGAATTATCTCGATAATAAAAAAAACGTTGTGGCCTTAACTAAAAAATTAATGGTCTAATTAGGACACAATTTCGCAGAAATGTCTGACTGGATAATATGATGAAGAGAAGGCCTTTTTTTTAACCCAAAAGGATCAACTTCTGTGTGATGTTAAAATGTCCTTGAAAAACACTTTTTGTTAGTATTTCCATCAAGTTCTTGTGAATGCCATATCTCAGGAACACAAGCAGGTAATGTTGTTAAATCTGCCAGAAACACTTAGGGTGCTTTCACACTAGGGACCCGGGCCTGGCTCCGAGTACACTTTACCCCAAAGCCCAGTTCATTTGATCAGTGTGAACACAAACCTACCATACTAGATCAAATTTTTTAACTATTTAAACTAGGGATGCAACAATACAATCAGCCCACGGTTCAATACGTACCTCGGTTTTTTGGTCACGGTTCACGGTTCGGTTCTGACGGCCCGGGCAGTTTAACCCATTTAGATCTGATGAGACGTCTACGTCGCATAAGGCCACGAACATGAGTGCAGAGGAAATTTTAATGTACAGTTAAAGCCAATAGGTTTAAGCTTTCAAATGTTTTAAGGTCTCTATCTGATACAGAGACAAAGATTTTAGTAAACTTTGAAATTCTGTGCAGTTTTTCTGAAAACCCTCAGGTTCTGGGAGGTTGATTTCAAACGTTACTTAGGTTTTAGAGGGTGTTTTTTTTAGGCGTCCTTAGTGTTAAGTGTTTTGACGGTTCAGAAAAGTGACCGTATGTGTGTTTGTTTATGTGTTCATAAGGTTTATATAGAGTGTTATACCACATACATCGTCTTATCTCGTGCTGTCGCGAGTTAATCTGTAAAATTACCGCGGGATTTCCTTCTCTCTGCACCCCGGCTGTGCTCTCCGCGCTGCGGACGGACGGACGAGGGTGCACGGAGCCGACACGCAATGCACACGGATCTGGTGGAAGTTCGGGGTCATATTACTGGGTGATGGCGCCGCAGATGTGAAGTAATGTTGGAAGTGTTTCCATTTAAGTAGGCGATACGTGTAAAACAATGTTTACAGACAGTCATTTTTTTGTTCACCATTTTCTCTTCCTTGTCATTAGACTCGACAATAAAAGCGAAATGTTTTTAAAGACAGCGGTGCTTCCTCAAGCCTTAGCTGCTCCTCTCTGCTAGCCATGCTAAAACTAATGTGGTCAGCGTCACCAAACTTTGGTGCGTGGTGATTGGCTATTAACTCACTTGGCGGGGTTTCCTCATCCCTGCGCGCTGACTCACAGGCACACACAGGCAGAGCCAATTTAGAGAGAAATACAATGCGCGGAAACTAGTTCACCACTGAAATCAAATCTAGTTAAACGCCAAACCGTCAAAACCGCAATTCACCAGTCAGTATTGAACCGTGGATGCCGTACCGAGCGGTTCAATATTTTATTGAGAATTGTTGCATGCCTAATTTAAATGTATATCTGTCCAAAGTACTTTCATTCTTCTGAAAACAGTCAGCAAAGTTTAAAGCCAGTTCTACCTCTGACCACAGCCAGCGTTACTAGCTGTTACTGTTTTTGTCAGAAATCTGCATTGTTGCAGCTGTTACTTTACCCAAAAGTGATGACACTGGGTGTTAAGTACAACTTCAGCAAGATGTGAGATGTTTCTATCCTTACATGTGGTGGTAATTAAAAGAGGGCTGTTGGATTGGGCAGAAATGTTTGCCAATGGAACCTACAGTATAATTGTTGACTTCACAGCCACAATGGGGGAATGCATGCAAGTTTGTTTTTTTCACAAGAACTTGCTTGCAGGTACACTGACTTGGTGTTTTTGTTTTTCTGGTCACTTAATGTACAGCAGAGTGCAATAAGAGAACAATCTTTCCTTAGTGGGATTTGTCAGATTTATGTGTCATCACTCTGAGTTGTCAAGGGGGGGCCTCTTTCTACACTCCTTATTTCCCAAATGTGTCCAACAATTCTAATCTAATGAACCAGATGCAGATTACTTGAACTATGTTTCTAACAATAAATGAAATGAAGTACATTATTAACTTAATTATAATAAGAAACATATAAACAGTAATCCTACACATTTAAAGCCCAAAAGAGAAGGATTAAGTACAGTACGTTTTGTTCTTCTTAACTGTTCTTCTTAATGTATTCATTTTATGGACACAAAATAAAAGCCCAAATATCAACTCATCAACTGAGCTGTCTGAGTGTTATCACTGTGACTACAGGGAGACACTACGGAGGCTTATCCATGGTGCGCCTCAAGGGACAAAAAGCATCAACACACCAGCCAGCAAAACCTTTCCTCCTCACTATATACCTAGAGATCAGTTATATAAATATGGTGAAATATACATTAGTCAATAAGTCTTTGTTTTTTTTGCAAATGTTGTGCCAGTGGGAAGCTATACTGGTTTGTCCCTTTTAATATTTGTAGGTCGTGTCCAGCTCTAGTAAGTTCAGAAAGAGACATAGATCCTCGATCACATCAGGATGGACCTGCCTCTTGATATGATTAGCACTATATTTATACTACCTGTTTTTTTCAAACTGATTAATCCCTTGTTTTGGCGGGGTTAGAATTTTATTAGGAATTTACTCCTGATTGCATCACTTTCTGGTTGTTTTTATTTAATTTTTAAGTTTTATCTTTGGGCTTTTTATGCCTTTATTGTAGAGACAGGACAGTGGATAGAGAAGGAATTCTGGGAGACAGAGAGAGCAGGAATGATATGCAGGAAAGGAGCTACAGGTTGGATTCTTGAATTTCCCTCGGGATCAATAAAGTATCTATCTATCTATCTATCTATCTATCTATCTATCTATCTATCTATCTATCTATCTATCTATCTATCTATCTATCTATCTATCTATCTATCTATCTATCTATCTATCTATCTATCTATCTATCTATCTATCTATCTATCTATCTATCTATCTATCTATCTATCTATCTATCTATCTATCTATCTATCTATCTATCTATCTATCTATCTATCTATCTATCTATCTATCTATCTATCTATCTATCTATCTATCTATCTATCTATCTATCTATCTATCTATCTATCTATCTATCTATCTATCTATCTATCTATCTATCTATCTATCTATCTATCTATCTATCTATCTATCTATCTATCTATCTATCTATCTATCTATCTATCTATCTATCTATCTATCTATCTATCTATCTATCTATCTATCTATCTATCTATCTATCTATCTATCTATCTATCTATCTATCTATCTATCTATCTATCTATCTATCTATCTATCTATCTATCTATCTATCTATCTATCTATCTATCTATCTATCTATCTATCTATCTATCTATCTATCTATCTATCTATCTATCTATCTATCTATCTATCTATCTATCTATCTATCTATCTATCTATCTATCTATCTATCTATCTATCTATCTATCTATCTATCTATCTATCTATCTATCTATCTATCTATCTATCTATCTATCTATCTATCTATCTATCTATCTATCTATCTATCTATCTATCTATCTATCTATCTATCTATCTATCTATCTATCTATCTATCTATCTATCTATCTATCTATCTATCTATCTATCTATCTATCTATCTATCTATCTATCTATCTATCTATCTATCTATCTATCTATCTATCTATCTATCTATCTATCTATCTATCTATCTATCTATCTATCTATCTATCTATCTATCTATCTATCTATCTATCTATCTATCTATCTATCTATCTATCTATCTATCTATCTATCTATCTATCTATCTATCTATCTATCTATCTATCTATCTATCTATCTATCTATCTATCTATCTATCTATCTATCTATCTATCTATCTATCTATCTATCTATCTATCTATCTATCTATCTATCTATCTATCTATCTATCTATCTATCTATCTATCTATCTATCTATCTATCTATCTATCTATCTATCTATCTATCTATCTATCTATCTATCTATCTATCTATCTATCTATCTATCTATCTATCTATCTATCTATCTATCTATCTATCTATCTATCTATCTATCTATCTATCTATCTATCTATCTATCTATCTATCTATCTATCTATCTATCTATCTATCTATCTATCTATCTATCTATCTATCTATCTATCTATCTATCTATCTATCTATCTATCTATCTATCTATCTATCTATCTATCTATCTATCTATCTATCTATCTATCTATCTATCTATCTATCTATCTATCTATCTATCTATCTATCTATCTATCTATCTATCTATCTATCTATCTATCTATCTATCTATCTATCTATCTATCTATCTATCTATCTATCTATCTATCTATCTATCTATCTATCTATCTATCTATCTATCTATCTATCTATCTATCTATCTATCTATCTATCTATCTATCTATCTATCTATCTATCTGAGCGAACTAACTGCTAGGCCACCCTGTGGCTCACATTTTGTGTGTGCGTGTGTGTGTCTACATTAGGGATGTAAAGATTAATCGTGAGGCAGTTAAAAATCGATTCAAAGGAGTCAGGGTTCACATTGGTACTGCCCAAGCACCCTTCAACCCTAAAGTCCAGTTCGTTTGGCCAGTGTGACCGCTCAATACCGTGCTCAGGCACAGTACACTTCCTTGGCTTTGGCACACTTCGGAGAGGTGTGCTTTGGCACGGTACACTTCATGCACGAGCACAAGCACGCGGGTACACAACGCTGACAGCCTTCATTATGGAGAAATCCAGTGTTTTATGGCTGTATCTGACTAACATAACTCAAAATAAGTCACAAAGTAGCTGTCATGTTCTCTGTGTTGTTCTCCGATGTGCGGACGCAGACTCGACTGCGCGTCTCTTTTATTTTTTTAATTAATTTACGGCTGTAGCTGATTAAAGTGACTCAAAATAAGCCGCAAACTCAGTAAAGTAGCTGTTGTGCTCTCTGTGTTGTTCTCCGATGTACGGACGCGGACTTGACTGCGCGTCGAGTTCGCCTGTTTGTAAACTGAGCACACTTCATAATAACATCAAGCATGCATGTGCTGTATTACGACGTTACTTACAAGAGGTAATCGTGCTCAGGCACGGTTAGTCCTGATGCAGTGTGACCGCAGGCCGTGCTGGCCAGTGGGGGAATGGCGCAGCAGGGGGGCAATCGTGCTTGAGTACGGCACGGTACGTATTGCCAGTGTGACTGCGCTATAAAAAAAGAATCGCAATAATATGGTGAGCGTCAGCAGCTGCAGAGCAAGATTTTGAAATTGAGGACGCACCACCGTCTTTTAAATCAGAGGTGTGGAAGCATTTTGGCTTCCCCAAGACAGAAAATTAAAGCGGTGAGAAGATAACAGACAAGACAAAAACTGTGTGCAAATATTGCAAGAAGACAGGGAACTACACAAATAGCACAATCAACACGATGCAGAATTTAATCGACACCAAGGCCAAACCCCACTGAGAAGCGGGTTTGCAGCCCTGCTCGCCCAAAAGAGTGCAAGATCCAAAGAGATTACGAGGTACATTGGTGTTTTCATGAAAAAATTCATCATTTGTCCTCAGTCTCATTTTGTAAAATAAATCGTGTGTGAATCGTATCGTGAACCCAGTATCGTGAATCGTATCGTGAGTTGAGTGAATCGTTACATCCCTAGCCTACATGCATGTTGTATGTGTGCGTGTGTGTGTGCAATCATAGATGATTTGGACTGTCCACTCCACACACAGTTTGTGAAAACACAAAGAAACAAAATGAAATGTCAGTGTTTGACATCGACTGTGGTTTAAAAAAAAGTCTTACTTCTAGCTTTCTTCAATGCCTTGCAGAAATAATGTCCTCTTTTCTTTTTTTACTGATGTCTGTCGCCTTATTTTATGTAGTACGAGGTCTTCCTCTCTGCTTGTGTGAGTGCTTGTGTGTAACTTATTACCTTTCCCTGAACTCTGTGAGTGAGTGCTTGTGAAGAAACGTACACAAGATGAAGTGGATACAGTGTCAGTGTTAGCACCTCTATGGTTTTCATCACTCATCTGCTTTCATCACCTTGTTCATCTTTTAATATTGTGTTCAGTTTGTTGTGTTACTGTCACATCTTCATATGGATCAAAGTTGTACGTCACTTTGATGATATCTGTCGTGTGTGATTTGCAGAGTGTGTATTTAGATTAGCACCGTACTGCTATGACTCTCTGTTAGTGTTGAAGTGTCATTATTTACAGTACTTTAGTTAGAACATAAACCAATACATGTTCTGTTTTTCAGGCCAATTGTTATGAAGTCACGTAAATAAATGTCAGTCCGTCCTTCAAAACCAACAGTGAACAAAGCTAAAAGGAACATTAAAAAAGTGAAATGTTTGATGTCTTAAGGTCGATATTACTTTTCAGTTTAACTGAGCTGAAAGGGATAAAAAAGCATGTGATTTGGGCAGAAATGTTTGCCAATGGAACCTACAGTATAATTGTTGACTTCACAGCCACAATGGGGGAATGCATGCAAGTTGTTTTTTTTTCATAAGAACTTGCTTGCAGGTCCCAAACATAAAGCGTGATTGGCCAGGGCTGAATAGGAAGAGAAAGCCTAGTGCAAACGTTGTACACAATTCTTTCATCTCCATCTCCAATAAGGGAAGACAGTGGTTGTTAGTTGAATGCAAGGGCAAAAGCACTGCTGTGAGCCAAAGTACCTAATCACTTTCTTAAAGAAATTATTTGGCATCATAATAGCAAAAATGTACAGATTGTAAACATGTTAACAGCTGGTTTTAAGCCCATTTCTTTGCACATTAAACACTGAGCTTTTTGCACTGACAAAGAAGTCTTAGAAAAGTATCTACTTTGAAATGGATAATGTGTACAACGCCTGATGTAATTCTACTGGACATGCTAATGCAATGTGTTAACTGAGTAAACGTCTCCCCTCCAGTGTGTGCAGAGGCGTTCAACCCCGACGACGATGATGAGGACACGGAGCCCAGAGTGGTCCATCCAAAGACAGATGAACAGCGCTGCAGACTGCAGGAGGCCTGCCGAGACATCCTACTCTTCAAAACGCTAGATCAGGTAAATGAAGTCACAAACATCAAGCTTCTCTTGGTGTCCTGGAACTGCATTAATTATCATTCTCTGCTCATTTTACTTTCACTGCTATATTCACAGGTAACTGCTAAAATCACCGTTACACCTGGCTTCTGCTTTCCCTTAAACAATCATTACATTCACAGACGGTGAATTCTAGTTTTTGATTTTAACTTTCTCTCTTGAATTTCCCTCGGGATCAATAAAGTATCTATCTATCTATCTATCTATCTATCTATCTATCTATCTATCTATCTATCTATCTATCTATCTATCTATCTATCTATCTATCTATCTATCTATCTATCTATCTATCTATCTATCTATCTATCTATCTATCTATCTATCTATCTATCTATCTATCTATCTATCTATCTATCTATCTATCTATCTATCTATCTATCTATCTATCTATCTATCTATCTATCTATCTATCTATCTATCTATCTATCTATCTATCTATCTATCTATCTATCTATCTATCTATCTATCTATCTATCTATCTATCTATCTATCTATCTATCTATCTATCTATCTATCTATCTCTCTCTACATATTGGGAAGCAAAACAAATTAAAAAACACACTTTAAAATAAAAGCACAGGAAACTTAAACTTTAACATTTTAAGAAAGATGTTATGTTTAATGAAAGTATTATTTTTTGCAGAGTCTTTGCTTTGGATTTGCTACAAAGTAAAGAGGTTTCCCTTCTGGTTGTTTAACACTTTACTCTCTTCAGGAACCATACTTACTGTAGAAGCTGTGGAACTGCTCATGGGGCAGGTCAGATGATAGATTTGGACAAAGATATTTTAGTAAGGATAGAAAATACTATCCACTACTGGGAAACAGGACAAAGAAGAACTTGTTCAACAATCTTTGCATGTGCACCCTGCTCATGAACAGATACAATCTCCAGTCAGCCTAATCTGCTTGTGCTATTTGCCTGAAATCTAAAATCACAGAAGCTCATGTTACAACGTTCTGATAAGGTCAATGATTTGTTGCTCTAGTTAAACGACTTGGCTTGAGGCCTCCTATGGTAGATTGACTCGCGTGTATTACAAAAACGCAATTTTGAAAGTGATGTTTGGTTATGTGGCTACTTGGTTATGTGGCTACTGGTTTGTTTTAGCTGAGAGGAGTCACTCAAAATTGATTTGACATTTTCAAAAACTATTTCTAATAACATTGTGAACCGTGTAGCACCTGACATCTACCCTGAGAAATCTATGACATTGTGAGGACTCCAGACTTAACATTGTTCCTAATGGAATAATTACATTGGGATCATTTAATTCATCTTGTCTACCATCAAAAGCAGCACTCACATGGGTACCTAGGACATCTCTTTTTGTTGCTGTGCTATCAATATCATTAGATTTTTACGAGTATCATAACAAAGTTTTAAAAATTTAGTGTAGTCACACGCCCGACTCACATGGCCTAGATGCCACCTAGAGCTGCTTGTTAAAAAACTTTCCTCTGTCCCTCCTTCTTTTTCCACCTCATCCGAGTCTGACATCCTTCCTTTTGATCCCCCTTCCAGGAGCAGTTCTCAGAAGTGCTGGACGCCATGTTTGAGTTACGAGTACAGCCCCAGGAGCACGTCATCGACCAGGGAGATGATGGAGACAACTTCTACGTGATAGAGAGGTAGGAGGCATACACTCGCATTGGATCATAAAAGCTGGTACATTTGTTTACTTCAACAATGTTTGTTTTAAGGGGCTTGGATGACAAAAAGGCTGGAGGTGATCATGTTTTACAGCACAGTCACTGCAACAAACTGACAAAGCTGAAGATTATCACTGTGTGCACATTTTGTGAGTTAAACTTGATATGGATTTATTTCACTGAAATACTGGGCAACATTCATTCACCTGTTTTGCTTAAGGGCTTAGTGGGTAGAGTCAGTCGTCTCTCGACGCGAAGGTCGGCGGTTGGATCCCCAGCTCCTGCAGCCACATGTCCGATGTGTCCTTGGGCACACCCATGATGCTCCCGCAGCTTCACCGGCGGAGCATGAATGCGTATAAATGGGATTAGTTACTTCTGATGGTCACTTCACATAGCAACCTCTGCCATCAGTGTGTGAATGTGTAGGTGTGACCTGCGGTATAATATATACAAGCTCAAGTCCATTTAACATTTACCATTACTTATTCATTTGTTTATTGATTGTTTCAAAATGCGTTATATGGGTAAACCTATACAGAGAGTAGAAGAGACTTTAGAACCATGAGTGTAAATGAAACGTTTAGTACAACATTTGATCAATTATTTGGACAATGAAACAATATTTGCTGATGTCTTGAAGTATACCGTGATGTGATTTAGATTTGATTATTATCACATGCTGGAAAATGATATGGCACGTTATCAGTTTCCCATTTAACACATTCAGAACGGGACAGAAATGTTGACACAGACATATATACCGGGAATCTTTGAGGACATATAAGATTGTTGTTGTTGTATTGAAATGCAAAAAACAACCAATTAAAATGTGCACAAATTAACAATACGGTGGCCATTTTGCTGTTTTTTACAGCTGGGCTTGTGTTCACTGCAGTGTTTATGATTATAGTGGTACTGTATGTGGTGTGTTTGTACACAGTGAACATGAAGGCTGCAAACTGTTGCTCTGTACACAAGCCTTAAAGGACAGGTTTAGTTGCCTGGGATGAAATTCAGTAAAATGTTGCAGGAATGGTGACATACGACTAGGGATGTAAAGATTAATCGTGAGGCAGTTAAAAATCGATTCAAAGCTGTCAAGGTTCACATCGATTCTCTGAAAAATGAATCGCAGTAACAGGGTCCGAAATCCACACCCGCCAAGCGCCAAATGCGGGTAGATTTTCCGTTTGTTGAGTACATTTCAGAGGGTTATCTGCCACAGGGCGGGTAAATATTTGACCAGAAAGTCATAAAAACTATGCTATGAGTATTAAGCACGTTTTATTTAGCTGCAGCCGGCTTTCCCTGCTCCTCTCTCTGCTGTCATGACTGAGAGCATCGCGGAGCACGCTGCCTGAGACACACCAATTTCAGCGCAAACGCGCGCACACACATACACACACACACACACAGCGCGCGCGCGCCCCTTGTAACTTAAAGTGCATCAGCACGTAGCCTACAGTTGATCCGTGATCCGTACGGACCGAGTCGGGAACATGTGTTCCGGTCAAACGGTCGATTCGACTTTTCTCCGTTCACTCGTCTGCAGCTAACATAACGATAGCAACGTCCTCTCACCTGCTGTAGTCTCAGTCTGTGAACGTCTCCACTCAGACTCTGTGAAACAGCGCTGCGTTATAAACACTGCAGATATAGTGCGCGCTAAATGCACGCGCAGCAGGAGCAGTCAGAGATACACACACGTCTAATAATGAGCAGGCTGATTATATTGTATAAGTGTCTAATAATGTCAAAGCTAAATCAAGAGAAAACTTGTTTTGTGGAATAATAATGTATTATTCTCTGAAGGATTTTAGTTTTAGTCTGTAATGTTGTAATGCAGGGGGGTTCAGAGGGGAGCAGGTCTGGGTATACCTATTTAAAAAATAAAGGCCAGCAAATATATTTTTTAATTTCTCAATTCCCTGATCTGATAAAATGATTGAATCTGTGACTTTAATCTGTGATTGATTCAACAGAACATAATGCCTTCTCAATTAAATGTACTGTAACAGATGTGTATGTGACACAAAAACCCTATTTGTTATTTCTGCTGTTAAAAAATATGTTTGACCAGTGAATTCT
Source organism: Tautogolabrus adspersus (assembly GCA_020745685.1). NCBI lineage: Eukaryota > Metazoa > Chordata > Actinopteri > Labriformes > Labridae > Tautogolabrus > Tautogolabrus adspersus. The sequence continues at coordinate 7,585,102 of CM036547.1, read as the reverse complement.
TTCATTCAAAAAGTAAAAAAGTTAATTTGGGACCCTGCATGTGATGAGTGTCAGCAGCTGTAGAGCAGAGGCGGTTGGTTGTAACAAGCAGGCGTTACTATGGCAGCTGTGAAGCCAAACTATACTAACAAACAGATTTGTAGCCCCGCTCACCCAAACGAGTGTAAGAGCCAAAGATTACGAGGTGCATTAGTGCTTTCATGAAAAAATTAAAGGAATCTTTTTTAGTTATAATTTTTCTTCAGTCTCATTTTGTAAAATAAATCGTGAAGGAATCGTATCGTGAACCCAGTATCGTGAATCGTATCGTATCGGGAGGTGAGTGAATCGTTACATCCCTACATACGACTTGAAAGAAAACTATTGCTATCAACCAAGATGCAGACTGTTTTATGAATCTCGACATTCCCAGGTGCTTGTAGTTTAAAAAGATAAAAAGAAACCTGTAGGTTTATCATTTTGATTAGTGATTTTTGAGTGATGGTCCATGGATACTACTTTGATACTCATCCATGAATGAAGAAGGATTAACATCTTTGTTCACCAGCTACCGTCCTTTGCATGCTGTAACTATTAACCCAAGTGATCATAGCTTAGACAAGAACTTGGTGTTGTTGTTTTTGAACTCTGCCACCAAAGTAAGAATAAGCTCACCAGAGTTTTTTTTCTGGTGCTTGGTCATCGTTTCTCCCACCCCGATTCATTGTTGGCATGGCACATATCAGTTCAGCGCAGCAGTACAGTTCCACTTGTTGTGTGCTATCTCTCCATCTGCATACACACTACTTTCTAACACAGCATGCTCCCTGTACAGGAGACATGCGATGACCTTTAAGAGCAGCACGCCTGCCTGGTCATATACTATCCCGGGAATTTTCCCTGGCCTCTTAAAGGCGTAGGCGGTAGCTAATGTCATCAGCAGGGTGGGGTGTGAGCGCGGACACACACAGAGGGATAATCAGGATTTAAAAAGAAAAGCAGGAAAGAAAACAGGTTTGAGTAACACGTTTTTTAAAACAATGTGTTTCATTATGTAATTGATGCACAAGACTACATCTCTACTGCATTACTGTAAGCATAACTTTAGGGGTTTAAAGGATAGGGTTGTCTGAGTTATTCAGAGTTAGTCTGTATAATGTATTATAACTATTCTCAAGTAAGTTATAAAGTAGCATAACTAATCCCTCCAGCATCTAGCTGGCCTGTGTCCCATTAGAACGTAAGGAGCACCCTTTACACCAACAGAAACATTTCACTTGAATCCTTAATGACATGCAGTAACTGAATTCCCTCAGAAGCTCACGGGCAAGCTGGAAATATATTGGTGCGTTCCATTTACCTCGGAGCTGGTAATGACGTCACACTCAAGTTAACAGCGTTCCAGTTGCAAGTTGGCAAAAAGTAGGACAAGCAACATGGACACTTCCAGGAGTACCTTTGTTTTGTTAGCTAATACCAGGCGATTACAACATACTACGTGATAGTTTGCACGCAAAATAACATGACGACATGTCCACAGCTGGAACATGCAGCTGTGTAATTAATTTAATGACACAAAAAGAGGATTAAGTTGATTATAAACAGCTACAGCTTAAACGTAACTGTTGATGCATGTAGCAGCCATGATGGATTTTAACTCTGAAGTTGCTCTGAGTTTCCTAGCCAGAATTCCGACTTCAGGGGGGGGTGTTCCTGATAACGTATCAGACCTGCAACTCGGAATTTCTGACTTCCGGGATCAAATGGAACACATGATGGGTATGTTCACACACATCGTGGGAAAGGGTTCATTGTTTTTAGTTCTGATGAGCCATTTAAAACTTCTACCTGATATCAATCAAGTTACAGTGCTCCATTTAATATCGCGACAAAAAGCTAGGAATTTGAAGAGTGATGCCGTAACTGGGATTAGTTCACATGAAGTGTTAAAAGCTACAACGACGCTGACGAATAACAAATCAATCAGCTTAGACCGTAATACTGCTGAACACCTTTTATATGTCAGTCCGTTTGTTTTACCCACTTCATAATTAATGGGCTATTACCTATCTCAATGCTGTCTGTTCTGTTAGATCAAGTCAGTAAAGACAAGGCTGGCAAGTTCTGAAGCATAGATAACTGCAGGCCCATTGCTTTAGCCAGCATACTATTAAAAGTCCTGAAAAGAATTCTGCTTGAGAGATTAAATGAGTTCATTAACTCCTCTGAAAACCAGTTTGGGATTCATCACGGCACTGACGTGTGTATATGCACTAAAGGGAATTGTAAAGAGGTATAGACGTCAAAACTTATCAGCACGAGTTTAATTGATGCATCCATTCCAAAGCTTTTAATGAAGTCAGTCAAAGAAAGCGGTGCACAAACACACTGTGATACAGATGCACCGATTGTGTGTTGATATGTTGGGCATATTCTGATTTAGCTGATTGCCGGGGGCAGATACCGATGGGTTGTTGTTGTTTTTTTTATTACTTTTTTGCCAACTATGCCAACATTTTCTGTCATGTTTGACCACAAAAACAGATCAGAGTTTGTCCAACAGGTGACTTGCTCTAACCAATAAAAACATCTCTTATCTGAATCAGTAGTTCCTTCAATGTGCCAGCTCTTCAATGTGAATGATTGGAGGTTTGAGAGACGTTTTCCTTTTTTGTTTTTTGGTACATGACAGACAGAATGAATGGATGATCTTTTCTCCACACCGCTCAGAGTGCTAGGTGGTATAATAACTATACCGAACATCATTTAAAACAGTGTTATTATGGGAATTATACGGTTTAGTATAATTACAATGAATCATTTCAGCAAATACATTCACGCATATCAATCATTGGTAAATCTGAATGATTTTAAATAAAGCCAAAGTTGTATAAAAATGAAGAGCAGTTTGGAGCCGAAAGAGATCTGGATTACTCTGAATACCCATCTCTATCAGGTGTACTAGATGCCAGCATTAAATTGATATGACAGATAAACATCTTGTATTGACGTTGGTTCATGCCACATTATTTGCGTATGGGCCAGTGTCTGTCAATAGGGCAAATATCAGCCGATACCGACGTTAAACTGATGCATCCCTCACATTGAGAAACTCTTCTTCTAATGCCCACCAGACAATGCAGGTGAAGGGGATCCATTGTGTTTCAGCTCCAGTTGGGAACATTTTGTCACCAGTTCTTTTTAACTTGTAACTGATGATCTGGAAGCAGATAAACGCCTGTAATAGTGGGTGCATGATAGGTAAGAGTTGAGGGAACCATCGTCATTATGTAAATAACCTCAGTGTTTACCCTACCATTCGTTTGGGGTGATGGCCCACCACCCGAACGTAACCACCACCCCAAAAGAAAGACACAAAATACTTAATCCATGCAACTCATTTGAACTTGTTTTATTTCAGCGGAGCATGAACGTCTTTTACGTCTTTGATCTTATTGTTTCCTCCTGAAGTTTACAACAAACAAACTAAACTGTTGTGGAAAGAAACCTTGTAAATATATTTTGCTGACTTGACGCCTGAGAATGAGATTATCTTGATCCTAGCCAACATCAGATACAGACTGTTAGCAGTCCCAGTTTTGAATACATTGATACAGATGTCTTTTACTACTAAAGTTGTTTAAATATATTTGTATATATTTATTGTAAACTTCTGTGTACATTTTTAGGTATCATGCCGGGCCTTGAGAGTCCTTGAAGTTTGAAATGAATTACTTGAAAAGTCATCCGTAGCTCTAGCCTTCTTCTTCTTTTTCTTTCTCTTCTTTACTCCTGTCCTCCTTCCCCTCTCCCTTCCGCTCATACTCCGTCTTTATCTTGTCTTTGTAATGTATCACATCTTAGGTGCTTGCAATTTTCTGATAACACTGAAACATCTTAGTTGTGTTTCAAATCCCTTTTTCATGTTTCATCTCCAATCATAAGAGGTTAAAAGTTAGCAAAGGCACTGAGCGGGGAAAGTTCTTATTATGCTCACATCCTTTCAGTGCTGGAAGGAATACACATTTGTCCTCGAGCTACGGTGGTACAGCTCAGATTATATCTGTCACTTACAGGTCTTAGAAGTTGATTTGAGAAGGTGTGTGTGTCTCTGTTTTACAAAGCAGCGATGGTTGGAGATGGTTGGCTTTTTGTTTTATATGTTTCCTATTGGCTCATGGAGATTTATTGTGTCGAAACGTATCGATGATCACAGCTTTAATTCTGCCTTGTATTCTTTATATAAGAAAAAGCAGCAGATCATTTAAACTAGTGCATAGATGGTCTCACTGATCATCATCCCGAACATCGTGCTAATCCAGACAAACTAATTTAATACTCCTCTAGCGGCAAGGGTTTTATCCCCACTACTCAGCCAATGAGAGGACAGACTATCCTTCGAAATGACTAGTTAATCCTGCTGAGCAACAACGCTGCAAATTACCTTGTGCAGGTGTAATCCTCATACAGAGAGAGTGGAGGGAGGAAGGGAAGGGAAGGGGAGATTGAGAAGCTCTGCTGTTGTATTACTGCCTTTAAGAAAAAACCATGACAACATCGTTTGATGCTGAAATTGAAGATATACAACCATGTTCACAGATGAGTGAAATTACTCTCACATGCAGTTGTGGTCACAGTTAATCAGCTGAAAATGTTTGAGAAGATATACTTGATTAGATTAATGCACACAGTTATACACACTAACTATACACACAAACACAGTTAGTGATTTTCTCACTCAGTGGACCAAACTAACACAGAGTCCTGTCCAGAGGCTACAGATAATCTGCAATTAGATGTGTATTTAAACCAGTCAGTCGATCAATAACCAAAACAGCTTCCAGCTCTTAACCTTTGGCTCATTTAATAAATCAAAGTTATTGAAGGTTGTATTTTTGGTGTTTGATTTATGCCTCTGGTCCTGATTCCAGTTTGTTGTTTTCCATTTTTGTTTTTCTCTTTTCCTAACTCTCCCCCCCCCCTCTCTCTCTCCCTCTCTCAGGGGTATCTTTGACATAACCGTATCAGGAACATGTGTGGGTCATTATGACAATAAGGGCAGCTTCGGGGAGCTAGCACTCATGTACAACACACCACGAGCCGCCACCATCATCGCCACCCAGGAAGGAGCGTTATGGGGGCTGGTAAGAACATGAAAATATACAGAGGCATAATTAAGCAGCAAAACCAGTGGCCTTTGTAGATTTTAATTAGATGTGTTTTTTTTGTAATCCTAATGAGTATACATAGATAGATAGATAGATAGATAGATAGATAGATAGATAGATAGATACTTTATTAAACTGCAGTCACAGTCAAGACACTACATAAAAAACTGAACCAATAGTATTTAGGCACATAAGACATTCAAAATACTAAGATCATTGAAACACTGGAGCTATTTAACTGTTACCTGGAGGTTGTTTTTTTTTATTCTTTAAGACATAAACATTTCACTTTGACAGCTAGGTGTTTGTTTTTTCACATTTCTGTAAGTTTCACCTTTTTTCAGGATGCACTCTCAGTTAATGTCTAAGTCTGTGTGAGACCTTTTTTACCACCTAAATTGTATTGGTAGTAAGTTCAGTTTTTTAGCACCTACTACATATGCCTTGATGCTGATACTTGTTAAGAATGGAGTTCTGATATCTATGAATGGAGCCGCTGCTCCGCTCAGTTTCTGCTACTGCAGCTCCTCCTTGTGGTGAAGTAGAAGAACGCCAGCAACGGTGGTTCACTGTCACACAGCCTGTATTCAGGGGTTGTTTGTTTACACGTGTGTTTTTTTTAATCCTAGGACCGGGCCACATTTCGTAGACTCATTGTGAAGACCAATGCCAAGAAGAGGAGGATGTACGAATGCTTCATAGAGTCTGTGCCCTTACTCAAATCACTGGAGGTGAGTTTATTGGCTGTAGGCAATATAGAAAATCCTCTCCCTGTCTCCAGCAGCTTGTAGCTTTTTCCCTCCCACGTCTTTCCTTCTAGTGTAGGCTCTAACACATGTGAAGCTAGCCATCTAACAAGCTAAGAGAAAAACACAAGCCTGTTTTTACAGGGGGGGGGGGGGGTCTTTGTGATGTATACAAAATGTATCTTCTTATCCTAAAGTCTACAACATATCGCCACAAATGATTTCTTCTGGGAAAAAGTCACCCTACTTACTTTGTACTCCCACGGTTTCACCCGGGCCCCCCATCCTCACCTTCTCTTTCTCTGTCCAGGCAAACGAGAGGATGAAGATAGTGGATGTATTAGGAGCAAAACAGTTCGCAGATGGCGAGCGCATCATCACACAGGTAAGACATTGGATCAGATGTGGTTTCAAACAGGGAGAGCACTGAAATGTTTAGTATTCGAATATACACTATTGACACTACATCAAATGTATTCTGAAGTTGTTTGCTTTCTTTTCCGCAGGGCGACGGGGCAGACTGCTTCTATATCGTAGAATCTGGGGAGGTCAAGATCATGATGAAGAGTAAAGTAAGACCTGCATGTTTTTTGTTTGTGATTTTCCCTCTCTTTTTTTCAGGTAAACACACCTTTCCACCAGTCATTCCTCTGAACCGTAGGTGCAGTGATCAAGGAAATGGCATGCGCCCAAAATAATTCAGATGTATAAAACCACTCACATGCACACCTGGACACAATGTTCCCCTTTATATATCATGATCCACTTGGAAATGTGTGTACATGGATCAGCCCCCATAAGCTGCCCTCTGCACGCCCATATTCAATGTTAAATCGTCAATGCAAAGCACCTCATGGATGAAAATTCATAGAAACGAGCGAGCAGATCAAATGTTTCCAGCGCTGGATCAACCAGAAGTAAGACAAAGAAATTAAGCTTTTGGTCCCAGAAATGGAGGTGCTTGTGAATGAAGTGGAGATTAAACGGCACTTATCGTTTGTTTGCTACAATAGGAGGGTGAGAAACGAACAATAGAAGAATCAGAAGAATCAGAGAATAACACCATGTTGCTGCTGCATTCATGTCAGTGCCCCTGCAGCGCCAAAACATCCACCTTTCATCATTACGCACGAGTGTATCTGCAGTGTTTATACTGTATGTTGACACTGATGTCTTCATATATCGTCAGAGCTCTCACGTCAGTCAGCAGTCTCCCTCACTGTAGGATATTATGAATCAGGAGTTTGATCAATGAACAACAGCTTTTAATTGTTGGCAACATTTTATCGTGGCAAACTGTCTACCTGAAATCAATCAGGATATATAGGCCTTGTGATTGTGGGAGAGATGCACTGCCTTAATTTCCACACTATACTCATTTATTTATTTTTTATTTTATTTATTTTATGTACTTTATTAATCCCCTACGGGGAAATTGTGGTTTGCACTCTGTTATTTTTTGGACATGCTTCTCACACACACAGGCCTGAATCACACACATGCACAACGAGACCTGTGGACATGCATTAATGGAGAGATGTCAGAGTGCGGTGGCAGCCCCTTGGGAGGCGCCCCCTGAGCTGGTGGGGGTTCGGTGCCTTGCTCAAGGGCACCTCGGCAGTGCTCGAGAAGTGGGCTGGCACCTCTCCAGCTACCAGACCAATTTCCATATTTACACAATAAATACGTGCAGGTGATGAAGATGAGAGTAACAAGAAGGCAAAATCTGTGAAACAGCCATTGCCTTGTCTCTGTGCGCTCTGTGGGTCTTACAGCACAGTAATCTGTATTTAAACTAAAATCAAACTACTGGATATTGGAAGATATTAATAAAAACTGTCAAATGTTTTTGGGTCTACTTTGGGTCTCTATATCAGTGGTTACGTTAGTATACGGTCTAGGACAAAGAAGGTGAGACAACACTGATTAAATATGTGGCAGAGTTTTTTTGTTTTGTGAAAGTTTTTATCTTTTCATATTGAAAGCAAATTATAGAAAACTGCTTACTTCATGCGCACGTAGAAATGAAATTGCGGGTTTTCAATGACGTGGATCTGTCAGTAAAGTTTGAAATTGAGCAAAATAAAAAGTGCTAGAGATTGTATTATACCACCTCTGTGTCACCAGTTTCCCCTGCTTCCATAATGTACGTACGTCTCAGACAATGTTTGCTTACTGGTGTGCACATTTAACCGTCAGGTTTGTTATAAAAGATCACAAACTTTGCGTGGGAAACGGCGTACGCCAGTTTCAGGCCCCGTGAACACTGAAAAATGTTTTTCTGTACATTAATACTGAAGCTGACTGTATATCTCTACATGTAACAATGACAACCCACACTCTACTGCAAAGACCATCGGAGAAGACAAGTGTTCCCTGGTTTTGCCTAGCAACAGAAAGAATCACTCAAGGGTCTGCTCAGCTGTTCAGTGCTTCTCACTGGGGGGGAGGGGGAAAAAGGCGCTCAGTGGTTTCTCACCTTTAATCCTCTCCTCTCTCCCCTGCAGACGAAGGCAGACCACGCAGACAATGCGGAGGTGGAGATAACGCGCTGTAGCAGGGGTCATTACTTTGGGGAGCTGGCCTTGGTCACTAACAAGCCCCGGGCCGCCTCAGCCTACGCAGTGGGCAGTGTCAAGTGTTTGGGTAAGAAATCGTACACTTGTTGAATGTTTTTGTCTGCTTTCAAGAACAATGATGATGGAGTCAAATATGTTTATAAAGAAGCTGTTTTTCAAGATATGATTTCCACTAATGCCAAGGAACGTGATACTACTGTTACACTTCAAATAAAAGCTGATCCCTCATGAAGTCCCTTTTACTAGCCCGAGTGCCTGCACGTTTTGATAAATAAGCGGCGATTTCAATTTCGAATAAATAAATGTTGGTTTCTATTAGACGCCTGTATAGATGAATTGTTTATCTTGTTGTCTGGCGAGTGAAGAACCTGACAGATCACAATAACTGATCACCCTGGCTGCACAAAGAAAATAGGACCTGTGGTCATATCTGCAGAATGAAAAACATTATTTTCATTAAAAAAATTAAGTTGATCTTAAGGAGAATGAGGTGAAACATAAAGCTGAACTTCAAGGCCAGACTGAATATTTTCAGAAGGAAGAGGGTTAACGATCCGCTGGAGCTTGAGTTAATGTGCATGCATCCACAGCATGACAGGACGGACAGAGAAGTACAACAAATAAGAAATACATTGAAATGTTTAGCATGCTTCATAGGCCATTATGTCTGCATAGCACTCAGTAAAGCAGGTTTGCATAGACACGCTGTCTTCCAAAGCAAGATCAAATTCATGATTTGTAGTTAACTTTGTATGCATGAAAACAGGTTTCAGTCAAAGACTTTTTTTTATTTTTCCCTGTCTTTGCTTGGCACAAGTTTTGTTCAAGAGTAATTGAATGCCTTTGTCACACAGATGCCTGTTCCAAATAAAGGCAGGGGATTTTAGAGATGGAAACAAGGTGTATTTGTAGGCTTTTTGTAACTTTATTTTAGAGATAGCTGAGTGGATAGTCAGAAATCGGAGAGTGGGGAGTGATGTGGGTAAGGAGCAACAGGTCAAACCCGGGCCGCCCGCTTGGAGTACTTGGAGTACTCCATACATGGAGGGTACACACAACATATTTAATGACACAGGTGTCTGTTCTGTTACCCTCAGTCTGTTCATTCTAAAGGAGTTTGCATGTTCTCTATGAAACTATAATTAAACACTTTCAATACATTCATGTTTCATTGATACAACTTAAGGTGAAATAATAAACTATTGTTCAGCAGCATTCACACCATTAGACTTTACAACAGTGTCTATGTTGTTAATGTTCCACTTATTAGACTTCTCAAACAGTTTATCTTGAGATAATATTGCCCTTTTGAGTTTGATTTAATCTGTAATGAATGTTTCGCCCTTCATCTCGTCTGTCATCACCTTGTTTTGTTTTTTTTGATTGAAGGCCATTCAGCAATGATGTCGTTTTTAAAGTGGGTGCACTCATTCAGGCTCAACGGTGGAGGAGCAGCTCTTCACATTTAAAAATGAACAGAGGATTTTTAACAGCTGATCGTGTCGCTCTCTCACCTCTCTTCTGTCTGTTGTGAAATCTGCTTCAGCTTTATTTTATGGCTCTAGTTTTACAGCTTTTATTTGTTTATTCACAGGCGTCATTTTTAATCGTCGATGTTGTCAGCCACAGTCTTTTTTTGTGCTCCCTTATTTTATCTCCTTTGTCATATACCCCCTGTCAGTATTTACGCTCACGTGTCTGTTTTGTCTCTCACTTCACTTTCTGTTAATAGTTCTAACTGTACAACAGCCTGTCCTGAACAGCTGCTCAGCTTTGGAGCAGAGGAAAATGTCACTCCCTGTTCTTCAATAAAAGACGCTGTCTGTTGTACTCTCATCATTTTCCCTGTTATGTTGTGACTGGAAAAGATGAGCAGCACTTAAAACGCCCTCTTGGGCCCTGCAAGGACATTTAAGATGGTCCCAGGCCTGACTTTCTTCCTGTATCAAAGCACGTATTAAAATCAATATACTTTATAAGTCTTTACAGCTGTATAAAAAACTCTCCTCCTCGCACATCCAAATGGTTTCTTCAGTTCTATGTTGAAGACGGGAAACTGAGAGCTTATCCCAATGGAATGGGACATATAACTGTTATTTACACATCACGCCTCTTTTGCTACCAAAACATCATCACGCTATCTCAAACCAAGCTGCAGCAATATGCCACGATTATTTGCTTTAGTAACAAAGCGCCCACTGGATTGTTCAGCAACTGAGATGACTCCACACTGACGCCCTTAAATTCCCTTTGTCTCTCTCTCTTTCTGCAGTAATAGACATACAGGCGTTTGAGCGCCTCCTGGGCTCCTGTAAGGAGATCATGAAGAGGAACATCGCCCACTACGAGGAGCAGCTGGTGGCCCTGTTCGGCTCCAGCATGGACCTGAGAGACTGAGCCTCCCACACCACCCTCCGTGCCTTCTATTACATACATATACACACACACATACACACAAACATATGTCCTCCCTCACATCATGCAGTGGCTTTACGGACTCATTATAAGCTTTACATAGGCCATGCCAATTGTTCTTGGCTCATTTTTAAGTACTTAAATGCCCACACACAGTATGACAACACACAGACACATACACTGACACCTATGTAGGCACTGAGAGACGCTCACTTTACTTAGTCTGCTCACCCTCATGCACATACAACACACTCCTTCATAAGCTCTCTTTGTAGATGCACAGACACATAAACTCACATGCACAGCAAGTTGAAGGCCACACATCGTGTTGCTTGAGCCAGCTTCAACCTCATAGTATGAATGTCTTTGCTGCAATTACCTGATACAGGCAAGGCGGCGTAAGGACATATCATGCACCTGCACACACACTCCCCACACGTTTAAAAAAAAACACATCGTCACGCTTCATAGGTGCAGGCTTTGCATTCATGTGAGCACTTAAACAACCCAAGAGTTGTTCCAACAAGCCTCAGCAAAGGACACACCAACATACAAACACAGACAGGCGTACAGATACAGACCCGCAAAAACACATGGGTTACCACACTTGAAAAAACAGTCATATTGTGGTAAAATGGAGATGAAAAACTTTAAGAATCTCTCAAAGGAAAAAAAATCAAAATGCAAAAAAAAAAGAAGTTTAAAGAAGACATAAGTTTTAGAAACGTTTTATGAAGATAAAAAACAGAAGCTTTGATAAAATATTATTTAAATAAAAAAAGTGTTTCCTCTTTGGGAGGCCGGGGTGCAGAACTTTGTGTGCGCGCTCCATTCCTTCCTCTACTGTTGTTGATTGAGTTGAGTTGAGTTAGTGCTGGTGATTATTGCAGTACCACAGAAGAAGCAGTGAAAACAATAACAACCCGACGTTTTCTGGGCAATTGTTATTCTATCATTGACGCCACACTTCATTGTATTGAATTAATTATTAATGTATTGTTATTATATATTCATTTATTATTTTTTGTTTTACTTTGACCAATTCTGATAAAATTCACCATCCATCTCTGACAAAATGTAAAAAAAACAAAACAAAAAAATTCTAATGAAAACAGTAGTGCTTATTTCTCCTTGATTATCCTTGAATGAGTTGTCCTGGATAGAAGAAAAAAGAAAAAAAATAAAGCAAACATTTTGTTAAAAAATGTGCATCTGTTTGATTTCCCTGACTAACACCATCGTCTTCAGTTTAATGAGTGTGCTAAAACTATTACAAACAGAATCCAGCTGTGCACTTTATACTTATTCTTGGGATGGAAGAAAAAACTCCTTAAGTACACACGTCATCTTATTATTTTTAGTATTTGTTGAACGTTTGAGATGATCAAACTCACGATATGTGATGCAAACGTTTGAAGTGCTGTAAAGGTGGGGAAAAGTCTGGACCAAACACCAACAACAATGTTTTGTTACAGAAGTTTCCCCTTTCTGACTGTCGCTTACAACTAGTGGACCGGCATTGATCACAGTGGCTAGTAACTGCTGTTTTCCAGGTGAGTCCAAATGTAATGAAATACAAGGAACAATTTTCGAGTGGTAGAGGTGAATGCCCTCTATATCTGCAATACTATTTAAATGATTTTATTTAAAACGTTACGTGCTACGATGAGCTGTAATCGAGAAAGGTAAGACCAAGCATGGTTTTCGACAATTGGATACATCTCTTCAAATCGCAAACAATCACCTTTCATTGAAGATATTCTTGGAGAAACATAATCATCGTATAGTCCAACTTCTTTAATGTCCTGCTCAAATACTCGATTTTGATATAACATTCAAAGGAATACTTGAATTGTCTGCTGAAAAATCTAATCAGCACGTACGTGGTTCTTTAAACCATGCACAGGTCGAATTTTGTTTTGTTTTTTCATCTGTGAAAGTGATAATTAATTACTGTAAATTATACTGGATTTACCTCAATTCTATATCGTGATCACTTAGTGATTTTAACAACCAGTTGGTAACTTTCGTATGTGTTGATGTAGTAACACTCCCTTCCGCAAGGTGGCAGACATGACTGACTACACCAGTGAAACAGCCTATGGCACAGTTTCCTCTTGTTACCAGTCTGGGCTACACTCGTGTTTTGAAACTGATCGTGGGGCAGATGTGAGCGGCGGTCATCGGCTGTTTTCCCTCTTTGCGAGACCTAAAGCTGACCGCAGATCAGTCAATCACTTGAGCTCCATGAAGAGGGGTAGAACCGGCGACCCAACCCGAGACTAAAAAATGTAGGTAACGTTACACTGGTGGTAAATATCCTAAGATGATCCGTTTATATCCATAAACTTGCGGTTCCTCCTTTTCTCAAACACATTGTCTTGTTCTGCACACACTTGTAAAGCTTAAAGTTAGCACATGAGCGAGCTATCATGCATTGAGGGACACCATTTGTCACATTTGTAGTGTTACCTTACATGGATGTTGACGCTAAGAGGAGTGGAGTACAAAATTAGAAAGGACGAGAGGAGGGTAGTGACACTTTCTATGAGATATAAGCACAATGTGTACAGTATGTCATGCCTTTATGGTTCTACCAAAACAATTTGTAATGCATGCTTTCTGTTTGTGTCAAGTTGTTTGCAAAACTGGCTAGAAACCTGTATCATTTACGAACATGCAAAGATATGTTGACTCAAGAGTGTAACTTGCTACGTATAGTTGATACGAAATGTTGACTTAGGAATTAAGAACAAGCTAAATGATGACCGCGAATGTGTTAAAAATATAGTATGAACCATTCATATTTAAGGTACTCTGCAAAGCAAGTAAAACATATATGAAGTTATATTTACATTTACCATAGACTGGTCAGCTACAGCCATAGGGCTACAGCCTACAGAGCTTGTTTCCACCATAGTGGCACTACGCATGTGCAAGAAATACTCGACAGCAAAACACCTTTTTTGCGACGTAAAGTGTTTTAAAGATGTGTTGACCGTAATGTTTACAGTCTATGGTGTTGACACGTTAATTATTAAGACATTTTTGAAAGTTGCTAAATCATAGCTACAAACTTTCATTCATTTGTCGAAAGGCAGATGGGAAGACTCGATGCGTTCTAGAGTACTTAATGCGCATGCGTACAGTTTCTGCAGTTTCTGCTAGCGGTTTTAACCATAGACTGTAAATAATACGGTTATTACGTCCAATGTAAACGCTTCACTTTTTTCGTTTAAACCTGAACATCACATAATTATAGGCAAACATTAAGATAACAAACAAAAGCACAGTTACATTAAAAATAAACATTTCAAGCGTTAGAGAGTCGAAGTCGTACTTCAATCTCCCACAATGCATAGCGTGCATGAAGTCGCCTACATAATATGTCAGTATTTTCGAACAATTTCGCCTCAAACGTTACCAAGCGAGTAGGAGAACCGACAACTTAAAGTATTTAACGTTTGTGGTCGACACGGTTGTATTTTTTGTAAGTGTTCAAATGAACCGTAACAGAGAGTGGTAAGACCGGCAATGGCTTTCGACACTTTGCCGTAAGTTCCTCAGATCACTCTTGTTTCTCTTCAGATCGTATAAATCTTTCGCCTTTTACTAAAGATTTCCGTGGAGAGGAACAATAAGAGTATAACTCAATTTTTTGATGCCCTGCTTTACTGCGGGGCTTCCCTTACCTGTTGAAAATAAATAAGAAGTACCTCAGCCTACATACGGGTCTTTAGATTTCCATGCATTAAGACGACCCTGACTAACATTTGAATACCTTCAGATTGTGTGATGTCTTTATTGCTAAGGCTCACACACTGAAACAGCGATGCCATTGTGATCTATTGTGCTGCCCCAATACACATGAAGTAGATAACTAAAATGTGTGTATTTTTAATTAACTATTATCATGGTAATGGAAACTTCCATGAGAATACCAAATAATACAAGCAAATAAAAGCCATTTAATTCATGATTCACGATCACATTCATTTCATATTCAAGCACAGAGCTGATACAAACGAGAAGGCAACAACAAGAAAATCTACTTTTTAAAACTATTATTCATTATTTATAAAAGAAAGTTGTACAATCAGGTCACTGGCAGCCTTTTCTCTCACAGTTGTTAGTACCACCTGCTTCGGTTGCACTGCGACAAGTTCTTCAAACTTCCAGCTCCCAAAAGTGTTTGTTCTTTATTTTCATGCCGACCTCGCTCTAATGCAGAGTTTTTGCTCTTACTGGCTGAGAAGTATGAGCACAACTTTTCCTCATATAGACACCAACAACAGGACCAGAGATGCAATTACCCAGAGAACTTATCAAAGATTGTGCATGGGTGTCGGTGGCCTGTTGGTTAGTTTGTGCTCCCCATGTACAAAGGCTACAGTCCTCAGGCAGGGGGCCCAGGTTTGAGTCCGGCCTGTGGCTCCTTTGCCGCATGTCATTCCAAACTCTCTCTCTCTCTCTCTCTCTCTCTCTCTCTCTCTCTCTCTCTCTCTCTCTCTCTCTCTCTCTCTCTCTCTCTCTCTCTCTCTCTCTCTCTCTCTCTCCCTTATTACTGTCCTATCTTTCTAATAAAGCCATAAAAGCTCCAAAATTAATAATAATAAAAAGATTGCATTTTGGTATCTCCCTAGCGAGAGTTTTAAATGAAGACTTGTAAAAGTTGCTCTGGACACATTTAACCCATTTCGAGAAAGCAGATATCTAGATATTTAAAACAGTCTTCTCTGTGCGGTATCTTTTTATCCACTCAGCATCTTCCAAATGAGAGGGGAAAAAAGTGTTTTTGAGGTGACATAGTGGATCTGAAGAGTCGTATCACAGTGGTGGTTAGTGGCTTTCAAAGAGAATGCAGTTCATGACATTATTTGGAGGTTCACCTGTCAGTGTTTTTTGTCTTTCTTTCCGTTGTGTGATGGTCAAACTGTCAGTTTCCTCTTGCGTCTCTCTAACATCCCTTTTTTGGACGTGATATGACGATGTGAAATTTCGTTGAATTTGTGCAAACAAGCTCATAGCTGAGTAACACGCAGGCATTTGACTTCAGCTGTTCTCTTTCGGTGAGTTTTTGAACAGTTTTTCATGTTAGTTTTTTTTTCCCCATATTCAATACGTTTCAAAAGATTTTCAGACCCCACCATTTTTTTTAAGAAATGAGAGAATCTCCTGGTTTTTTCATTGCTTTAAAATACTTGTGAAGATAATTTAAAAACCAATATAGTTTGGGACTCTCGCAATACAAAACTTTAAATGAATTCTACCAGTAATTGAAGCTTTGTGACTGCATCTCTCCCACTCGTTTGCTGGCTTTGTGCTTCAAAATGCCAAACTGTAACATCTGCATCAGCGTGGCCTTGCAGTATACTTTGATATGATTGAGAATGAGTGTCGGCAGTATGATGCATTTAAGTTTACACTTCTGTTTTTATGCAATAGAAATACAAAAGAGCATGAATTAAATTATTATACACAAAAGATAAAACGAGGACATAATGTCTATGGTTATAGTGTAGACTGGGTTTTCTCTACATTTGCAGTTAAAAAAGTGTGCGGTGAGATGTGTTAGATAGAGCTCTACTTCCCCTTTCAGACTGATGAGACAGCATGATGGCAGCATTAAAGCCACTGCACAATAGATGCACACAAAGACCTTTAGGAAACATCTTTCAAACAGGACATGTCAAGTACAAATAAGTAGTGGTGAAGTACACAGTAAGCTTAGTGTAGCCACGGCTAACATGCTAATACAGAGGTGTTCCATAAAATCCTGTCCTTAACCTTTGAGCAACCCTCTGATGCACTTACACTGTTGCCAGCAGACTGGAGTTGTTTGCCCAACTACAGTATAAAGCAAAGGACAGAAACATGTATTTAGTTTGATGTGAGCAAATCTCATATTATAAATCTCATAACATACCACTGTTTGATGGATCAGACTATTCAGACATCTTCGTCAGGCTCTGAACTATAACGATGCAAATAATCATAAAAACTTTAACCTGGCGTTTTGTTGCCTAAATCAATACAACAAATGAGCTTATTGTCTGTATGGTGGCCGTTTAAGGACATAAAGGTTCAGTTTTGTGTTATTAAAGTGGGCTCAAGTATAGCGGGCTCAGTTTAACGTCTCAGGCTACAACTTCATGTTTGTAAACTCAGAGTACACTGTCACACTCACTGAGCATGAGAAACTCAGAGATGCAGAAGTGGACTAAGTTTAATTCATTTCATTTAACAATGAACTAACCCTAAGGTTATCCTGACAGTACCCAGAGAGTTACAAAATGTAAAGCAAAGCTGGAAAGGATTTTTCATTGACTCGATTAGATTGGATAATATCACATACTTTATTGTCCCTGAGGGGAAATATAGGTGCAGAGAAACTGACAGCTCTGTGTAACTTACTCACACTGAAAACAAAGATAACACAAGACAGGTAACTGTTTCAGTTACATATTTATAATTTGACTTGTATTTTTAAAGGGAAAAAGACTATAATTCTAGTTTTAGCCACTTAAATCGAACTGAAATTCTTGAAGGATTGGTTTACGTACAGAGGCTGAGTTCTTGCAGCCGCCCCAAGTTGGACCCTTCAGCCCTTTGCTGGGTGTCATCCCCTCTCTCTCCTTTGCTATATTTACTCCCACTGATATTATAAAGACAAAATGGCCACAAATGTACCCTTGTAAGCCTTTCCTCTGTAAGCAGCAGCTAAGTGTCTATGAGCAAGGCACACAACTTTCGTCCCTCTAGCAAAGCTGCAATAAGATCTTGTCCAGGGTGGGAGTCTGACCCAGGCACAGGAGAGGCCGACAGAAAAGGTTGCAGGGAGTTTGAAACAGGGAGTGCAGAGACAGAGATTAGGGGGAGATCCGTGCTCGTATCCTTTTCCATGCGTCTCCTCTCACAGCAGTGTGGAGCTTAGTACCTGCCAGGATGGAAGCCTACGCATCTGATCCAAGTGTGCTGCTTTCAACATGATGAGAGGCAGGTTTCTGTGTTACATTTGTCACAGAAGGGATGTTATCTTGAAGAGCATCTTTGATCAGGCCTCCAGGTTCAAGTTACCTCTTGTGCACTGCTGAGAAGTGTATGTGTTCAGACTCACCACACAACGGAGGAACTGCATGTTTGAAACATTTTGTAACATCCAAACATTTCACACACTGAGCTGTAGGTTTTACATGAAGACTGACTGTAGTTAAACCTTGATCACTGCAGGTCTGAACCTTTTATATCAACAAATTCCAAACCCGAGAGTGGAGGAGAGCCGGATGTTGATCAACGCCACAACGCCACGTCAGACTATGAGACACAACATGTTCGCAGTGACTGCGAGATATTAGAGTTGGGTAAAGAAGTTAATCAGAAGCTCCACACCGGCTCTGATCAACCCGCAAAGATCCGTGCTGTTCCGATCCACCGGCGTCCGGACCTGCTGGTTACCTGTGCGGATCTAGTGAATTCTGAGTGGCAGAGGAGCCAGGCGGCCCGGGTCCACTCCCTCCAAAAGTCATGTCCAGAGTTCCCCGTCTGTCTGGTTCTCCTGCAGGGAAACAAAGAGACAGAACGCCTGCTGGGCCACGCTCGGCTGTCCCAGGTTGTAGGTCACACCAGCTGCCTGTTTGTGGAGTCCGTGGTCGTGTCCAAGGCCGAGCGAGGGAGGGGGTTTGGCCGGACCCTCATGGAGGAGGTTGAGCGCTATGCAAGAAGCAGAGGGTTCAAGCGCCTGTGCCTGACCACACACGACAAGCAGCACTTCTACGCCCACATCGGCTACGTGCTGTCCACGCCGGTGCAAAACGCAGGTGCCATGACAGCGTTTGTTCCCATGGAGACGCTGTTGAGGTTCTCCAGGATGCCAAGTGAAGAGGGGAACACACAGAGAGACACATGGATAAAGACGGAGGCTAAAGTCCCACAAGGGTCACCTCCACCTTGTGGTTTACCCCCTCCTTCAATACCACCACCCCCTCCTCCCCCACCTCCTCCTCCTTCCATCCCGTCTCCTCCCCCACCTCCACCACCACCTCCTCCTCCTTCCATACCACCGCCACCTCCTCCTCTCATGCCTCCTCCATCCATCCCTCCTCCCCCGCCCCTTTCTTCCATCCCGTCTCCTCCCCCACCTCCTCCTCAGGCTGCAGGTCGGCCTGTCGTTCAGACTCTGACTGAAACTCCCTACAGGGATGCCAAAAGAGTTCCCATCTTTTGGATGCACAAAGACATTTGACACTCTGTGAACTCATACATCAAATCAACATATTAAGCACACAGGAATGCTTTAAAGTAAACAAAAGAGATGCAGAAACAATCACTTACACATTCACTTCCTAAACATTTTGAAGAGTTAGGAGCCTCTCATGCACAGTCGATAAAAGCTCTAATCTTGACTGTGACTCAGCAAGAGTATTGCGTCACGATTAAAGAAGCACATACACACACAAAACAAGACTAGGTACAATTTAAATGCACAACCAGAGATTTCTTGTTCTGCAAACAAAAGATAATTTAATACTTAAGTCGTCAGAAGAGGATTAGGACCAGACATGATAAATAAATATTGGTAGGAAGAAGATTATTTTTTCCTTTGTGCACTTTGATAACTAAAGTCAAAATGTCAGGAATAAAGTTGAAATCCAGTTTTGTGACATTTCAACTTGATTCTCAACATTTTGACTTGACATTTGTTTTCCCATAATTATTGATTTCTCATGCCTGACCCTCATCCTCTTCTGTATAAGTGAGAGGTGGAAAACACTTGACCTCAGCGAGCCTTTTCATAGATTGAGCCATGAGTCTTAATGGAAATTAAAGTTTCTGGTTTTTAGTTATTTAGAGAAACCGTTGTTTTACTACAAAATAACTGATGAAGAGAATGACATAAAACTCTCCCATCACCTGAGTTTATTCTGGGAGTTCCTGTGTCGATCTTTAGCCCGATGAATTTCTCTACATCTGGTAGAAAAAAAAGCAGAGTCCAATGAAAACGGTGCTATGAAAAAGAAATGAAGCAATTTCAAAAATGTTTGCAAAGACTTCCCCTCCACTCATAAACATGTATTTCTTTTTGTCACATAAATGCTCACTCTGTGACTCACTTTTACAGAATGATGAAAGAGTTTAATACTTGATGGTTTCTTTCACATCCAACCTTCAATCTGAGTTTAAAACGTTTGTCTGAAATGTGGTGAAGCAAATCAGGATCCAATATGAAACTAACTGGATGTAAGAAGAACCTCGTGAGCTCCTTTGATAACAGAAAACATATTAGACACAAATTATTATTCTAACAAAATATTGCTTATAATAAAGGTGGCAGGTAGAGAGGGGTCTTTAAATAAGGGGGATTTGGAAAATAGGAGTCATTTGATTGAACTCAAAGGCTGAATGCAAAACGTTGAAAGGTATTTAAGAGCAAAACTATTTTGGCCAATCTGAAAAACAAAGCAGGAAAAGTTAGGTTTGCCTTTTAAGCCATTGCCTCAAAAATGTTCCCGACCTCCCGTATGTATGTGCTGCTGATGGATCATGAGATACTGTTACTGTGAGTTAAATGTGCCTTGTTGAACTTCAGCAGAACTGAAGCCTTATTGAGTTGAAAAGATTGAGAGTTTGTTGAGAATGATGCATCTGATCTTATTATCTGAGACTTGAACATGAATATGTCAATTAAAAGAAATGAATGATGAATTATTTTTATCTGTGCTTTTTTTTTACATTTTATAACCAGTCAGAATTTAAATACCACAGAGAGCAAACGAGTTAATTTCCTTTTTGAATTCTTGTAAATGTGTTTAAAGGTCACATATTATTCTCCTTTCAACAAGTTTAATTAAAGGTCCAGAATGTAAGATATCTACTGAATTAAATCATAACATGACCTTACTATATCATCAGACATTAAGGAAACGAGCTATGTTGAAGTGCTGGCTTCTCTGTCAACAACTCAGCAGCCAGTATGTCCTCCTTATCATTTTTGTTCCGGTCCAAAATGGTTTGTTTTTATTTTGTCCAGAGAAGTAGGATGTTTGAGGCACCCCCACACGGCCGTTTTGCCCCTCGCCCTTCAGTTTGCCAGGCAAATGGAAAACCAGCAGGTGTTGCAGCAATGGAAGCGGGCAAGCAAACTGGTTCAGATTTAAAGGCCTCAACATTTTTCTAACAAGCTCCAAGACCAGAAACGTGGTCAAACTAGGATAAATATTGAAAATATAAGATTTAAAATATTGAGAGTTAAGTTAGTTTCAAAAAGCAGAGCTGGTCAAACACTGAAGCTTACGTGTCCTCGACATGACAACCAGCAAGCACATCAACTCTAGGGAGGAGGGGGCCGGGGTGAGGCAGCTCTCTCCAATGTTTAAAATTTGGACTGCAGTACCCATTTTAAACGCTAGGTGTCAGAGTTACATATCGGTCCTTCAAGTCTCAGAGGTCCCTAAACATGTCTCTTGATATAAATCCACTCTGATCCTGTATTTGATGATGCCTATGATCAGCCCTGCTCAGATCAGGCTGATTCTGTGGCTTTAAATGGAAGGGAGCTGTGTCTGACCACGCCCCTCTCTTGGGGGGCTTGGGCTTTCTTGCACCATGCCCAGTTGTTTACAGGGGGGGTAAGACTCAGAGGGCAGAACCAAAGCCTAGCTGTGGGAGTGTCACCCACCTGGGGAGGGGTTACACCCTATGTGATGTCATGAGCACACGTTTTCTGAAAAGTGAAACAGGCAAAAGACAGAGAGGATGGACTATTCTCATAACTTGGGGGTTCGTAGACAGGCTAGGGACACATATAAGAGTTAGAAAACCATGGTTACTTGTATGTTGATTCCAATGATGAAAAATGTCCTCATCCTCAAATCTTATTGGCTCATTCCTCTTCTCTAACAGGACGGAAACATCAGTGGGTGAGCAGCAGCCATGGGGCTCTGTCACCTGCTTCTCCCCTTCCTCCACCTTCTCCTTCTATCCACCTTCCCACCATGCACCTCTCTGTCACACACATCCGTCCACGGACTTACTCACCGTCACGACCCTCTTCCTGTTGTGGCTGCGGCGGCTCCGATCCTGCAGGAGCACCCTTTTGTTGTGGTGTGGAACATGCCCACAGCTCAGTGTGGGAAACGCTACAACATCCACCTGGACCTGAGCGACTTTGACATCGTGGAGAACAGACGGCAGCGCTTCCAGGGACAGGTGACTGATTGGGGGTGGG
Source organism: Tautogolabrus adspersus (assembly GCA_020745685.1). Classification (NCBI taxonomy): domain Eukaryota; kingdom Metazoa; phylum Chordata; class Actinopteri; order Labriformes; family Labridae; genus Tautogolabrus; species Tautogolabrus adspersus. The sequence goes on along the minus strand of CM036547.1, from coordinate 7,562,991 downwards.
GGACAATAGGAACACAAAAGACTGTTTATACTCTGTACACCTTTTCAGAAAGGTGCATATTTTTCCTGAAGGAGTTGGTTGTGGGTCCTGAGGCTCGACCAGTTGAGAACCACTGCTTCACAGAGTTAAAAACTGAACATGTAAACATCATTAAGCAAAAAGAAGACGTTAAAATACAAAATGAATTCAAATTTAAGCCCAAAAATCCTTGATTTGACCACCTTTAATTTGTTCAATGCAAGCAACACCCCTGCTTAGGCCTAAGTCTTCTTTTAAGGTCACTTTCTAACATTTAAAATATGGGGCGCCGGTTAGCCTCGCAGTTATGTTGCGCACCCTCTGCTATGGTCCTCATTGCAGCAGCCGTGGGTTTGAATCCGTCCTCGGTCCTTTGTGCATTTATCCAATTTCTATTTTCATATGATTCTCTAATAGAACAGAGGCAGAAGAACACAAATCAGTCAAAACAACGGAAATATATGTTATGACCTTATAAATGTGTCCTGGCTATATCCTCAGTGCACCATGACATCTCCTCACTGGGTTTCTGTGTGATCGAACAAATCACGTAATGCGTACTGGATTCACACTCTTCAAATGCTGTCCCCCCCAATTACTAAATGGTGAACTATATTCAATACTTTTCTGTGACTCATTTTTGTTAATATTTGATGTATTTTCAATGTCGTCTGTACTACAGGTTTGTCTGTTTTCAGTTCCAGACAGTCAAATGAAGTATGCTTAAATATGATTGGTTGCAGGCTTGGAATCACTTCCTATTTAATACTTCCTGCCTGTTTTAACAACCTGTTTGCCTGATGAAGGTCTAGCACCAAAACATTGCCAATAAATGTCAAGTTAGACAGTGTTGAAGTGAACCTGTGAGTTTTTCATGGACACATTACTCTTTCACGCACCTGTCTTGTGAAATAGATATGCAAAGGATTTTTCTTTTCTTATACTCCTCAGAGAAATATCTGCCTCATAGCATGCTTTTCTACATTCATTATTTGGCTGTTAACATCATTCCTCTGCTGTTTGATGAGGCGGAGTATCACTGGATTATCATGGCTGCTTTACTGGATATTGTTTCCTGCTGGTAGAGAAAGGGTTAATGAGGTGTCTAACTCTGAAACACTGAAATTGAAATAAAAAATCTAAAATGACCCACATTCATAGATTGTTAACTATGTTCTGTTGGCTTTTTCTTTTTCCAGAATATGACCATCTTCTACCGTGACCGCCTGGGGAAATATCCATACCTCTCCAGAGACGGCAGAAAGGTCAACGGAGGAACACCTCAGCTTGGTGACCTCTCAGCTCACCTTTCCCTTGCAGTGACGCAAATCTCCAGATCACTGCATCCGAAATTCAACGGTTTAGCTGTAATTGACTGGGAAGAGTGGCGGCCATTGTGGGAGAGAAACTTTGGAACCAAAATGGAGTACCGGAGGCTGTCTAAGCTGCTGGTGAAGCAGGAGAGACCTGACTTGTCTGAGAGAGCCAAGACATCGTTGGCGAGGCTGAAGTTTGAGGAGAGCGCTCAGAGGTTTATGGAGGAGACGCTGCGGGTGGCAGTCAGAGATCGTCCTCAAGGACTCTGGGGGTTTTATGGTTTTCCTCCCTGCTTCAATAAGCAAAGCAGACAAACAGGTAGGAAAAACACTGAAGTATATGTTTGCTTACGGGGATGTTACCATAGAATATATTTAAGAAAGTCTTACACTCCCTACTTTTGAAGTTCCTTTAAACTGCATTCTTTCTCATGGCCAGCAGGGGGAGACTCCACTGGTTACACAAAAAAGGTTTGAAATCAGAGCAGAAGATTACCCTACTTCTCAGCAGATTTATTACCTTAGTACAATTATTTCTTTATCAGTTTATAGTCCCAACGACTGGATTTACCATGAGTCCAGCTGAACACAGCATGACGTTTATTTTGTAAAGTTTGATTCATTTTACAGTAAAGTCAAAGATCAAGCAAGGTATGCCTTCCTGTAATTACCAAGTTGCTACTACTATGTGTAAATCTAAGCAGGATAGATGATTAGCAATGTGACTCCATCTATTGGTCACTTCTGTTTTGTTAAAAACAAAATACTGAACATCAGTCTTCAACATCTGAGCCCAAAAACCAACTGGGGATGCCATGGTGCCAATATCCACATTTAATACAGTCTAGTGAACTCCTTTGTAGCTGTATATAGTTATTACTTTAAAGGATAATATTTAAAGAGATGAAACCATTTTGATGGTATTTATGTGATGATTTAGGTCAGGGTTGGGCAACTGGCAGCCCTCCTCCTCCTCACTCAATGAGGTCCATGAGTCAAGCTGAGAACGTGACTACATTTTAACCCAATTCTAGTTTTACTGTCAACAGATAGAGGGCGCTCCCTCAAACGCAAGAGGTATGTAGCTGACCTGCATCGCCTGATTCCTGCACTTTCTAAGATTAGGTGATGGACATGGTCTTCTGGAAACAAATAATCTATTTCAGGAACTTGAAAGTAAATGTTTACGTTCAGTGTTCCTAGAAACAATATCTGTCATGACACATTTTTAAACCTGAGTCACCACAACACCCGCTCCAAGATCAAATTCACTAAAAAAAGAAAATTGGAAATGTTGGCATGATAAACTCTGATCATTAGTATACGCTATGTTCCTCTATTAGTAGATATCATTGACTATAATTGTTTCTGTGAAAAGCTTAATACTGAGAAATGGCTTTAACTGTTCCAAGGTGAATGGAAACAAATCTTTGTCCGTCCTTGTTTCATGTGTGTAACCAGATAAAAGCTACACAGGACGATGTCACAGGGGGACCAAACAACAAAACGACCGTCTGTCCTGGCTCTGGCGTCAGTCCACCGCTCTCTATCCCAGTGTTTACCTTCCAAAGAGGCTGGCAGGATCTAGTGACGCAGCTCTGATGGTCAGGTACAGAGAAAAGAGGTTCAGAAATACAGCTTAAAGAACATGAATAAAACAAGTTGTTCACTTAGTAATCATTCAGTAGACACTGATCAATACTGGATTTAGAAGCAGATAGGAAGCTAATTTTAGAGTGGAAAAAATCACTTATGACCAAGGTGCAGGTCAACATAGAACATTTATGAGCTGGGGTGAAAATAAAGCTTTTATGTGATGACTTTGCTCTTATTCTGCTCTGATCAATCACCCAAGAATATTTAGTAGAATTAAAAACTCTTAACCACCATCCGCTCAGCTGTGACGTGACCGTTGTAACCTTGGTTACAAAGTGCTCTATAAGTTTTATTTTGGTCAGTCATCAAAAAAGAATAACACGAGTAAATAATATTTGTGTAAATGGTCAACTTACAGAAACAAAACACTTTACATGCTTACACTCGTCCATTTTACACAGTCAAATTCCAACAATCAATGACCAAAAAAGGAATAGGCTGAAGCCCAAGGCTTATTTTTGCCTAACCTGTAAAATCCTTTACATAACTCAGAACATAAACAATCCAACAAAAAAACAACAAAGTAAATAAGTAAAGACCATTAGAGAGGGAGAGCACTCTGCTTTACAAACTATGTGTTTTCTATTGTATACACAGATACCTATAAATATTAGTGTGAGGTCAATATTTGTGGACATATACAGTATATATTTAGACTGCATACAAACATGGATTAAGACTGAGTGACGTCACTCATTGGTTTCAGAAGGGCTGTTTTGGAAGCCCATGCGTGGCGGTTACCATATTGGAAATGCTGACTCCATCAAACTTACGGTCAACCTAAACACAAGCAAAGAGCTGGAGCTGAGGCGGGCCTGAAGCGGGCCTGAAGCCTGCTGACAAAAACTCTACAATGTGGCATGAGAAGTTTTTTAAATCTTGGCACAAAGTGATGAAGGAAATAATGATGTTGATTTTTTTTTTTCTATCAGATACAGACTATTGGAGGCTTTGAGAGTGGCGTCAGTTTGGCATCATGACGAAAACGCCAATCATGCCACACCAGTCCTTCCTTACGCCAGGCTCGCATTCACACACACTCTTACCTTTCTGAATAAGGTTTGTTGTAACTCATAAAAAACACAAACTCGTGTATCTACATCGTCATTTTTTTTTTTTTTTCTGAACTTTCAAATATGTACATTATATGTTTTTGTGTGTTTGTGTGTGTGTGTTCAGACGGACCTGGTGCACACACTGGGGGAAAGCGCAGCACTGGGAGCTGCTGGAGTTGTCCTGTGGGGAGAGCTGAAATTTGCCAAGTCCAAGGTATGACATGATGCGTTGTTCACCTTTGTGTGTATGTGTGTGTGTCAGTGTGTAACCCTCTCCTCCTTCCCCACCCTCCAGCATCAGTGCATCCTGCTCAGAGACTACGTCCAAACTGTCTTGGGTCCCTTTATACAGGTGCTGAGGTCTGACACCCAGCGCTGCAGCCTCCAGCTTTGCCACGGTAACGGACGCTGCGCCAGGCGACGATCCAGCTCAGGTCACATGGTCTCTATGACACCAGACCCCAATCAAATCAAACACTTTAAGTGTCGGTGTTATCCTGGCTGGACTGGACGGGATTGTCAAGAGAAGGAGGACACGACTGGCCAGAAGAACAAGTAACCTCAACACTTCTTAGAAGGCGCACTCAATGTGTTCTCATAGCGGGTAAACGAGGCATCCATCATCACACTGCAGGACCTGTCAGCTCTTTGTTACATTTTATCAACACGTGAAAATAGAGAAATAAAAGTGTGAATCCGCAGTGTTTATTCTGCCTGTTTTTAAAAAGGTGAATTTACCTTTAAAATCTACAATAAATCATATTTGATCTATTTTCCCAAAAATTAAAACACTTTTATAGTTTAACTCTAAAGAAGTAACTCGAGACTTAATTGTTCCTGTTTTATTTTTTTAAACTTTCCGTTACTGCTTGTGTTTTCTAAACCGTGCTCATCGTGCTGCAGAAGGAAGTGCAGGGAGGCAGGGAGGCGTGATTGGTTCATCAGATTGGTACCTCGTGGCAGACATTGTTCAAAGTTTTTACAGGCTTACAACTGCTACAGATGACGGATTGTCTTTGTTCCTTTTTCAGAGCACATTACTTATTAATGTCTGTCAGGACCTAAAGACAATTTCAACCAAAATCTTAAAAAGTGTATCTAGAGAAAATGACCAACCCTGCCTTTAAGCTAAGGACATACAATTTGGTTGGAAGTCATTTTAAATTATATTAGTATTAAAAGATAAAGGTTATTTGGTGATAATAAGCAAACATAGAACAAGGTACAAATGAACAAAAAACGAACAAACAGTGTAACAGATTTAAAAAAAAGTTCTGTCATTGTTTTTAATGAAAACTGTGATGTAAGGCAGGTTTACGTCTGTGTCCGCTCACAGTGATGCACAATGTTGTAAAAATGACACTGACACCTCTCCACACCAACGAGTGACAGTTCAAATTAAAAACAGCTGGTAGATTATTGTGTGACACAAGATATTCTGCCTCCATTAATTTAATCCAACCATCTTTACAGTTTCAATGACAGTTCTGTCACAGGACTAAAAATATGTGTGTACAGTCAAAAGTCCTTAAATAATGACTGATGCAGGTACAAGAGGGACAGTTTTCAAAACCCGACCATCTCTTAACTACATAGTTACATCAGTAACACTTCAACTTGAATAACAGATCTCATTCATAAAATGTCTTGGATTACTTTACCTCTTCATGGAGTAATCCTCTGGTAGACACAGATCTACTTCACTTTGCAGTATCTCTGAAATTACAAGTAAATTATGCAATCTCCATGCATCGTCCTCATGTCCCTCCTCCCTTAGCTGTCTGGTTATTTCTTAGTGCCTGTAGTTCTTGGATCAGTAGTGACAGCTCTTTGGCTGTGGCTTCTTTCTCCCTCACTGCCTCTGTTAGCATCTGGATTGCGCCGCCCTGCTGGACTGGAGATGAAACAGACACAAGGTAACACTTTTAGTTTTCTGTTTTGGTTTACACAAAGCTATATTCTGTATGGTTCATAGTGATCTTTTTTCAAATATCATGATTACATTGCACAGCTTGAAGTAGAAAATTAATTAGAAAATGATAGATGACCTTTCAAATGGAATAAGATTTAAGGAACAAAATGGGTGACGTGCAGTGTGAAGATCGAGGAAATACAAAATATCCCGGAAACATCAAGGGGGGGAAAAAATGAGTGTGCAATCTCACCCAAAAAGTAGAAGATGAGTAGCACTGTTAACAGAAGCAAAGTGATGATAGCACAGCCCATGGCATAAGCATGTGATGAACTTGGAGTTAGCATATCCTGTAGACGGGTCTGCCACTTTCTGTTGAGTGGAAGGCCTCTTTGATTGACAGCTGCCACGTCACATGTGAAGAGATTCCCATTTGGGGAGGGTATGTAAGCAGGACGAGGAGGCCTACTTCCTGAAATGTCACATACAAGAGTCAGTGTGTTTGCAGTTCTGTATTGGGTTAAAGTGTCTTTTTGTGGCTTTGTATGTGCGTGAACCTTTGTTGCTGTATTTGAGGTATTGTTGTACTCTTGTGGTTCAAGTTGTTTGTGTGCCATTTGGGCTGTGTAGGAGGTGTGTGTGCCATTGTGGTTGCTTGAGTCCTGTGTCTGTGTGTGAGTAAAAGTATGAGCATACACCTTTGTGGCTTTATTAGATATGTGTGTGTACCTTTAAGGTTGTTCACCTCCTTTGTGTGTTTTTATCTATGTGTCTATACTTTGAGGGGCGGTACCTTTGTGGCTGTGTTTGGCTGTGTATGCCTTTGTGGCTGTGAGGGTGCATATGTGTACCTTTTTGTTTGTGTTGAATCACAGTATCTGTGTTTGCTTCTTTGTATTTGTGATTGAGGTTTATGTATGTTCATTTGTGTCTGTGTAAAAGATGTGTGTGTACCCTTGGGGTTCTGTTGGCACCATGTTTGAGTGTTGGTAGCTCTGTGTCTGTGTCTGTGTTTGAGATGTGTGTATACCTTTTTGGCAGCTTTGAAGATGTGTGTATGCTTTTACACTTGTACTGTATGTTGCAACAGTGAGGGATTTTACCTTTTGTCAGTGCTTGAGATGTGTGTGTACCTATAACGCTGTTCACACTGGTGCTGAATGACGTCGTTGGTGTCTTTATGTCTCTGTTTAAAGTATTTGTATACCTTTTGTGAGTTTGAGATGTGTGTGCTCGAGTGGTTTCTTGGATTCCATTGTGAGGCTGTGTGTATACCTTTGTGGCCTTTGACTGTGTTTGGGTATATTTGTGTGTGTTTTTATCTTGGAAACGTTTATACGGTGCATGTTATTTTTTTCCGCTGTGTTCAGTGTGTGTGTACCTTTTTGGCTGTGATCATGGTGTGTTCGGTGGAGGTCGTTGATGGAGTCCACAGAATGAAGCTCGATCTCGGTGAGATCTCTTTCGCTGACCCTGTAGAACTGAGGGGTGGTCTGGGAGGATGGAGGCCTTGACATTTCCCCTCTTGAAGAGGGTCATCCACCACTGATCAAATTCTTCCAAGTGAATATAGAGGCTATATAAATTATACTACCAAGGTACTTCAGCTTCTTGCAGCCATTAGAGGCAGGATTTTGAAAAAATAAAGCTTATGTCAGCTTACAGAGCATAGCAGGGCCGTGTTTACCGACCAAGCAAATAGCCTATGGAATGTTTTCTACAAAATCTTCACATCAATAATATGTGTATTATCAAATCTTTGGTTATTTATATCATAACATGTCACAGAGAAGAGGCTCTCTTGTAATTTGAAAGTCAGTAAAGCAAAAGACAACAGGGTCCCTTCTGCTGTCGATGTTAGCAATCTTTTTCATATGTTGGCCTTCCGAGACCAACATGCAAATAAAAAGGACTCACTAATGATCTGATTGATAATTTATTTTCCTTATGTGATTTAATAAGACTGTAAGTTCTATTAGTCTAATAAATAGAGAAAGGGATATTGTTTGTCTCTGAAACAGAAGAGAAAATAAGGAATTAGGAAATATTCTGTAAATAATGTTTGATGTAAAACTGTATCATGTGAGAGGCTAACAAGATAAGTCGCTGATTTATCACCCTATTAATAGAGCCGCTTGTCAAACCCATAAAGACGCAGTGTTAGTGGAAGTTGAATCACAGGACAAAGGACAAGACAGGCTCCTACCTAATGAATGACTGTTTAACTGAATTATTACCTGACTACTTTATTTACAGAATACCTGACTGTACACAAGATATGGTTAGGCTTCTTTATTTGTATCTGTGGATAGATTTGGTTAAAGGTACTGTACCATCAAATTAAAAAAAATGGTTTTATTGGATAAAATAAGTCTGAAAATCATGTTGATCTCTTTTCACTTACCTTCAGTCACCGTGAACAAGAGTTGTTTTGGATCTTATGTGTTGTCTGCTTTTTGTTCTGGAGCCTCAGACACGGACATCAGTTTTCCAAAACATGTCTCCGCAACAAACGGAGCAGCAGTGAGTTAAAATAAATGTTCTCACAGATTATCCCTGAGAGCCACGAAGCGACAAAAGGAATCCAACACAACTCAGATTGTGTCAAAACTATTTATGACTTATTCCAGTTAAATCCTTGATATGAAAAACAAAAGGGAACCCCCAGGTTTTTCTTCAGAGTTTAGCTCCTTATGAGCATGTGTGTCACTGAGCAACTGTAGGACGCACCCCCACCCCACAGCCTCCCCTTGCTAAGTATGTTTGTGTGTGTCTATGTTCCAAATTAGTCTACCCAGTTACCCCGTTAGGGGGATAGAGAGAGCTAAAGAGAGAGGGAGGAAGGCTTTTCAGTCCCCTCCACACATACTCATGTACACCCCACCCTGCAGGCCCTCAAGGCCCAAAATAGCAGCAGACACATGGGGGTATTATTAGTGTCTCAGGCAGAAGGATGTTTAGATGATCCAGCAGGAGGGCATGTTGGGTGTGTTAGGATAAACACACACACAAATACTCAAATGTTAAAAAGTTAAAGGTTGGCGAGTTTATCTGACCAAAAACACCTGTTCACTTTTCAGGTGTCATGCTGTTTTCAGAATAATGGACAGATGAGATCAAATGTCTTGATTTTTGTACGATGTAAACATTATTTTTTAATTTTATAATAAATTTCATTTAACCAGGAACCCTAACCCAGAACTTCCACCAGATACGTGTGCATTGCGTGTCCGCTCCAGTCCGTCACGGCTCCGTGCACTCCTGTCCGTCAACACCCAACCCAACAAGAATGTCCTGGCCAAGACAGGCAGCTGCACATTTGAATAAGTTACAGACATAAAACACAGAGAAATTACACACACAGATCAACATATCCTCACAGGGTCACCGTGCAGAAATGTCATGAGTCAAAGCATCTACAATCTGATGCATCTTCCTTCAATAAATTTGATCTACTAAAAGATTTAAAGAGACCAACTCCCCCAGACACAAAGCAATCTGCAGGAGCTTCCAGGCCTCAGGAGCCGCTGACCTGAAACTCCTTTTCCCCATTTCAAAACGCACTTTGGGAACAGATAGAAAGACAAAGTTTTTTGACTGTGTTGCAGAGTGAAGACTTTATCTTCCAGCATTCCAGCATTATAAGGGGAGCAGGTTAAGTTGAGCCTTATAAATAAGGACATGCCAATGATTTTGTCTATGTAGAAAATGCAGACCAGCCAACTCGATCATACAGAGTACAATGATGAGTGAGGACACTGAGATTTGTTATGAACCTCAATGCTGCATGATATACAGTATACAAAGACATTGAGTAGATGCATGCATCACTGTAATCGCTAAAGTAAAAAAGTAGCAGCAACATGTCTTTGTCTTTGCAGAAAAAGTAAAAGAAGACTTATTTCTGAAATAAAAACCCAGAAAACCAACTTTAACTTCTTTATGAAATGCTAAATATGAAGCTTAAAATACAGCTAATCATCAATTAAGAATCCAAGGTTTTTATAAGATGATACAGACTCTTTCTGTTGCAAAGTATGAAGAGACAACGTATATCTAATATCATATTTTGCCTCACAATGTATAAGGCACAGACCTTCTATCACCCTTTATGGTTTCTCCTTTCACTCTTAAATTTTAAAATCAAGGAAGTGTCAAAACTATCTGTGCTTTTTAATGCAGTACATGAAGAGACAACAGGATCAAAATGTGATTTGGTCATTCAGAGCTGCTTTATTCCTTGTTGAACCCCTTAGTGCCACAGTTTCTGAAGAAGTCTGCGAGTCTGTGAATTTTTCATTAATGTCACAAAGCAAAGCAGCCTGTAACACATTCACCATCATTCATGATGGGATAGGACACCTGTGCCCCGAGAATAAAACTTGTAGGTCCTGTTTCTCACTTAATCTGTATGATGGTCTTGAGTTGTGCTGACTGAGTGACTTTGGATGAACTATATCTTTCTTTAGAACAGCAAAGACTGATAGAGTTGTTCACAAACTTTTTAGACCACGGCCCCCTTTGTCAGAAGAAAATATTTTTAAGTCCCTTCACCCCTCACCATACACATCACATCAGCATATATATACATACACTCAACACACTTTCAGTCACACTCTTTGCTAACAAATTCCTATATTTTACAATTTATCTCAAACATTTTCTGCAAAAAAAGTACAGAATAGCAGTTCAGAGTGTGACAACAAACTGAACAAACTAACTGAAACCTTCAAATGTGTGACGTCTGGTGAAGATTCATTTTCAGCCGTACATTTAACCCCTCTCACTAAAGTTGTCATGCTTTGCTCTAGCGCTGAAAAATCGTGTGCATTTTTGTTGTCAAGCCTTGCCGGAGCCCCCCCTGTCGTAACTCCGGGCTCCCACTAAGGGGTCCCATGATGCCCCACTTTGGGAATCACTGATAGATGTTCTCTTGTGTCTTTTTTAAGCAATCCACCCACCTTTTGTCTATCAATTCCTTTAATCTTTTAATATCCACATCTATTGATCTGTTGTTCTTCTGCATTGTTTTATAATAACGAGATATATAATGCTGAAGACTGTGTAAAGTCGAATGTCTTCTTATTACCATTTGAGTCAAAATCAAAATCTCCATGAACCACCAAAATAAAATGCATCTTTAATCCGTTGAATCATTATGTGCTTCTTCAAGCTACTTGAAAATATCTTAGAAGTGGGCTCTATATATGCTTAAATTATTGTAGGCTACATAAATGTGTTTGGATGAGGAGACAGTGACAAAGAAGTAATTTTGATGAAAATATTTTTCAATTATATTATTTGTATAAAATGTAATAAAACTATTTTGTGTCAAATGTATTGTCATCTTATGGATCATTGCAGATTTAGGGCAAAGCTATAGCCATTTAAACCTTTTTGTAGTTAAATGGGGCACAATAGGGCACAACCGGGAGGCAAATTGTCCCCCACTAACTTCATTTCCCACAAGTCTTTGCTCCTGAATCGCTGCCGCTTCATGTGTTTTTAGCCCCGAAAGCAGTAAATCCAGAGAGTGGAGTCCAAAGATTTAGTAACACGGCGGAAGTGTCGCCTGTCCGGAGCCTGTGTGTGTGAGAGAGACTTCAGCGGGGACTCAGGCGGTATGATGTGGGCTCGGTTGCTGGTTCGGAGCGGGGGTTCGGGGCTCGCGTTGCGGGCTTCCAGGGATGGTTTACTGCGGGTGTCGGGAGCTGCATGTGCGGGGAAGAGGCAGCAGCAGAGACAGGCTTCGAGTGCAGAGGTGAGTGGAGCATGAAGCGCTGCTGCACGGTAAACTTTCATCGCTGCAAGTGGTCCAAAGGGCTTAGCATTAGCCTACATTCTTGCCATTATATCACCGTGGAACTAAAGTCTGTCTGAATAAAGTTTTTCAAATATATGTTTTTAGTATTTTGTAAAGTAAGGTGTGTTAGGAGTTGACGTTAGAGCTACGTTTCTCATCACATTTACAATGCAATATTAAAGTGGCTCTATCAATGTAACATCATGTTACAGTAGACTGCTACACAGCTGCAGTCATGTCATGCAGATGTAATAGGCTATAACATCTGTCCTCTCCCTGCTCCACCTCACTGAGCTGATTTCATTTAAACCATCTTGTGACTCACTCTACAGTAAACTGTCAGCTCTGTGTCTGTCCCTACTTACTCAATATATTATATGAGGCTTACCCAGTTCATTCATTCAGCAAATTAATCATTTTTTATGCCATTTGCAGTTTCACTGATTTTTATGTGTGTATCATTAACTGATATGGTACACACATAAATCAGTTTTATGACTTCACATGTATAATCTTTTGGCATTATCAGTCTAACATAGTAGCTCAACCAGAATTTATCTTGGAGTGTTGCAAAAAGGGTTAGAGAGAGCAAAGTCCCTGTAACCATGTGGAGTGCCCTAATCTGTTGTAGTTTGTGTGTGTGTGTGTGTGTGTGTGTGTGTGTGTGTGTGTGTGTGTGTGTGTGTGTGTGTGTGTGTGTGTGTGTGTGTGTGTGTGTGTATCTGTGCTCATACTACACCAAATGAACGGCCTCTCATCCAGTCATTCACAGTAACAGCTGACTTTGGACTCAGACAGTTTTCACAAAAGTAATTGAGTCTTATGTAAAGTGCCGACACACACTTATATCTCATGAGTCACTGATAAGCCCCTGTTACTGGTTGGTTCAAAGGTCAGAGGTCAGAGGGGCAGGAAAGAAGAGAATACAGGAGTGAATCAGGAATATTAAAAGAAGCCAGTGTTGGGGAAAAGTTTACTAAAGTAATGAAACTGTTATTGTAATTACATTTTGAAGTAATTTGTTTAGATCATTCTTGCAAAGTGTTTCAAGACCTTATATGAGTTTTTGCCATATTTGTATTGATAACTACTTAAACTACAAACATTTTGGGGCTATGCTAAAATACATCATTTCTTTATTTTGATTCAATAGCTTTCTCAATGTAACTGAAGTCTCTTCTTGACCCTATCCCCGTATCTTCAATCATGCTGCTGTAAAGACATGACTTATTAATCATTAATCCTTCTGTATTGATTATTGCTATTTATTAACATACGTTGAGAGCAGCGTTTACATGTTATTTTAGGTGTTCCCTTACTAATCCTGCTAACTATATACCCTATGCAATATCCCCACACAGAGTGCTGATTGATAGATATTGACTATATGAAAAAAAGCTAACATTCCTTTTACATTTTTTTTCCTTCGTTAAATGTTCCTTGACCTGTAGAAGAAGTGGGCAACTTTTCAAATAATTTCAATTTGCACATCTTTCTGGTATGCAACTTTTTTGGCTTCTAAATTTTGTTATAATTTTGTATCATCTCCACAATGACAACGCGATAACTTTTATTCATAAAGAAGAAACATTCAAACTACTTCATAAGCGTAGTTCAAGTTAACCAAACCTGATTGCTTAAGTTGTTGATGTTCATCTTCTCCCTGTATCCCAGCTTCTTGATTGATGGCGTTCAAAAATATGCTGTCGAAGTCGAATCCAAAAAAGTCTGAAGGACAGATTGTTGGATATTCTGCCAAATTCACTCTTTGACTGTATGTTTCTTCTTTGGAAGAGGTACAAATGTAGTTATAACCGGAATGTGTACGTATTTAAAAGTTTACGTGCAGCTAATTTAAAAGAAGAATGTGCGACTTTTTGATCCAGTAGATGTCGCCCTTGAGCACGAGTACTTAACCAAAACAAACTGCTGTTCTGAAGCCTCCTGATCCTCCAGCAGCACACCTCCAACCCCTCTCCACTCGCGTTCGCACAAAGGAGTTATGAATTAGAATGCACTATAAAGCACAAGCGGCAGACACAATTGTCCTTTGCTCGAGCTGCAATTGCCTTTGGCCTGTATTGTTGTGTTAGCAAGCTAATGTTAGCACACTTTAGTTAACTCTGAGCTTCACATTGCACACAAATTGAAACTGAATGACCGTGATCTAAACACACTCGTGTGACATCCAAATAAGCAGTGAATATGTTCTCCTTCTTTTCTCTTAAACAGCTTTTATACACGAGGAGAGGAGTCAACCGTCCCGTCAGTGTAGACATGATGTAAACACGGCTCCGACAACAACACAGCCAGCGGGACTCACTCACTCATTGTAGACAGTCATGACTCATAGAGACATTTACAGACGATAGACTTGATTTCTGCTGTATTTATGTGTAAATGTCGCACATTCTTCCTTTGAAGACATATCATTTCAACCAATTAGGATTAAAAAAAAAGAACTACATTCGTTATTCCATTTGTGGTTCTTATTCCCTGTGTTTATTTCTTACACTCATTGGGCCTCATTTATCAATCTTGCGTGAAAACAGGCGCAGATCTGAGCGCAGATTTGGTCTTACGACAGGACACACGTGCGATTTATGAAACGTTCGTATCTGACCAATCTGAGCGTACGAATGAGCGGGCCTTGATAAATGCGGCGGCTGAATTCGATCGTCATTAACATGTTACGCCCATAAATATTCCTGGTTCGGAGGCCTCGCCCACTGAGGTCAAACATGGAGAGACGAAACACGATTAAGAAAAGAAACTTTTCTGACACGGAGATCGACATCCTGACATCGGAGGTGGAAAGAAACAAAACAGTGCTTTTTGGCAGTCTGAAGAGTGGCATAAAAGGGGCTCATAAAAACGCTGTCTGGAAAAAAATAACGGAGGCAGTCAACAGCGTTGCCGTACAGGAACGGACTCCAGCTGAGGTTTGAATATAATTCTCAATAACTTAACCCATGCCTAACGACTTAAATGAATCTTTTCATCCGCAGCCTAAAAGCTTATGTCTGCTAATTGATCAAAACAATTCTTTACATTTAGGTCAAGAAAAAATGGTCGGATTTGAAGCTGGCCACCAAGAAACGTGTTGCTGCGTTTAAACGCAGCATCAGGCAGACTGGAGGAGGCCAACCAGACTCCAGCCTGATCCTGACGGGGACGGAGGAAAGAATTGCCTCCTTAATTGGGTCCGAGTCGATCTGTGGCATAAGTGGTGGAGGTGACACAGACGCACTGGCATCAGACCCAGAGCAGAATGGTAACTAACAACCCCCTTTTGCTTGCATTAAAAAATCAAACTGACTGTACACCATTTCTTACAAATAATAAGGCTTACACATGTTACATGGGTGACATTTTTATTGTATTAAATATTTCAGAGCCAGGCACCAGCATGATGTCAGCCAGATCTGCTCCCCAGGGCGGTCCCACTATTACTGCCGAGAGTGAGCGCGTGCCCTCGGCCCCCCGTGCTGCGCCCAGACCGAACCTGATCACGGCAGAGGTCCTGGAGAGACAAGGGGAGATATGCAGGTTATTGGCCTCAGTCGTCGGCGCACTTGACGCAATTAATGAGACACTAAAATAAATAAATGAAACTCTAAAAAAGCCATAATAAAATGTTTAAATGACTAAATGTTGTCTGTGTTTAGTATGCCTTTAGCCAATTCCACCAACAATACTTCACATTACTGATTAATACTGCAGAGCATTTGCAAGAGTTTAAGGTATACTTTACGTTTTAAAAGCGACAAATGAGGTCCTGTCTCCTCCGTACAGCCCCCTGTGGAGGCTGTGCTGGCCACGGCTCCATGGGCATGGGCTCATCCGGCTGCGCCGCTCATTCACCAGTGCAATGTTGTGCAAAACTGAACAGGCCAAAATGATATCGCACACTTTGTCTGGGGTATACAGTAGCATTCCCCCTGCAGGTCCGAGACAGAGCCACCTGCCCTTCAGCAACCCGAAGCAGCGCTCGACTGTGACCCGTGTGCGTGTGTGCGCACTGTTGAACCTGCGTTCCTGCTCTGTAGCGGGGTTATAAGGTATTCCGTTAGAGGATAACCCTTGTCACCTAGAAGAACCATACCAAAATGTGAATCATCTGATACCTTGTTTAGTGTAATGCAATTTATCGAGGGTAGCCACTTACCGAGGAGATGACTTTGGCTCTGCAGTGCGCCCTCCTGCAGCCGCGCGCCAACAGAGCTGTTTTGAAAAATAAAAGAATCGTGTGTCCCCCCTGGCCACCTGGCCACCACGTTTAAAAGTGATAGCTTGGCATCACAAATCACCTGGACATTTATGGAGTGGTAGTTTTTGCGATTGATGAATGCGTAATCATTCATGGATGGTGCCTTCAGGCGCACAGGAGTACAATCAATCGCTCCAACCACATTTGGAAACCCAGCAATCTCATAAAATTGCCTTTTAATCACATCATTGTATGGGAACCGAATGTATTTTCGGGAGAGAGATTTTATTGCAGCCAACACTGCTGGCATCGTCCTGCTGATCGTTGGCTGGGAGACCCCAGCCCTGTCCCCGACCTCTCGCTGAAAGGTCCCGGTGGCCAAAAACCCCAGCGTGGCGAGCACCTGAACTGGTACAGGTAAGGCATTTGACCGCCTGGTTTCTCTCTTTAATCCAGCAGCTACATTATTGCATAAATCAATAAGCACATGCCTTGGGAGCCGAAAGCGACTGATCAACCAGGCATCACTCTCCATGAGGAGATCCCTGCGGTCCCTGAAGACGCGCTCACGTCTGACACGCACGTATTGCTCCTCCAAAATAAGCAAGTCTGCCATCATCAAGACTTGATAACTGTCAAAGCATCTGTTTAAATAGGGGAATGAATAAACATCTGACCAACCACAGTGGAACGATGATTATCTCAACAGGTGCTTTCAATTTTTGTTCCAGTTCTGTCACACCCATCGGACAAAAACAAAAACAATTACACCTTTTTGCCATTAGTTAATTTGCAAACACACATTTCTGCTTGTATTTATGATTCTTTCACATTTTAATGTGTAATAATTAGTTGTCATCTTAGGCTATTTATCCTATTGTTTAATTTTTTGAAAGTGGTATCAGTAAAAACATGGGCTTTAAAAGAAATGTTTTCGTTTTAATAATCCGTTTTGATCTGTTCTAAATATGTGACTGCTTATGCTTAATGACAGCTGAGGTTTGTTCATTATTTTCCGCCAGATTTTGCTGTGCTGCACCGCAAATCCACAGACTCGAATTTGCGTACACGAGCTCAGACCTGACGTGAGATCTGATCGCAGCTTCCGCTTACGTCCAAATTGATAAATGCCGAAGTTTGCGTGGAAATGGTCGTACGCACGGTTTTCGGTCGTACGTTCGTTTGATAAATGAGGCCCAGTATGTTGTTTGATTTTTCCTTTAGGCCGCCGTGCAGAAGACTCCGCTGTTTGATTTCCACAAGGAGCAGGGGGGAAAGATGGTGGAGTTTGCAGGCTGGAGTATGCCTGTTCAGTACAAAGACAGTCACATCGTCTCACACATGCACACCAGAGAGCACTGCTCCATCTTTGATGTCAGCCACATGCTGCAGGTGAGACGGGTGTAAAGTGACACACAAATATGTATAGACACAATACATACAGCATGTACAAACTTCCAAATCACATCCACAGACTCACGTAATCCTGTTGTTTTCCTTCCTGTCAGACCAAAGTCCATGGCAAAGACAGGGTGAAGTTCATGGAGTCTCTAGTAGTTGCAGATATTGCTGAACTCAAAGACAACCAGGTAAGTGAAATAATGGTTTCATGTTGAACCAGGTGCTCGTAAGCAATCCGTTGGTTATTAAACATAATGCAGATACAAGCAACATTAGCTTTAATTCAAAGTTGTGGCTGGCCTTCCACTCACTTTTTTTCAGCTCCATTTTTGTTTTCTGCTAACCCTTAAGAAGGATGATGGATGCTTCACTGTAGATAAAGTTATTGAATAAAGTTTATCCTTATCTGTACAGTTTACGGTCCAAAACAATGAGATTAAAGACCCTAAAGTGGACCTTTGATGTTTGGGGGACTGCTGCATGGCGTCCATCACAGTAGCCATTTTCACATGCAGTCCTGAAAATGTGTATAAAATCTCAGGCAGGCTCCCAGTGATATCTGCCTGACTTACCTGTTCACATATGCACCTCACAGCAGGAGAGTAATCGTCATATGTGGGGTGGAATGGGATGGGGGTGGGGTGGGGTGGGGTAGGGGTCTCACGAGGCAGGACATGACGTAAAAAGAAAGATGCGGAAATGGTGGACGAAGCAACAGAGTTTGGCACTATGATGACAGTTTTGGTCCTTATATAAATGCAACATGTTGTTTCCGTGAACTGAGGTCGCACCTGTTGTGTGCCGGCACAGTGATATAAACATCACCCTCTCCCACTCCTGCTGCATTTTCGCACTTCAGCTCACTTCAACTTCACATGGACATTTTACTAGGTGGCTGGCTGGAGACTTTCAGGGTTCCCACATGCAGCTGACCCTGACAATGTCACAAGCTGTGTGTGAAAGCCCTATACGACTGAAGCCTTTCACATACTAGAGGTCAAATGATCCGGATTGATTATAGCTGACACAGTACATGTAACTAAAGCAAAACTATTGAGCTCTATGATAGAATCATCTAAGAGGGAAATATATATGAAACAACAGAGTTGGTTACTTTAAGTAAACCTACTAAATATACACATATAGACACTCTTCAACCCCTACCTCTCTCCTTCTTGTCCCCCAGGGAACCTTGTCCCTCTTCACCAATGAGAAAGGAGGAATAATGGATGACCTCATAGTGACAAAGACAGACCAGGGCTACCTCTATGTTGTCTCTAACGCAGGCTGTGCTGACAAGGACTCTGCTCATATGAAGGTAGATACACACAAAAAGTGTAGGTGGTGGAATATATTACAATAACAGAAACGGTCTAATGTGTGTATGTGTGTGTTTCAACCATAGGCCAGACTGGCAGAGTACAAAGCAGCCGGTTATGATGTTGATCTGGAGTTCCTCGATGAAGCACTAATTGCTCTGCAAGGTAAAATCATCTTCCTCCTTTTCACTTATTCTGTCCTTTCCTTTCTGGCTTTCCTCTCCTTTGTCGTACTTGTGTCGTTCCTATCTTCCTCCCACCCTCTTTTTTCCTTTCATACGTTAGCTCATCATTTTTATTCTTCTTCTTTTATTCTGTATAAACCACTCTGCCCCTGTTTTAGCCCTTCCCAGTATTTCTTAATCATTTCATGTTTCTGTTGCACTTGAAACTCTTTTTTTTATCTCCTTCCTCACTAATTACTTTTTTAATCTGCTTTTTGAATTCCTCTTTGATGGACTCTTTATGTCTATTTTATTTAAGATGATTTGTGTTGTGTGTTGCCAGGTCCATCCATGGCTCAGGTGCTCCAGCAGGGGCTGAAGGAGGACCTCAGTAAGCTGACCTTCATGACCTCCGCCTTGGCCACTGTGTTTGGTGTTCCTGGCTGCAGGGTCACCCGCTGTGGATACACCGGAGAGGATGGGGTCGAGGTCAGAATCTGTCTCTCTCTCTCTGTCTCTCTCTTAGCTCTCTTTGCTGCCTAAAAGGCATCTTGACAATGGAGCTGTTGGGATCTTTGGCAGTTTTCAAAACCTCCTACTATATCAAAAAGGCTGGCTCTGCGATTGGCATTACCCCAGACTCACTTGAGGTTACTTTTGAGAACGAGGACCAGGCTAAAACCGGTTCTGATCTTTGAAGGCAGTCTCCTCACATAGCGTTTTTAACAGACTCAGAAGCTCCTTCAGTGAGCGACTAGTGATGCCTCAGTGTTCTCCTGAACTACTAAGAAGGCCCTTTGTTCCAGCAGCAATCAGATATATGTATTTATTTAAAGATGAATTATTTGGGGCTTTTTGCCTTAATTGGTTAGGACAGTGGATAGAGGGACTATAGACTCCTTACATGGGGCGACCTAACCGCTAGGCCATCTGCGCCCCCGAACAGTCACACATTTTAATGAACACTTTTAGTTGTGGCTCTGATTAATGGCTGTTTATTATGTCTCACATGGTTTCAGTGGTGTTTGTTATTATTTACGTGTTGTGTATTTAGACTGATTGTCTTCATTGTTTGTGTAAGAATTGACCGAGTGGCCAGTGCGTTTCCCCCTCTGGGGATTAATAACGTTTTCTAATCTAATTTAATGATTTCAGTTTGGGTTAGTCTCTTTTTATAACAACTTTCCTCCTTAAGAATCTTCTCTTTAGTTGTTACTCTTTGTTATGTACCTTGTTAACACTGGAACATTATCCCAGTACTCTGTTTGCGAGGAGCCTGTAGCCTGATCGTCGATGAGTTGTTTACTACAAAGATTTATCTTCTTTCACACTCTGCTGGAGCTCAGTTGACGGCAGGATGGACGTGGGAGGGTTTTTCTTTAACAGAGGGAATGTGGGAGTTTGCTTTTATGTCTTTGACTTTTTCTTTCACATGAACACTCTCTCTTGACTCACTCCATCTTTTAATTCCATGAAAATGTCGACCTCTGCCAAAAGAAGATGCTAATTAGTTCAACCGCTTTGCACACTGTAGCAAACAAATGATGTTCTTAAAAGTATTAAGTACAGATGTAATTATTACACTTAATTAAACATCACGTCCTTCTATAATCTGGTTATATTCATCAAGCAGCAACCTCCAGTGTTGACAAATGAATGAAGTGCAAAAACCTGCATTCTTCGAGTGTCCACTTGAGGCTGGCTCCAGGAGCCCTGGAAGTCACATACACACCCAGACAAAAATGACACATTTACAGCCTGGTACAGAAAAACGATATAGGTCTGATTAGTTATTGTCATCATGGACACACGCTGTATGGGAGGTTTTTGCAAATGCATCCATTTTGATTTTATGAAGGATAAGTGTTTTTCACAATAAGGCGTGTGGCTAACCTGATTGACAGGCGGGAGCTGTGTAGCTGTTTGTCAGGAGGTTTTAAACTCGCCTCAGCTCCAGCTCTCAGCCTGTCGTTAGGTTGTCTGTAAGTTAGGCTGAGACAGGATTTCCAGCATGGCCTCTGGAGCCTCTGGAGCCCCCCTGCAGTAACAGATGGGTGACGTCACTCAAGCTTCATCCATTAATATTAACATTCATGATATGTCTTCATTGAAATATACTTTATCCAAAAATGTGTGTATAATTTCATTACTGATGTGGTAAAAGATGCTGTTAACTTTAATTGAACCCCCCAAATGGAGACCCATCTCTACAGTCTGTCTGCGTCTCTGTGTTTCAGATCTCTGTCCCTCGGCGCAGAGTGGTGGAGCTGACGGAGAAGCTGCTAGCTAACAGTGAGGTGAAGCTGGCTGGTCTGGGTGCCAGGGACAGTCTGCGGCTGGAGGCGGGGCTTTGTCTCTATGGAAATGACATAGATGAGACCACCACGCCTGTGAAGGCCACCCTCGTCTGGACCATTGGTAAGATCAGAGTGTTCATTACAAAATATTTAGATTAGTGATTTGAACCTGATTGGTTTTTGAAGAAGGCCATCTGTTTATGGGTTTATTTTAAAGTTGGGAGTTAGATATGAAAATTGTGATCAACCTAATGTCTTTAACTGTAGCCAACATGCGCTTAGCTTAGCTTAGCATTAGATAAAGACCTGAGATAGGGGGGAAACAGCTGTCCTGGCTGTGCCAAAGGAGAATAAGAAACAGTTTACCAGACACCGGCTATAGCTCACTAATAAACATTTTACAAAAACAGCTAGCAACTGTTTATAAGAGTTCTGTTAGCCAGACATTTTTTTGTCAGCACCAGTTGAGAGGCACGTATCAAAGACCACTAAAGAAATAATCTGAATCACAAACAACTGTAAAATGGTTATTCTTCCCCTTTGTTTTCTGTAACAGTCTTAAAAAATGTGACCAATTGCGAACATCACCTGAGTCTTTCACAGCAATAAGTGTTGAAGTAGATGCAATTGATTTTATTTATGACAACCTTGTATCAAATGTATTTAAATATGTGCATCTCTGTAGGTTTATTAACATGTAGAGAATTAAATCAGGAGCTCAATGTATGTGAATACTCAGGGTATGTGAATCTGCAACTGTCTGCTAACACTGATGTGTGCTAACACTTATTTGTCTCTGTTCACATGAAGGAAAGCGCCGGCGTCAACTCAAGGATTTCCCTGGTGCTGACATCATCGTACCTCAAATCAAAGCCAAAACAGCCAGGAAGAGAGTCGGCTTGGTGTCTACCGGCCCTCCTGTCAGACAACATACACCCATCCTCAGCTCTGAGGGAAAGGTTATAGGTAAGAAAGCAAGCACTGTGGGAGAGGTGGACAGGACAGAGCTGCATATAAAACAAGAAGGGTAAAAGATCAGCTGAAGAAATCAATCACTGCTGGTGTAAATATGAAATCAAATAAAACAGTATTTCTATGTTAAATCATTTTAAACATAAGGTTAGTCAGCTCCCTCAATGATGCCAAACATGAATTATTAAAACCAGGATTTATATGACCTCTGCTTTCCTGTGTGATTAATTGTACTTCCCCTGGGGGTCGCCAAAGTCTGATATTTTGAACCCCACACATGATTTGGTGATTGAAGGAATAAAGGAGTGCATGAGTGTAATATGTAGGCAGCAAAACATTTACTTAAAAACTAAACAATTTTCTTCTCAGAATGTTAATCTGCATCACTGAGGGGAAACATTTCATATTTTATGTTTAACTTGTTGATGTTCTGTTTAGGTGAGGTGACCAGCGGCTGCCCCTCTCCCTGCCTGAAAAAGAATGTTGCCATGGGTTACGTGGATGCGGCATTCGCTAAGAATGGAACAGCCATCCAGGTGGAGGTCCGGAAAAAGGCAGTGCCCGCCACCGTCAGCAAGATGCCCTTCGTCCCCACCAACTACTATTCTGGATAAGAAGGACATTCACATGCAAACACACCGATAAACTGCCAGTCCACCCACTCACATTCAAGTACAAACACTCTCAGTGTGTGTGGACCATTCCTCCACTTTGTCCCATATTCATCAGTGCTGCCCCCTTTCTGTTAACCTCGGCCAATGTAACAATGATGTCACACAGGAGGTCTTCTGAGAGAACATAATCTAAGTTTATACAACACAGTGGGTGCAGTGTGCAGATTTAATGTCTAAGAGAATATATGTTTTTAAAGCAAACCACAGTATTAACTGACAGGCTGACTTGAGGAAACCAGGACATTGGTATGTAATACAATCACTTTGCACTGGAAATATTAAAAAGCAGCCTGTCACTTTAAAAACAGTCAGCACACTACACTAACATAGCTTCACCTGTGTTTCAGTGTCTATGAAATTAATTACAACCAATAATTTATGTGTGATGATACAGGCCGAGGTGATCTGTTTACACAGTTCATTTAATTGGATCTTTAGTTCTTTCTTCTTCTTTTCTATTTTCATTTTGTAGGTTTATTGTAGGTTAGAGTATATCAACTTACTGAGCGTTTAGTAAGAACTATGTGGAGTCATTAACATTAGTATTTGATTAACTCAAGTTGTAGAATATAGGTTTTACTAATAAAACTTGAAATGTTTGACTTTGTCACTGTTGGACCAAAACTAAGACTTTCCAGATGGATTCCACACGATGTTATACGTCTGCATTTTAGTTTTTTTAAAGATCTTTTTTATACTAGAGAAAAATCTACATTATTTTGTTATTACTAAATAGCTTGACCAAGAGACACACAATAGAAGCTTATAATGAGCACTGCAACAACTACAACAAAAAAGGAAGGTTATGAACAAAATGATCAGTGTGTGTAATTTGTATCTAAAGTTTTGAATATCAAATTTCATCAAATTCTCGCTTGGTCAATTTTAACATCAGATCAAACCTGACCTGAATTGTGTCTTACACTGTTTATAATATATCAGTACAACACTACTTAATGATAAATGTACATTACATGTGGCACAATGATATCTTTCCTTTATAATCTTTTTCTAGGCTCATTATCTGTGTTCTGTCTGGAACATAATCAAAGATCATTTCTTTATTAAACATCGTCTTTGGTTTTTCTAATGTCTATATTTATACAACAAATTACATAATTGTGACATAATACTACTGATTCATACCTAGAAAGTGCGCTTAGTACAACACTGTGGATTTTCATATTGAACTGCATTGTCCTTAAAACATTATGAATAAATTCTGTTTATTTACTAAAAACATTTTTCAATCATTTTCTTTTACACTGAATTTTAAAAACAAGATTGCATTTATGTTTCTAAACTCGATGGGTCACATTATATAACTGTGAGCAGACAATCACACAATCATTTTGGCTCCCATGAAAGAGTTCAGAGGGGTCCCGAGATACAGAACAGGATAAGAGCAACAAGGACGACAGTAAGAGTTATGTAAAACTGCACTAGATTGCTATTCCCTCAGTGATTAGTGAGGTAATTAACGGAATGGCAAAGAATGATTTAAATTGTCTGAAATTAATGTGAAAGTAGGAATTTTAGTGAGCATTTTTTTTGTTATTTAGTCCCAAAGTAATACAATCAATGTCGAATTATGCTTTTAAAATTATGCAGATGCGTTGGTCCAGTGTAACTAATCAAGTTAAAGAATGCAAATGCAACGTTTGTGATTAAAATGCAGTTTTTAATTCAGTTACTTAAGCTGAGACATTAAAATTAGAAAATGAATGACCTTCATGAACTCCAGTTTCTAGCCATACTACCTACAGTATAACTTAAAAGTGTCCAAACCAATTTTTTTTTGTTCATAAGACACCGACAAATCAATGTGACATTTGCATGTGGCAAACATATACATTCAGTATATATACATAGATATATTTATTTGTAAACGTCTATGCAAACAGAGGCAAATTAATCAGAATGTTTCCGGTTTAAGCCACGCCCACGACACATCTGCCTCTAGCACGAGCTGCTATCAGCACTCGGAACTCCCGGTCCGACACACCGGTCTATTCAGTTGTTGCTGAGGGGAAGATGGTGGACTTGACGACGACAGCGTGCTCGAAAATCCGCCCAAAACACTTTGGAAAATACTTTGTATCTAAACCGAGTATAAGATATAGATTACCCGGGGACAATCATAGATAATAGACTGTGAAAAACCATTAGAAAAGTTACTTTTCGTCTCCGGTTAACTGTTTATTTGAAGAAGGAAGGAAGCGAGCAGTTGGCTGGACGTGTCGGTGGTTCGTGCTCGCCAACGGCGCTAGCAAGCGTTAGCCGAAGTGTCAACAAAAGTGTGAAAGAAGGTGAAACCCTGGGACCTTTTTGAGAGGTTGTCGGGATAATCCACGGAGTCCATATAGCCATCTGTTGCTGCTGCTGCCTTCTCATCAACTGTCAAATCTGTGAGGCGTTTATCTGACAGTTGGACTGAAAGCGGGCTAACTTAAGCTAGCTAACCTTCAGCTAGCTTTGTTGTGTCCTGAGGATCAAAGCGCTTCAGAAATGCCTCGGAGTAAAAAGGGGAAACGTGGCTCCGGCAAGCCGGGTAAGTAGCACTAGCTGTGATGCTAACTTATCATACTGCTGATGTCAGGTATCCAGGAGTCATGTGCAGCAGATCGAAAGACTAGTATAGTTCGCCACACCATTAGCACAAATCCTTTAGCAATAACAATACCAAACAGCTTGTTGCTCCTTTAACTTTAGCTAGTGTGCATTTTAGTCGTTTTTTTCCCCTGCCTGCCACATACTGCCATGTGTCTGAGCATTAGTGCTGCTGTTCAGCAGTGCAGGCTGCATGTGGTTGTGAGTTATTAGTAGTCATTACTTTCAAGGAGTTATCGTTTAAAACATTAAAGAAGAATAGTCCAACAAAGTGCAATGCTTTTTTTATGAATTTCTCTGCCGACTTCAGGACCATAGCTAGTTAGAGCTCTACTTGTAGGGTTAAGGTTCACAGCATGTTATTTTTAGCACCAATGCCATGTTTTGTAGGTGAAACATGTGCTAAGAAGAAATCCCGATGCATCAAGTGCAACAAGTTTTACAGTCAATTGACATATGCATTGGTTATGTTTACGCGCAGTTCAGTTGATTTTTACAGTTCAACTTTGGTCACAGGCTGCTGCACGTTTTTATCAATGTACAGTAAAGGTGCGGACCATGCATATTCCTGTAGGGGCGTTATAGCCTCCTCACGTTTTATGGAGTGACGTTACCGGGAGGAGTACACGTGCTGGCGCCTAAATGCACACCAACACGTTTGTTGAATGTAGACTTTTGCTAAATTACATTGAGATAAAGGGTTTAACTAAGCAGTTGATCATGATAAGTATAAAGTCTGGTGTTTCTATTTTATTTGCATTTTCCTTAAATGTGTTAGTTCAAGGCCTCTGAGATGTGTATTACTGCTTATTGTGCATCAGTCTTTTGCAATGCAAAGTTTTATGACTGGGGAAAATGGGACTCGCTGCTGATCTTTTCTTCTCCATGATCAATTCTGCATCATATTCATTCATCTGCCCGAACCACTCTCCTCTTCCTCCAATTTGCACCCCCTTCATTTCATACGTCTTTTCATTCCTCATCCGCACATCACATTCAGGCTCTCTTCGTCAGGAGGTTCTTCAGCTGCAGCTGTCGGCTAAAGCCTCACTGAAAGGTAACTCCTCTGACCCTAGAAACCCTGAACTCAGCTTTGTGTCCCGCTCAAGGCTTGCCTAGAAGCTTTTGAATCTTAGTACAGTGCATGAAGTAAACCCTGCGACCACTCTTATGCTAAACTCACCGTGTTTATATCCCCCCTCACACCTTTCCTGTCCAAACTTTTTACTTAATTGCCCGAGGGCTTCAGGCTAACTTATAACATTTTTGGTACTGGTGCACTCACTTTTTATTTTTTTCACCCAATAATATGTTCAAAGAACTACATTTTTGTTTGAGCCCTGTGACCTGCTGCCTTTACACATCTCTCTCCCCCCCCCCCCCCCCTTTTTTTTTTTTTCCGTTAAAGTGCAGTTGCACCTTAATTGTTGTGTTGTCTGAGTTTCTTTATTCCTCATGCATGTCCCTCTTGAACACCATAAGTTAATGCACCACTTTCAAGCTGAAATCTTATGGCTGCTTTAAACAATAACAGGACTGTTAATAAAGTGTATCCAGATCCTTTATTGTCCAAACTGGCCACATACAACTGACTAAGTTCTAGTGAAGCTTTAAGGTGGGTTGGAGAATCTAATTGAATACTTTTTGAGTCAGACCAAGACGCACAACACTATCCCAACCAATTAGCAACAGGTAGAGTTTTCACTAAAATCCAGCCCGTCTCTGTGGGCTTCTCCACCTCTTTAGCGTCCTCCCCCTTGAGAATAAATGGAGCCATGTTGCCCACCTGTTAGTAATTTTCCTGTCAATAAGCATTGTTTCTAGAAGAGAACCAAGCTGAGGGTATTTTGTTTTAAGTATCAATGTTGTAAATGTAACAAAATGTGAGATTATTGCAAACCTTTTGACACAGTGAGCGCCACATTCGTGAGCCTCAGCAGAAACCTTGTAGAGAGAGAGCTGGTGTTAATATAGTGTTGTATTTTAAGCCCCAAATAACCGGCCATGGCCGGAGGAGTCAAACATCTCCCCACCCCTTTGGCTCAGGTTGTGATTTGTCCATCTGCAGAGGCTCTCCCTCTCAGTCTGACTGATTGCCAAAGCTGTGTGAGTGATTGCTATGTCAGCATAAAGCAGCAAACGACACGTGAGTCGTGGCAGGGAGCTCACACACCATAACTGAGCTGTGTGTGGGCAGCAGATCTGCGTGGGAAGGTGTGCAGTTGTGTGTGTGGCTGCTTAGAGGAGGTTTTTAGTTCAAGGATGATGCCTGGGAAATTACTGACTGATATAGGCTTTAACTGCTGTTAACAGTAGCTCATCTCTTGTGTGAGCCTGCCGGCTGTTCCATCTGAGAAAAAAGAATATAACATCGGAAAAGTAAATGTGTCAGCGCTACAGCAGGTCTTACGTAAAATGACTAGAAACTGGATATTTTTTTGGAAATATATATATTTAAGATTTATTTTTGGGCTTTTTAATTCCTTTATTAGAGATAGGACAGTGGATGGAGTGAGAGAGCGGGGAATGACATGCGGGAAAGGAGCCACAGGCCGGACTCGAACCCGAGCTGCCCGCCCTGAGGATCACAGCCTCCTCACATGGGGCGCGTGCACAGACCGCTAGGTCACCCACGCCCCAGTCAAATATATTTTAACAATCTTTATGTAAACATGTTTTTCCCTCCAACTTCTTAAAAAAATAGATATGACTGCAGAGGATGTTTATAAGGTATGTCTGTAAAGCTCCTACTATTATAGGAGTTAACTGAATCAAACAGTTTGATCATCCTAAGTATTTAAGTTAAGAAAGAAGCTCTGCTTCAGCACCAACTCAATCAGCGTCAGACACTGAGGACACAGAGGAGGCCTCTTTGGGTAACTCTGCTCCTGGTAAAAGAAAAGTTAGAAAAATCTAAACAATAGGAGTACTCAGAAAAACTTATTTCACTCTGTACTCTGTCTCAGCTTGAGTACAGTCCTAGCTCTAGTTTCTCATTTAGCAGCATTTGAATTCTTCTGTTGAATTTTCCTATTCCCATATCTGAGGTCACACAGCTCAATGACATCAGAGAGTGTGCTTTGCATTTAGCTTATTGCTGACACAGAGTGGAATATATATAAAGAACACCTTAATGTCGCAGGAAGTTTAGATTTAATTTGAAAAAAATAAGCACATGTTTTCATTCAGAAAGTAAGTCACTACTACAACTTCTGTGTTACATCGCTGCAACGTTAGCAGTGACCTCAGTGTTACCTCCAACTGTCCTGGTTGACCTAATTTACACACACTAATGCGCACACTGTCTGACCATTCTGGATGGTACACACTGAGTGAAAGAATAAATGAATGGCCACTCTGGTCTCTTGTAATCCCACCAACAGTAAAAAGTCCTGAGCCAGCAGGAACCTGAGGGTTAGCTTAGCTTAGCATAGTTTAGCCTGCCTGTTCTGTGTTACACTCTGCCCTAAACCTTCTCACACACACACACAGACAGGTCAGAGCTATGTTGACTAAAAACATTAAACAGTATTTACCTCCACGTGCAAATGGAAACAAAAGATGACGCAGAATAACCTAAGAGAACGACAGCAGCTGTGCGAGTGACATTGATTAACTTGTCAGTTGCATATTGGAGAGCTGCCACACGATTTGAAAAAGTAGTGAAGGGAATATTTCTAAATAATTAATTTTAGACCAGACGTTTTTGTCTTCACTTTCACATGAAAGGAATGTTGAAACCATGACATTAACAATGATACAAGCCATATATATATACACGTTGCATTACTTCCAATGTGAGGGTCAATGTGTGTCAGTGCCTTAGAAGAACTACTGGTGTACTGTTACTGACAAAGACAGACAGCTGAGGAGAGTAAGCCTACAGTCAGCACACCTAAATCTATCATTAGTCACTCGGTGAAACTGTCTCCAGATTAATTTTGGAATAATTCATACGTCACTTTTACGGTTAACCACTCTGTATCATTTGATGCTTTAAAATGTTGTATAGATCATAAAGTTACTGTCCATTAAAAGGAGAGTATGCTGACCTGACCTTGCAGTTTGTAAGTACATCCAATAAGATGTAACCCCAAATAACCATCCATGTATTTACACATGACCTTTGAATGATGATAGAGGGAGGAAGAAACTGTTGTTTCCTAATAACATTGGTAGCTTTTCTGTGAAACAAACTTTCACATTTGATTTCAAATCAGTGTTACTTATGATTTCCTGCTCCCTCTAGCTTTTTTTAGTACCCTGATGTTGTACTTCCTGCTGTTGGGGCAGTCACAGTCCCCAGATAAGATGCTGAGCGGGCTGATTGAAAGCAGCTTACATTAAGCAACAGTTTTGCAGCAGAACATGGCTGCACTGAGGCAAAGCAAGGCATGGCACGTTTTTTATATAGCACATTTCAGAAGCTAAAACAGTATTACAGCTGGATGACTCTTTTCTCTCTTCATCTCGGGGTTATTCATTGCATTTGCTCCTTTGACATAAAAACAAAAACAGCACTTGAATTGGTATTAATCCCATCATTCACCATGAAACCTCTCCTTATCACAACCCCCTTCTTCATGTTTCTCAATGTTGTCTTATGTTTTTTTTTAACTCTAGGTATTAAAAATGGGGTGAAGGGAGACTTGGGTGCCAGCGATGATGAGCTGACGTCTGATGTTCTCAGCCACTACAGCAGTGCCAGTGAAACCACGTCTGTAATGGATGAAGGAACAGGTGTGTATAGACATGCACACAGTTCATATAAGAATCTGATTTATTGCAGATAACAGCCAAGGTACAACTTATGTCAAAGGCTTTGAATGCTGCCAACATGTTAACCCTCATTTTGAGTCCTTTTCTGTCTGTGTGGCTCACATGGGTAATTGAATTTTCAAGCTACCCTAAACTGAAACATCAAACTTGCAAACTTTTAACAAAAACCTGTGTGTGTTGACTGGCCAAACACAGGAGGCGAGCAGGTGGATGAGCAGACTGCCCAGGAGGAAACGGAAGACAAACTCAAGCAGTGTATAGACAACCTGATGGACAAGAGGTGAGTCTTTTTGTCCAGTCTCTCTCTATAAACAATCAACATATCAAATGCTGGAAATAGGGCTGAATTATACATCGTTTTACCAGTGCAATTAGGATGTGCGGGTGTGCAATAGTCACATTGCAGGATGTGCAGTGTCAGTCAAGTGACCTGAAGCACGTCATGCTGCCACTTTTGTGTTGTTTGATGCAAACCTAGACCGCCTGTTTCCTCGTTTGCATTCCTAATCTACAACAAAAGTCTGTCTGATATCACCATCAGTAGTTAGAGAGCTGACCGCTGTACATGCAGAGTTTTTGTGTCACCCTTGCATGTAGAAATGATCAAGCTACAGACGACTCTTCATGTCTTTACAGATACACCGGTATTACACGTGAGGTAGACACTCGCACATTTGTAATGAATGTATTCCTGCTATCAGCAGCACCATGCTCGGTGCTGGTCAATGCTGTAGTCACATGTATTGATCGTTTATGGAGCAGATGTGCTGCTGGTTTACTTTTAGTGGCTTTGCCTGCAGCGCACACGGTGAACTGTGAGAGTTACAAGCAGCCCAAGACAATGACTTTTCTTTGCAAGCCACAAGTCTATTTTATGAAGTCTATTAAGAAATGCGTCGCTCCACTTGTTTTCTCTCCACCTTTCCTCCTCCTACCCAGTGTGTGTCAGAGGGCTGGACCCAGTGTGTGATGAAAGTAAGAGGGGGTTTAGATTTGCAAATGAAAATCACTTAAAGACTGAAAGTATAATTGTTTGATATTTTAATTGATGTACACAAAAAGACACTTGAGTTTTTTCGGGTGTTATTTCCCTTTTTTTATTGCAATATATATGACAGAAAGAAAAAAATATCACAATGTCATTTTTTTCCAATATATTTCAGCCCTCGTCAGAAATTCACATGAAGACAAATGAAAAGTGATTTTGGATCACCACTGTAGTTCATATTGAAGGAAGTGATGAAACGACAAAAAATGTGTAACCTTATTCTGCTCTCTCTCTCTCTCTCTCTCTCTCGCTCTCGCTCTCGCTCTCTCTCTCTCTCTCTCTCTCTCTCTCTCTCTCTCTCTCTCTCAGCTCTAAGACACGTCTAGCAGGTCTCGAGTCATTGCGACAGGCCTTTTCCTCAAGACTTCTGTACGACTTCCTGACAGAACGTCGCCTCACTGTCAGCGACTGCCTGGAAAGGAGCCTTAAAAAAGGTAAGAGAAACAGAAACATGTGTTTGTCTGTTGTAAAACAAACCTGTTTTTCCATTATCGTTATCGTTAATTTATCTAGGACCTTTTTTATACTTTCTGATCCCCTGTTTGCTTAGGTGGAATAAAAACACAGTCCCTAACCACAGCAGTTTTGAATAAACACAGTAACTTTCTGTTCCCTCCAGGGAGTGGTGAAGAGCAGGCGGCGGCTGCCACAGTCTTCACCCTGCTCTGTATCCAGCTCGGGGGTGGAGATGAGGCAGAGGAGGGCTTCAAGATGCTTCGCCCCATCCTCACCGCCATTCTTATTGACAACAGTGCCAGCATAGCAGCCCGTCAGAGTGTGAGTAATCCCATGAACTAGAGATGCACTGCTGACGAATTTCTTTGGCTGATTCTGATTTCAGATTTTGTACCTGGTCTGACCTGATGATACTTATTTTTGGCCGATGCGATTTCCTTTTTTTTTAAGCACTATTAATTACAGCTGTGTATGGGGCGCGCAACATAACTGCTTGGCCCCTGATCTTGTTATTTTTATTGTCCGTTCACAATGGCTGGCAGATTGGTAAAGTGAATGTGTCAGTCAGCAGTTGTTGGCAGCTGTTCCACTTTCAATATTTGCAATACTGAAGTAAATGGATTTTCTCCAACACCTTTAATATAGACATAAGGACTTCAGCCCCAAATTCAGTCAGCAACATGAGAATAAAAGTTGCTTTTATTGAGTCCAAAAACATCTTGTCAAGCCAAGAGGTTATTGTATATAAAATCTGCACATCGCAATTCACTGGTAATGATTTGAGCTGTCCCAGTTTGTAGGAGGACTGTCTGCCTAAGGTTTGATGTTTACACTGGCTTGAATATTCTCTACGACATTGTTCACTTTTAGAAACAGTTTCTAGAACAAAGCTTTACAGGGGCCACTCTTGCTCTAGTGGAACAAATAGGGGCCAACAAGCCCTTAAAATGTAAATCCTTCTGCTGCATATTATGCCCTTGTCTGCTTCATATTGGTTGCTAAGTCTTACCTGTGCTGGGTGTTTGGTAGGTAAATGTTAAGGCATGAGGAGTGAGATTGATAGATTGAATAGGGTTAGAATGTCAGCCAATCAGAGGTAAAGGGGGGTGGGTCATGTCAAATAAATGTTAGCAACAGGAAGAAGTGATACTTACAAAAAAAAATACTATGTACTGTTATCAAAACCTGTACTTAGTTTCACCACTTTTTTTCCTGAGCTTTTTTTTTGACTGAGTTGTCTAAAAAACAAATCTCATGAGGATCCTGGTTGCAGCTGTATTGCAATGGCAGTTTTTGATTTTAGCAAGCCGAAATAGTTTCTGGGAAATGGCAGCCTAAACCCCTCTTCATGTTTAATTTGAATTGTGTTTTTTTTTTAACTCTTCTTGCATATGTCTCCATCAGTGTGCCAGAGCTTTGGGGATGTGCTGTTACGTGTCTACGGCTGAAGAAGGAGAGGTAAGAACTTCTTTCGCAGTGGCCAAATCCATCATGACACTTGTCAATCACAGATCTTACAAGACAGAAAACAACCCGCCTGGGAATACTTTGGCTGATTGTAGTTCTCAAGTTTCAGTTTACCCATTTTGACCTTCACTCAATGCATAAACATAAATATGTAGTGCAACAGAAAACGTGCAAGTCAGTGTCATTAATGTTAAATATGTAATCACCATTGGGCTGTTGTACATTAGCAGTTTTTCTTTCTCACTGTCATTACATTTTCTCCCTGTTTCCCCTTCACATCACCACTAAACCCTTCCAGGATTTGATCAAGTCTTTGGCCCTTCTGGAGAGCGTGTTCATGTCTTCCTACCCCAACAGAGAGGGAACGCTGCCCACACCCAAACCCGGCAGTCCAGGCCTCCACTGCGCCGCCCTGCAGGCCTGGTCACTGCTTGTCACACTCTGTCCTGCATCTCGACTGACCGTGTTACTAGACCTGTGAGTTTTCAAAAAGAAGCTGCCAAAAATGGAAGAAATCACATGTTCAGTTTAGTTTAGTCAAGAGTCATAGATGTGCCATTTTTATCAAACATGTTCCCGATCTGAAAAGTCATGAACAGTGACTAGTAACCAACAGTGATTCTCTCCTTTTGTCGCCCTCAACACAGTCACCTCCCGAAACTGCAGGCATGTCTGCAGAGCAGCGATGTCAACTACAGGATAGCTGTGGGAGAGACCATTGCTCTGCTGGTGGAGCTGGGACGAGATATAGAAGAGGTAAACACACACCTAGATACATTTCATTAGCATGCACACACAATGCTAAAGCCGTTTATGTAACATTTTTATGCTACAACTTTGTCACTGATGTGCGCAGAACTTTGAGGTGGAGGACAGTGATAGTCTATGTGAATGTCTGAAGAGTTTAGCAACAGACGGCAACAAACACAGAGCTAAGAACGACAGACGGAAACAACGGTCCATCTTCAGAGAAGTGCTACATTACATTGAGGTATGGTATTATTTTTTCATTGTGCACATCTGTCTTGATTGTTCCCGATTTCCATATCTTTCTATTTGTATATGGCTCTGACTTCTCATTGCCCCCCTTTTTTTAACACGCAGAACGAAGACTTCTCAGAGGAGAGGATCAGGTTTGGAGTCGAGAGTGTTTACATTGACAGCTGGATGAGGAGAAGAATTTATGATGCCTTCAAAGAGATCCTGGAATCTGGAGTCAGACACCACTTACAGGTCAGGAAACTCATAGAAGCTAAGAGTGTACTCCTGACTAAATAGCATTGTATTTTTTACAGAAGTAACATATTTGTGTCCCTGGGAAGTGCTACATATGAAAAAAAGGCAATTTGAGGAACAGGCAGCACTGTAAGATTACATTTTATGTGTCGTGTAATGTGGGACAACATACACATTACACACACAGTGAACACACCATGCAAGTGCAGGCACTATCCACTTCTTTGTTTTAGATTTATTGTAACAGGCTTAATAAAAGACTTGACATTATAACTAGTCCTACTGGACGCAGGATGCATAGACTCTGGGTCATCTGATCGCATGTTCCACTGGCCCACTGGAGCAAGCTTCAATGTTGCCTCGAAAATAAAAAATAGTAACATATCATTTATGAGTTCACATCGTCTTCCTGTGATACTGGTGTTTAGCCAGTGATTGTTTAATACTGCTTCAACATCAGCGTTTCATGAGCGACTGCACATGTCTGTTCGTCATAGTTGAGAGGCAGCCACCATCAACAGCTGCAATGCTCACTCCCATGAGCGTGCTCACCACCCTTGGAATGTACACTCAGACACGATTTTTAGTGCATTTTCTCTCATAACTTAGTATTGTTAAATGTTTTTAAAATGAAGCCAGGCAGGAGTCAACATTAATAGAGAGTATGAAGACAGAAGGAAGAGACTGATGCAGTCACACTGACAAGATCGCTTTAGTTAGCTGGAACCTGATGCAGCAAAAAGTTTAGTCCCTTACCAAATCTGCCGATCAATACCAACATGTGTCGAGAAGTTTAGTAAAGAAAAGATTGGTAATTTTGCTTTGAATGTACCTGGGTCACTGGTTACAGTGGTAATGCCGGTGATCTTGAAAAGTGGAAACATTTTGGTCAAAGTCATCCTGTTATAATGCACAACGGTTTGCTGGATCCATTTATTTTTCATCTGTTTATCCAGAAAGTTGATGGTCTCTAAAACTTGTAATTTAGGGGTTTTGTTTTTATGTTGTGCAAAGTCTGATTTTTGTGTCCCTAACCCTTGACCCTGGTCTTGATCCTAACGTGTTCTTATGTTTTGGTGCAGTTTAACCCACTACTTAGAGACATCTTTGGACTGGGCGCACCCCTCATTCTGGACGCTGCTGTTAAAGCCAATAAGATCTCTAGATTTGAGAAGGTAAACAAAGCTCTTCTGCTATTAAATCTGGGATTGTTATATTTCTTAAGGTTTTCCTCCTTGTCTCGTATTCATGCTGCATCCGTATTAAGCTATTGCTGTATTGAAAGTTGAACAACAATTGCCACAAAGAAAAAAAAAAAAGTGATCCTGTGTGATTGTAGTCTGAATCTTATTTAAACTCATCTCTATTATTTTCATCCAACAGCATCTTTTCAACTCTGCTGCCTTCAAGGCTAGGACGAAACAGCGGGCCAAAGTCAGGGACAAGCGGGCTGACGTCATGTAATAGAAAGAAGAGGCTGGAGTCGGTGGATGAGTGAGGAACTCCTCCTGTGGCTATGACAAGACGGATACAAATATGCCTTCAACACTTCAGCAGTTCGATAAACAAAGACTCAGCAAACTTTGAACAGGGCTTTTTTTCACATGTGCTCTTCACCTGCAAAACATTCTCCACACTCAATATAGCCAACATGTACACTCATAATCTCACCCTTTGACCTCGCACGTCAAAGTTCTCGCTTACTTCTGACACAAAGGGTTCAAATTGCAACCAAAATCGCCCCTAAATTCTAGCTCTGATTATTCAACTTGGCAACTCTTAAATGATGCTAAACATCTTTTGTGTGACTTTTATTGATTAAAAACACAAAGTAAGTATTTTAATAGTAACATTCTTTGAGGTCCCTGAAACCCTCTGGTGCTAATGAGTATTTGTTTTAATACTCAAACTGAACTGCTGACTTGTGTCTTTTTAATCTTTATTTGTGACTCCAGTGGCCACATTGTGTTTAGGCAGTTTACCCTGACATAACCAGTCCCTGAGGCATAATGTCTGAGCATCAACTTCTGTAACAACAACCTAACGAGAGCCACTGACATACTCTCCTCTGCTCCGGGATAATGATTCCTCATGACTCCATCAGTGGCTAAACAAGCTGCCAAACCAGAAACTTTCTTCACAAACAATGCAATGTGAAAAGAAAGCGTGTGTGGTGTTTGCGTGAGTGCGTTTTATTTCAATCTTATTTAACACCATAAAATAAAACCTAAAAAAACCCCCATCATTGAAACAGGAAGATGCCTAATTAATAAAATGAAATCAAAGAGTTAATATGAAATCAAAGAGTTAATGTCATTTTTTGTACCAATATTTTTGGGGAGGGAAAAATGTATTTTAACGGTTTCTGGTGGATAATTGTATTTTACTTTCTAATTTATTAAAGGAGCAGTACTGTGTTATTTTATAGACATTAAAATAGCTAAGAACTGTTTACAGACACAACTATGAAAATACAGACAAAGTTTATAGGGGATTTTTCTCCATGTGTATTTTAATGCGGGTAGGTGGGTTACATAGGGCTTTAATGGTAAGATATGTACTTGAATCATGGAGCATTACAGTATATATACATGTCGTGTATCAGAGCTGCTGATCAGAGGAGTTTGTCATTTGGTTAGCATATCATTTCCTGAGTGTTGCTGCTGTATTCAAAACATTTTTGTGCTTTTGATCATATTGAACTTAAAAAGCACACTTAGCTGCTTCCAAGAAATTTCAGTGGTCAGCGCTCACAGTTTCTGTTTGCTGACCAGAGCAGATGGTTTGGGTTCTCCCCTCCTGGATGAAGTGCAACAACAGGCCTCATATATTAACAATCAAGACAAACTTTCTGATCAGGGGCTCTGGTGTTGGAGCACATGGACAGAAGATGGATCAAATTAAATAAAGAATATTTGAACACTCCATTTGTCTATTTTGTCTATCCAAAGAGTTTGCTCTGAAATGAGACGTAGTTGCAAGTGTGAAAAGACCACCCGATGTGGGGTTAACACAGTAGGGGAAAAACAAAGGGATGTTAAAACGCATTGTAAAGTTCATGGGATTGCCACTTATGATTAGCTGAAAAAAGGGAAATAAAACATTTAACTTGCAGCACAAACATGACATAACTTAAGTATAGACAATTTGAGTTGTAACTTCGACATTTTTGATTTTTTTCTAATGTAGAGCAAATGCCTGTCTGAAAGCTGGAAGTTGTAGAAAAATGATAAAAACATTTTTCAACGCGGATGAACTAACATCGTGTTGGTAACAGTGTTAGGCAGGTTTTAAACATCTGAACACCTCACTGTTGCTGTGCTATATATTCATGGACATTTTTTTCTAATTTTCTTATCACAACTTGTGAATTCTGACATCCAGTTAAGTGTTAAAATTAATTTGAGTAGGCTATAGAGATCAATTGTCAAAAAGAAAATGTACACCTGGAGCCTGATCATCTTGAGCCCAAAAGAAGAGGAAACGGTGTTGTCAAATGCACACGTGAAACGATCATTGAACTGTAGGTAATTAGGATTTTAATATCAGAATATTTATAAGTTTTGAACAGAAATGTCACACGTAAATTAAATAAGATTCCTTGTGATCCTCTGCTGACCCCTTGCGGTCCGTTTCCTCCACTACACCCCTCCAAACTGAGGCAAAGTGGTATCGCCCATTCATGAATTCAACATGGAGGCTCTGGTGAAGGAACAACATTGTTGAGAAATGTTGAATCAAGTCTAAGGAAGGCGATAAAGTCATTGAGGGAGAAATGTGGACACACCAATGAACGACACAGAAGTCAATTTAGACCCGACGACTGCGTTAACAAACAGGCTGCGTACAGGAAGAGGTTAGTCTTTGATTACACGAGTTTGCACTTCTCTGAGCTGTTAGTTTTTAATGTGGTGGGTGTGTTTGTATGGCAGCAGATACAGATGGACCCGGGACTAATCACCGGGCTGTACGAGGAGGTCAGCGGTCTCCCTACGCCTGTTTCGGCGCGTGTGAAGGAGGAGCAGCTCCCAGAGGTCCGGATCTATACAGTGGACGTTGGTGAGTCTCTCTCTCTCTCTCTCTCTCTCTCTCTCTCTCTCTCAAATTCAAAGGGGGCTTTATTGGCATGAAAGTAACTATTACAACGTTGCCAAAGCAAAAATACAATTTGTCCAAATATTCAGACATTAAACAACAAACAATAATATGCATTAACTCTCACTCACTTCACTCACTTACTTACTCGCTCGCTCACTCACTCTCTCTCACCGACACACACACTCAAACACCACAAGTTTGCAGAGTTCTGTACATCACAGATGATATTACTGTCTGCAATTTGACAGAAGCCAATGGTTGCCTGGAGAGAATGAACAATCTCTAAAATCTAAAAATCTAAAATGAAAATGATCAGCATAAATATGAAGAACTATTTTAATATCAGATCTAAAAATGTACAAAACGGGAGAACTCCTGTAAGCTGTGAGTATTATTGAGGATAATATTTGTCCGTTTTTGTTGGTGTTTGTTGGACAATTTGTGCTTTTGAATTATGTAATAATTACATTTTGAACTGAACAAATAAAGAACATATGTTGATAAACAATATCTAATTTGAAGACGAAGGAAGGTTTACATATTAAGAGACATGCATTGACAATTTAGCATTAGCTATGAATGCTGTGGTGCAGTGCATTGGAAAATTGTTGTCCGGTTCTCCATGTATACTGCATCTGTCCATGCTCAATAAACCAGGGAAAGAACTTTTTTGTTACTGGCTTGAAAGAGACAAAAAGTCCACAGGCTGAGATAAATGTAAAAAAAAAGTGTCTTTAATAAATACATGAGTGGTCAAACAAAAGGTACTCGCAGTGTAAAAAGGTGAAAACGCTGCAAACGTTTCAGTCCTTCAGCACTGATGATAGTCAAGGACTGAAACGTTTGCTACTGTTTTATTCCCCTCTTTGCACTAAGGGACATGTTGGCCATTCAAACAGTGTTATTACATCTTTAGAATAAGAATATATTTCACTGTACTGTCATTTTGTCATGAAAACCAGACCTGCTGATTCACTGTTGTTCAGCAGACAAGTCACAACATGTGCACTACATTGGCACTTATTGAAAGCCTTTGGGGTCATCAATATCAAGTTAAGTGAAATGTGAGGATTTAACTTTTGATAATACAAGATAAAACTTGAAAGAAAAAAAAAGGGATTTTTATCCGGTCAAAAAGTCACTAAGAAACCCGCTCTTGGAGTGACTACAACACCCAGAATTATTGTGG
Source organism: Tautogolabrus adspersus (assembly GCA_020745685.1). Taxonomy (NCBI): domain Eukaryota; kingdom Metazoa; phylum Chordata; class Actinopteri; order Labriformes; family Labridae; genus Tautogolabrus; species Tautogolabrus adspersus. The sequence goes on along the minus strand of CM036547.1, from coordinate 7,523,311 downwards.
GTCTCTGACAAGCTGCTGATTGGAGGCCAGTAGGGAATCGTGTCTTAAAGGTTTAAAAAGGCTAAGAGAGTCACCTATCTGTTTGTATGGGATAGTAGCAGTGTGCCTGACTGCAGCAGATTGGATTGTAGGTCGAGGTGAGGACACTTGTCTCTTGTTAAAAATGCAGATGTTTAAATCGCCTCTGCATTACAAAAATAACACCAACATAGTTGCAATCATCCTGAAGATATTGTAGTGAAAAATTGTAAACACTTTGCATTTCTCACTGTTTCTACATCCAGAGTGGAGTCAGCGCGACCTGGTCCGAGGCTCCAGGCTTTTCTACTCGCAGCAGTGGACTCTGATCACAGACAGCAACAACCACAAGAGCATCAGGGCTGTCCTCACACCTGGACCATGTGTTCCTGTGTCTGGAGAGTGAGTACACACACACACACACACACACACACACACACACACACACACACACACACACACACACACACACACACACACACACACACACACACACTGACACACTACACTCGTAATATAACAAAGAGAAAAGTGTCGACCTGCTCTTTTTGTAAAGTGTAGCATGTGTTATGATTTGGGACTATACAAATACAAATACAAATTGATTGATTGAAGACTTTGAAAGGGTTGGTATACTGTAACACCTGACAACCCAATAAAGCCCACAAACTTAGTGAACCACAAACTTATTACAGATATGCAGCTTTAATGTAATAATACAAAAAAAAGGTAAATTTTCCACAAATATGAGAGTAACTAATACACCTGTCTATGGGTTTGAGTCAGCTCATTGGAAAATATCAGTGGGTCAAAATGTGTCAGAGCAGTGCTTAGCGCTCCTTCCTGTGTGCAATGTTTCTGTAAGTTATTTATAACCTGGGGTCGCCAGATGGCCTGGAGGTTATGTCGCATGCTCCATGCACGAAGGACATAGTCCTCATCACAGCGGCCGTGGGTTCAAATCCAGCCTCGGTCTTTTGCTGCATGTCATTCCCTCTCTCTCCTCCCAACATTTACTGTCTTAAACTGATCGCCTTGTAACCAGAGAGTGCTGGGAAACTTTGCTTTTCAGTCAGATGATAAGTTCCTGTGTAAAATGAAGCTAAAGCAAACACACTGATCTAATGGGAGCTTTTATTTCTCTTCAGGTTACTGAGTGGACTCTCTCCACTTCAAGGCCTGAGGGCGGTTGTCATGGAAATAGCTGGCCACCAGCTCCTCGAGGTGAAAAACACAGACATCAATATCCTCTGTAATATCATTGTTTGAGCATTCTGACAGACCGTTGTGTTTCTGGTTGTTTTTTCAATTCAGATATGGGACCAACACGGCATTTGGAAATGCCTCAACCTGACTGCTCTCAACAAACACGGCAGAGTGTACCACGATGGTAGGACAGCTTTACTTTTGGGGGCATGTGGGGATATTGCACTCTTATATTGTTTTGTGTTCATACAGACTCTTGCTGTTTTATTTGTGTTCCTAGCTCAATTTGGCTGCCTGTCGTGGTCAGAATGTGAGAACAAACTGCTGTATTTAGCTGAGAAGAGCAAGAACACATCAATGGAAACGCAGGTGAAAAACACACACACATTCACACGCACAAACACACACACACATTCACACGCATATAACATTTAGGTTGATCTATGATTAAGCCTATGAAACCTTCATTTCTTACACATTATTAACTCAACTATTTTTCTTTCATGTCTTAAAGGACAGGAGTGTGTACTGTGAAGACTGGGGGGAGGGTCTGACCAATAAGAGCGCTCCTGTGATCTGTGTGGTGAATCTGCAGAGCGGCTCCATCAGCGTGCTGCAGGGCGTCCCCACAGATGTCTCACCTGGACAGGTGAGGGCGGAGGGCTTTCAGCTACTTCATCTAACACATTTTGGGGGGAACTGATCATGTTTTATATGATCACTGTTTTACTTACTATGTCATCAGAGGTGTAGGTGAGGCTGAGCCTGAGATTGAAAACGATTCTTGCAGTGGACTTCCTTACACTAGGTCAATGCCAGGGAGGATTTCCTTCTCTGATTGGTACAATGTTGAATATTTTACAAACAGTTTAAAGCCCTCCTCTCTTTCTCCCATGCATTGTGTGTGTGTGTGTGTGTGTGTGTGTGTGTGTGTGTGTTGCTGATCAGGCTCTATGGGCTCCAGACAGTCAGTCTGTGATTTTTGTTGGTTGGTACCACAAACCGTTCAGACTTGGACTGAGGTTCTGCTCCAACCGTAGGTAAGATGGCTGCTTCGTTTTCTGCCTCAGCATTGGTCAGCATGAAAAACAGCTGATCATTATTAAAGAAATCAACAAAAATTATGTAATGAGAATTTTTTTTCTAACACTAAAAATGACTTTGCTTAAATGTGAAAAGATGTTCAAGCAGAACAAAATAAACCAGTGTTTAGAAGAGACACCAAAAGAAAAAGATGCCAGAGGCCCTTTAAAGGTTTGTCTGCTTTGGGCAACAGAAACTACGTTCTCTATCGTATCGAGACTATCTCGTCACTCCGTTACATATGTTATACTGTATGTACGGGGAGCTGGAGGGATAGTCTCTTCACTCAGAGAACCAAGGTTACACATAGTAACTCAGAGAACCATCGCCACACACTAACCGTATGTTTTTCTAAATGTCTTCAGACACCAATAGAAACCAGTTGGTACACTGAGTCTAGTAGAAACTATAGTTGAATTTTTCTAGAAGGTCTTCAGTTTGCAGTATCATTTTGTGTCTCTTTTTCAGGTCTGCATTATTCAAACTCGACCTGGATGGAAACTGTGGTGAGCACTTTGTCTTTGTCTGTTTGTTGATAAGTTAAACTCACACACACTCTGCTCATGTGTGTCCCCTGTTTTTCCTCCCTCCTGTAAACCAGAGTGTCTGACTGGAGACAACCTGTCAGTGTCCTGCCCCAGGATGAGTCCAGACAAGTCCACACTGATCTACCTTCAGGGTCAAGTGTTTGGCCCTCACAGTCAGTGCCTCAGTCTGCAGCAAGTATGTGCTGTGTTTCTGTGTGGTTTTACACATGTGTATATGTGATTCTGTTCTGCTATCAATTCTCTTCTGTTAATCCTCCACAGTTGGACTTAAAGAGTGGGAAAACTTCCACACTGTTGGATGTTGTCAACAGACCGCAGCCTGGTAGGTGTGTTAGCTTTAGCCACATTAGCACGGTGACTGTAGGGAAAACAGTCACCCTGCTATCTATGGTCCATGCATTTGGATGTGGCTATTCATTGCCTCAGGATGAATTGTAATAACTTTGGTCACTCCCCCTGACTTTTTTTCACACCACCATCAGGTCAAAGTTCAAATATACTGGATTGATTGGTTTATAAGTATATGATCATTACTGACAGGTATCTAAAAACGAGTGTCAGTGATTGTTGGACACAGCAAATGAAACCCCTATTTAAACGTCTATTTTATCATTCTCTGGAGAAACTCATTATTTATCACTTGACTTACTGTCAACCTTTAAATTGTTCATGTCCAGTGTTTGCATTGATCAGCTGTCCGAGTAAGATCAGGTGTCTCTCTCTGTGTCTGTGTTTCAGGTGAGTTTGCAGGACTGTATGAGGCTCTGGCCCGCTGCTGCTGGTCTGCAGACAGTCAGAGAGTGGTGTTCAGCAGCGCCTGCAGAAACTGGAAGGTAAACAGACACATAGTTAGAGAGTATCATACCACCAGCAGCTGTAAACCCCTTATTATTTATTATCCTTTCCAACACTGAATCTAAACTGGACCATTATGTTTGCAATTATCCAACTGTTCAATACTTAACATTAACTGGACAATTTTTTTTTTTATCATGAAAGGCCCAATATAAAGATATGTACTGAATTAAATGATCAAATGACCTTACTATATCATAAGACATTAAGGAAACATGCTATGTTGAGGTGCTGGTTCTCTGTAAACAATGCTTAGTATGGCCTTCATATGGTAGAAGTAAGCAAAAGCATATTAAGATCATAATTCACGTTCAACAACTTCCTAACTTAAGGCCCTTACACACCGAACAGAGAGCAAAGAACTAGTGGCAACGAAGGCTGAATGTGACGTCGTGTCAGGTCGCGCCACGCCGCCTCACGACGCCTTTTGTCTTGGCCAAAAAGTTGCACTTGAACACACCGCAAAGACTACAGCCGACGGCCAACCACCACGTACGATCTGCGCATGCGTGAGAGGCATAACTCTCCATACCAGCAGGCGGCGGTAGTCAATTATTATGATACGAAAAGACCATTTTCACACCGCTGACCACACTTACTATCAATAAGCAGTGATTAGGAGGGTATTGAGGGAAAGCTCTTAGTTAATTGCCTATTAGCTTTAGATTATGGTCATATAGAGTATTAGGTACAGGTATTAGTAAGCGCTCAGTAATGACAAGCAGCCAGTACGCTCCTTATTAGCATGCTAATAAGCCACTCGTTAATGTGGAATATTGTGATGTTAATTTAGGTTTAGGTGTTACCGGCGTTCTGTCCTGTTTCAAAGCTCCTGTGAGAAGTTTTCTGGTTATGAAACAGACTTCATTTAATACAGATGTCTCTCTACGAGCTAAATAAAATCAGCAAAGAGAAAAGAGGTACCGCTTTGTCAGGGGTCACCAACATCGATAAGAACCCAAAGATCCTCACAGGAGCTTTGACTCCCATTCGAAAAAGATACACATACTTTTCTGACGACTGGTGTAACAGTTTTGTCTACATGGACAGCACTATCTCCCTAAAATAAGAGTTCCCCATAGCTACCTTTAATAAGTGGAAACACAGTTTTTCTGTACTTTTGCACATATACTTTTAAAACTCTATGCTAATCACTCTGGTGTACACATGATAACTCATTTTCCCTTCCCTTCTCTCTCTCTCTCTCTCTCTCTCTCTCTTTCTCTCCCTCTCTCCTCAGAGTCTCTTTTTGGTGGACAGAAGCACAAACAAAGTTACTTCCCTCTCTGATAGTAAGAGTCCATCCTCTCCTCCTCCGCCTCCTCCTCCGTCTTCTCCTCCTGTCTCTTGTCTGGTCTCATCTCCATCTCTTCCTTTCCCTCCTCCCCCTTCTCTCTCTTCTTTCTCTCTATCATCTCTTCTTCCTCCTTCTACTCCCACCTTCCCTCTCCTTCCCCCTCCACCTTCTCCCTTTTCTACACCGCTAGTTCCCCCCTCTCCCTGTGACTCTCAACTTTCTACTTCTCCCATCTTCCCTTTTCTTCCACCGCCGCCTTCTCCCAGTATCTCACTTTCATCCATTCCCTGTGACTTCAACCTTCCTCGTCTTCCACCTCCTCCTCTCCCTTCTCCTAATTTCCCCCAACCAGATCCTTCTTTCCTTCCTCCTCCTCCTCCTCCTCCTCCTCCTCCTCCTCCTCTGCCTCTGCATCTTCATCATCAAGGCCACCAGAGAGAACAGAAAGGTATCAGGACCAACAGATTTTAATATTGCAGGATGTGTTTTAAAATGAAAGTCAAAAGTTACAGGAAGCCAGGTGCATACATTTAGCATCATAGATCAAAGAGGACTGTTTTACCATCTAAAGTTCCTGAGAGGAGTTTTTAGCTGGTCATGAAACAGCCTGAAGCAAATACTGGTGCTTTTTATAGCTGGAAAAGGGCAATTTAGACGATGAGTGACAAGGTTATTTATTTCTAAATCTTAATGTTAAAGCCTGTAACCGCTGTTACGAGGTAGGTGATGACGAGGGGGTAGTCAAAACAGCCTTTAAACATTTTTTTTCTGGGGGAAAGATTTACGATAAGTGATACCTTGTCCTTTAAAATCCATCCAATCTAATCCAAATGTATCTATAAAGCAGATTTAAAAACAACAAAAGTTGAAAACACAAAAACCACAGTAAAAACAACAGGACATAAAAAGATGTAAAAAAAGCATTAAGACCAACATAAAAGGAAGGGATAAAGGCCATCTCTCAAGCAGAGCCAAAAGCCAAGGAATACAAGTGTTTTCAGGACATGTCTCCACATGTTGGGACAGCCCAACATGTGGAGACTGAAAGGGCTCTGTCGTCCCTGAGCTTCATCCTTGACCTTTGGACAGTCAGTGGATCAACGGGACCGTGATAAAAGATGGGTCAGAGAGACGAATAAGAGCCAAGACGCTTAATGATTTATATGTTTATAATAAAATCTTAAAAATCAACCCTAAGAGGCACGGAGTGAAGCTACAATCGGGGAGATGTGCTCATGTTTGAGTCTGCCGGTTAAAAGAGGAGCGGCAGCGTTCTGAATGAGCTGCAGGCGAGACGAAGATGCTTTGCTAACTCCAACGTTCAGATCATTACAGTGTTCAAGACGTGTGTTGATAAAGCGTGCACAACCTCAAAGTCATGAAAAGATAAAAGGAAGCAGGATGAGGTTTCACACATAAACAGAACAAGATCAGTAGAGAGATGAAATGTACCTATTTGTCCACAGGGGGTGCCAAACTCTGCACATACTCAACAAAGGAGCTTGAAATTAAAATGTTTATTTTTCCATATGTGTCATCTGCATGTTGTTTACATCTGTCTGACACAAGGGCTCGACGATATATCCTCCACAGCTGTGCCATTTAATAACAAAATATAAAATCCCTCCATAAAGTCTACCAGACCTTCATCTTGACATTTGTTTTCACTCTATCATGTCTCGTATGTTCAGTCTGTCCTTCAGCACTTCCTCCTCTCTCTTTACTCTTGTTTTTTTCATGGTTCTCCTCTCTGCTGCAGATCTCTCTGATCTCTCCAAACTTTATGGCAGCTGGAAGCTTCTGACAGTCCAGAAGGACCTGATGGTCGTCTGCTGCTCCAGTCCCAACACACCTCCCACTCTGGTCAGACAGCACACATAAATACTGCATACTGCTTTGATAATTGGACTTTTTTTTGCTTTCTCTATTCAATCAACAACATGTGCTTGTGCTTGTGTGTGTATGTGTTTGTTTTCAGAGGGTGGGTTTCCTCCCCTTGGCAGGTGAGGCGGTGACTTGGCACACACTGCAGAAGCCGTTGATGACCTTTGACTTCCACTGGACGGTTCTAGATGTAACACCTCCACCAGAGGAGGACAACACACACTACTGTGAGCTGTACACACACATACAAACACACACAATTAGGTTTAAATGGTGATAGTCAGTAGCTGTTTTCCCACATGCACTTTGGACAATTTCAGCTGAAGGTTTTCCCTGTTGGACGGGGGAGGGGTGTCTCAAGAGGCAAGACATGACGTGAAAAAAGACACTGTGAAATCTAAGATGTCGGACAAAGCATCAGAGTCAGACACAGACATGACAGTTCTTTGTGTTGATTTCAATGCTATGTGAAATTGGCAGATTCAAAGTATCAATGAAGGAGTGGTAAAGAACACACTGCCAAGCAGAAAAGTCTGGAATAAGCTTCATTACGTGCACAAAGACTGTGACATACACTTGTATGATATAAATGCAATCACCCAAACCTGCTCACCTGCGGCAAATGTTCCTGAATATCACGCTGCTTTAACATATATCCTCACCCCGACTTCACGCAGAAATGTTCCTGGGGTGCTGGCATTTAAAACCTCGGGGTGAAGTTGGGGTGTATATTTGGCTGTCTGTGTTCACACATGCATCTGACCTTTACAAAAAGATTTTCAGGAGTTTTTTGCATATGTGAAAACGTAAAATGATTCCTTCAAAATAAAATGTGCTGTATTGCCATGCTTTGTTTTTCTTACCTCTATCTTACCGTCTGTCCCTCTCTTCAGCTGGTTTAGACTTCGGTGCTGTCCTTGTTAAACCGTCTCATCCCCTTCATGAGGCCAAGACACCTCTGGTGGTCTTCATCCATGGTATGAGTTTATACACTCCACTTATCTGAAAGTTATCTTTGTTCACAGGGTTGAAGCATTTTGAAACACCTTACCAAAATGTTAGAATGATTTAATTGGTATGTTTGTTTGTTTGTCCAGGAGGCCCTCACTCCCAGTTCCCTGCAGAGTGGAACATCACAGCAGCTGGACTGACTAAACTTGGCTTTGCTGTGCTCATGGGTGAGACACTTCAGTTCATCTCAAACACTATGTGTGAAAGTAAAACCATCTGCTGGTATGATATGATTTTGCTAAGAGGATAGCTTAACTGTAAATTCTATATCAGCCAAATCAACATTTTTTATTTTAAAGTGGATATTCAAGTTTTCCGGACACCTCCTACTAGTCCTTCTGAACTTTTCTTGCTAGCCCAATATTAAACTTTAATTTTGTGTCACATTTCTAAATGTTTCTGCTGATCTGTCAACATGCTAACACCAACATATAAGCTTTTTTTTTAAACAACATGAAGACAAAAATAAATAAAACGTCGAGCCATCATGAGCCCTTAAAGTGGTTGAAATGAGCTGCAGAAATATCAGCTAGTTTAATGCTCTTACTTTTATTAGTTTACATTTGGAATTTAGACAATGAGCACTTTTCATCATGTGGCGAGTTAGCTATTAGCTCTTCTTGTTTACAGTGCAACAATGGATGTTCATAAATGAATTAAATGATGTACATTATTCCAGTGAACATAAGACATAATGATATTCTCAAGGGTAAGTCACATGGGATGAAAATAAATCACATTTTGGTTCCGTTTGTTAGGAAATTAACTACTCGTGACTTCAAGAAGCAGTCAGATTAGGGTTAGTTAGGTATTTAAAAAGAAGAGGTATCCTCCTCTTCTTTTTAAATAATGCATATTGTGTCAAATAGTTGCTTTAATAAAATGTACTGTATGTTCATATGTGTATGCTGAGTGTCAAAGAACTGTGAATAATCTGTGTCCATGTCAGAATTTATAGATTTTTGATTTGAAGTGCATGTGAAAACCGTATTTCTTCATCCTTCTTTTTTTTATAAGAATACTTTTCTGTGCTCTCATAGTCACATAAATATACAATTTACCATCAACAGGTTACCACTATTATGTCATTACACTTAATGTTAAAAATGTGTGTGACCAGTTTGCTTCTTACAACATTTGTGTGTGTAAACCAGTCAAAACCACTTCCTTTTCGCTTTTGGTATAGCTGTCTGTCTTCCTTCTCTCTCCTAGTGAACTACCGAGGGTCCACAGGGTTCGGTCAGGACAGCATTTTGTCTCTCATCGGTCAGATTGGAAGCCAGGATGTGAAAGATGTGCAGGTACTGGCTCACAGAGTCCTTGACAGAGGGAAATTGGCAACAGAACTCTGATGACAAAATTAAACTGTTGATCAAAATGCATCACGGTAGAAGACTGACACAATGTGAGTCAGCTCGCAGTCACCCTGAAAATGACTTGACTTCTGTTTCTGTACCCAGGCAGCCGTGTTAACTGCACTCCGGATGGACATCACCCTTGACCCCAAACGCTTGGCTGTGATTGGTGGTTCTCATGGGGGTTTCCTGTCTTGTCATCTGGTTGGTCAGTATCCAGACTTCTACAGAGTGTGTGCAGCCAGGAACCCTGTCATCAATGCGGCTACTTTACTGGGCACCAGTGACATAGTGGACTGGTGAGACACGTGCTCGTACACTCATCCACACACTGCAGTATATCCTAACTGCTTTAATGTTTGAATCTTCTGTGTGTGTGTGCAGGCGTTACAGCAGTGTGGGCTTTCAGTACTCTTATGACCTGATACCTACTGCTGAAGCACTGGCTGCTATGTTGGAGAGCTCTCCCATCACACATGCTGCTCAGGTCAGACACACGTGGATGCTAACTACACTCTTTAATGATAATGAACAAAAGATCAACATATCATAGACCAGTCGTTATTTGCAGTTAATATGGTTACCTTAATGTAAAGTCTGGGAGCAAATCTAATAGCAGCTTCTGGAACCTTTAAAGGAGAAATATGTAACTCTGACACCTAGTGTTTAAAATGGGTACTGCAGTCCGAATTCAAAACATTGAAGAGAGCTGTCTCCCTCGCCTTTTAAGGAAGCAAGAAGTTACAGAAACTTCAGCAAAAGTTGAAGAAACTTACATTAAACGACGTGTGTTTTTCTTGTTTATTGGTGTTCTTGTTTATAGATCAAGGCTCCAGTGCTGCTGATGCTGGGGGCCAGAGACAGGCGAGTGTCTCCTCATCAGGGTCTGGAGCTTTATAAAGTACTGAAGAGCAGAGAGTCGCCTGTCAGGTACAATACAGCCAACATCTAATAGAACCATCTAATAGGACTAATGGAAACAAACGCTGACTTTCTGACCCATAACAATGAACCAAGGTTTAAATTAAACTCAGGCTCATACTTGACTGGCTTCATCTTTCTTCCTGTCTGTCTGTATAGATTGTTGTGGTTTCCAGAAGATGGACATTCTCTGTCCAGAGTGGACACACAGGCGGACTGCTTCCTCAACACAGTGCTGTGGCTGCAGCAGCACCTCTGAGTTCGAACACACAGACACACACACAGACACACACACACGTACACACACACGTACACAAAAAAAGCTTGTTGAAGAACTGCAGCTGCTGAACAACACGATTCAAGAAGATAACTCAGTTTATTATCTCAGTAGTTGACGATCTTGAACCTGCCACTGCCTTTCAAAATAAGAAAACATATTCTGTTTGACATTTTGTAACAACATTTCTAAATCAAAGCTATAATAAAGTGAATTTTGTAAAGCTATATCATCTTGATCCCGTTGCCTCGTTGGTGCCATATGAATGTGTATGAATGGATTAGTTCAAACTGATGGTCACTTTACATAGCAGCCTCTACCATCAGTGTGTGAATGTGTTGGTGTGACCTGCGGTATAATAAAGCTTTGAGTAGTCACAAGACTAGAAAAGTGCTATTTTGTAAGAGCTGAAGTCCATTTAACAATATTCATCATTTTCAGCACCATTGCACTTTAGGCATCTTCATCTTTTTCAAATTTTTCATCTTTATCTTTTTTTAGCATCTTCATCATTTTATGTCTTTTTCATCTTTTAGCACAATCGTTTAGCATATTCAGCTCCATGTCCAGCTATTTCATCACCTCCATCGTTTTCAGCTCAACATTACGTTTTCAGTTGTTTAACAGCTCTCCAACTGTTTTGTTGTCTTGCTACATGTTCAGCAGTGTTTTTCAATTTCTTTCAGCTTTTAGTATCCACACGCAAGTCTCAATATTTAAAAAGTGATACACTAGACTGGTGCGCTGTACTATATGAGGTGCAGACTTGCAAAGATGGCTTATGCGGTCGATGTAATTGGCATACTGTCCAGCAGATGTCAGTGTCTGCCTCCTGTACCAGTTTGGACTGTTGGGATCACTTGACATAAATTAGTCAAAATGCAGAAGTACACACTACACATATAAATGAGAAGCCCTGTTTGATGACCGTCTTGGTTTCCATATTGTCACTTGCTTTCAATCCTTCCAAAAAACAAAACAAAATAAAACAAAAATCCAAAAGATCTCAAAGTGTGAAATGTTTTTTAAGAAGCCACAATTTTTAAAATAATACTTGAAGCCTTATGACAACACACACCACATGAAAAATCATCAGAAGTCTAAGTAAAGCTCAAGACCAACCTTCCCAATAAGCTGCCTAACTAATCACCCCTCAGTCGAGTTACAAACAGGATCTGACAGAGCAATCTCTCCTTACTTCATCTAATCAGTCAAGAATTTATTTTCTTCAGTGAACAATTCTTCGGCTCTCCTGTCAGTTATATGTATATACTGTATATCCCCTTACCAGCCTTTGATGATGACACTACTTTCTTTTTACTCTGTTTGGCTCTGCTCACGCTTTCATGCATACAGTTTAACAGTCCTTGTCTTCTTTTTATTGTTGAAAGAATCAGGACAAAACATGACAACATCTGAGTCAATGGACGGGGTTAAGAGGTCCAATGAGATGGTATTAGAGGAACACAGCCTCTGTTTGTCTGAGCGTTGGTGGCCTTGTTGGGACCTGATTGCGGCCTTGAACAGTCACACCACTTTCTTTCCCAGACAACAAAAGTGGTCAGTTCTTCACTTGATACTGGTGACGAATACAATACTCAGATGCAGATTTTGAAAGATGAAGTAGTTGCTGATACATTGAGTCGGTTGATATCCACCAGAAGGTTCCCAGCAGTCTCTCTAAAGTCTCCCAGACACAGTTGGAGTTTAAAATGTCCCCTCAGCCAACACTCTGCACAGTGGCCTTGACTGCAGCTGCTGCCTGATGAAGTCACAGTAGTGTGGGTGTTGGGTGAGGTCACCAATTTGAGAGATGGAGGGTGAAAAAGGATGGAGATCGAGAGAGAGACTGTTGATGAGGAAGCTGCAGGGAAAGAAGAAAGAAGTGAGACAGAGGCGATTGGGTGTTGGAGACAATAAAGGAGCCAAATAGACAGAGAAGTTCATGGCGCCCCGCTGTGGTATTCTGGTGTGTGGGCCGGGGCACAGAGATAGAGCATTGTTGAACGCTGAAGACAGGGGAAGGACTCATGCTCATGCTGGGTCTATAAGCGAAGGAGGCAGACAAAGGGAGGAAAGAGCGCGAGTGTGCTTTCTGACGCTGGTGCACAAAGAGCCTTTTGGAGCTGGTTTGTTCTGGTGCTTCCCCTCTTTAGCAGGGTGCAAAGAAAGACAGGAACGTATAACACAGTGCAGCTGGAAAAGAGCAGAACAGAAGAGAACGGGAGGGGAGCCAGGTTAGGTTAGGATTTATTACCCCGGAAGTTTGAATTTGATCAGCAAATACATCATCATATATGGTGGCCAGAGGAGGCCATGAAAGTTGCAAAGGTTGCATGAGATATATAAAATATGTAGTACTATACATACTGATTTGGCCAAAATGCAGTATGCCAAAAATACCCTAATATGTACTGATTCAGGAAAAATGTGCAGTATCCATCAGACCAGTCTTCTTGCGTACTGTTTCCCACAATGCAAAGCGTCAGGTCAGAGATTCGAAATGACGGACAGTAACGGGGGAAATAATCACAATCAGACCAAACCACACAAAGACACCATCAATTATCATTTTTGATTCTCAAAATCATGAAAATTTAAATTGTCAGTTTTTTTCAGGCTGTAAGTGGAGGATACACTGTAGCAGCGTTTGCTGTCAGCTGGGCTAGTATGAAGTAGGTGCTTTCTAGTAGGTGCTTTTTTTATTCCCCACTCTTGTGTTTAGTGTTTCCTGTTTTGTTTTGTAAATCCTGCCTGTTGTGTGTCATCTCCTGTGTGACCTCTTGCCCTTGGACATTTTCATTTTTGAGTCCAGTCTGTAGTGTTTCCTCTTTTGTTTTCTAGTTAATGACTTACTGCGAATGAAACATGAACATGAAGGATCTCCTGGTTTTCCAGACTACACTAAATACTCTGTAGAGGTGGAACATTTTTTCCGTATCTTGTCACTAAACAGCATGAAAATCTAGCAAACAGTATTTCTATTTATCTGAATCTAAAGCATTAGATGCTCCCCTCACAGGTTGATTTTAAATAAATAGGAAGTCTTCCTTCTCTACGTTGAAGAGTAAGCCAGTTAGCACTTGAAAATGTAAAGGTCTGGCTTTAATCCTTGACAGAGTTTTACTTGTCTTTGTGCTGCCTTGCTAGAGGAAATGGGCCTTAAAGACCTCAACGTGTTCTGGGATTGAAAAGTGATGTATTGTACATCTAGAATCCACTGTTCTACCAAAATAAGAGAGAAAAAATTGTACCCTGTGTTATTTGAATTTGTTGGAATTGGATTTGGACAGGCTTCAAGGCCATATGACATTTTCAAACTGCAAAGGACCGCTGAAATTTCCATTTCCTGGTTAACAAATGTTCAAATCGGTTTTACAAGGTGAATAAATCAAATTCTTTACCATAAAGTTTCAACATCTCCATCTTCCACCCTCTGTAATAAAAACTTCCCCTCTTTTCATCCAAACCCATGAGCCATGACCTTCACCTGTGGGCTCGGGGTGTGTGCCAAGACATTACATCCCAATAAAAGGCTGGGTTTTTTACAAAGAGGCAGTATGTGAAGTGACTCTTTTACAGTCTGACTTTAACATGATTCATTAAAATGTGGCTTTCACTTCTTGTTCCTTGTCATGTTTTCACTGAACTCGCTTCCTGCCCTAAAAAATGTAGTGACAAAGAAAATAACGAGGATGAACATGAAACAGCATTATGTGTGTGTACACAGCAATCATTCACAAGCTTGTGAACAGAGGCTTTAACAGGGGGAAGCAGCATTTTACCAGCTCGCTTTTGATTCACCCATTGACTCTTCAAAGTTGTTTGAACAGCGAGGGCCCTGCTCATGAAAAGACGGGACGTTCCATTATGTCAGCGCTACGTTTGCTTTGACCTTTCACTCTATTCTTCTTATTCTTTTTCCAAAGGTGGTGCCAGGGAGGGGCTTTGGGGTGATGAAGCTACCCATAGGAGATCCAACCTACCCCTAGCACCCACAAGAAATGTCTGTGTTTTCATTTAATTAACAGGATCATTTAGAAATTTCACATAAAAGTCAAGTATCACATTGGGTTAACAAAAAAAGTTCAGAAGGACGAGCAGGTATCCGGACAGAAACAATTTGATATCCATTTTAAAATAAAAAATGTTGCTGTAGCTGGTAAAGCCATTAAAGTAAAGCTTTCCTCTAAGCCAAATCAAATCAAACCAGCAGATGGTTTTACTTTCACATTTAGTGTAGCGACATAACAGTGGTAACACATTTTTTATCTTCTTAAAGAGGTTGCATGTGTTTGAGATGAACTGAAGTTTCTCACCCATGAGCAAAGCCAAGTTTAGTCAGTCCAGCTGCTGTGCTGTTCCACCCTGCAGGGAACTGGGAGTGAGGGCCTCCTGGACAAACAAACAAACATACAAATAAAATCATTATAACATTTTGGTAAGGTGTTTCAAAATGCTTCAATCCCATTGACAAAAATAACTTTCAGATAAGTGGAGTGCATAAACTCATACCATGGATGAAGACCACCAGAGATGTCTTGGCCTCATGAAGGGGATGAGATGGTTTAACAAGGACATCAACCAAGTCTAAACCAGCTGAAGAGAGGGACAGACGGTAAGATAGAGGTAAGAAAAACAAATTATGACATGTTTTAAGCATATTTTATTTTGAAGGAATCATTTTGCGTTTTCACATATGCACAAAACTCCTAAAAAAACTTCCAGAAATGTTCAAGGTGAGCTCCATGTGTGAACACGAACAGAAACATTTGATTGTTTCTTTTAATTTAAAAATCAAAAGCCAAACCAGGTGATTGAACTCGACCAATGGCGCAGCACGCATTGAACCCTGACCTTAACACACTTCCTCTTAGCCAGAGCGCAACTCTTCAAAAGTTCCCTAGTTAGGCCTCGGTAACAAGGGTGTTTTGCAATAAATCATTTTGTATTACGTAAACGTCCACGCACTCAATCAAAAACTGTAAACAGAGTGATGATGAACTTAATAAGGCTCATACAGGTGCTGTTTATTACGCTGATAAATATTTAGTAACGCCTCTCAAAGAAAAGCAGGAGGATTGGGACGAAGGGGACCTGTCCGCGTCTTTTGCTGTGGATCCCGGCATTACCGATGATATGTGGCAGTAATCCCCGTGAGTCCACGAACAGTTTAGCAATTAACCTATTTGAGGAACAGCAGCGGAGACTGGCGGACCTGTAACCTGGCACTGTTGGAGATCAACACCAAAAGACCAAGGGCCCCGGTTAGCAAAACAGAAGGATTGCTTCATCATGAAGACACCAAAGGGTAGGAGCGCGTTTTTCCAAACTGCTGTGTGTTAATTTATTGCATTTGGTGGTTGAGGCGCAGCATTCTGATTTCTTGTAGGCTATTTTGTCTTTGCCTTGTTCATTTTTACTATCAGTATGGAATGAAACCATGTTAATTTTTTTTGCTGGTATGTTGGTAACTGGCAACTGACTGTCTGATGTTCTGAGGGTGACGTGCGCGTAAAATGAAATGTAATGCTTGCTGCGTGCAGGTCACTGGTACTGTCACTGGCTCAGTTGCGCGTAATTTTACGTCCACAAGTTTGTATGTAGGCTGGCCTGTATATTTGGCTTCAGCTAATTATTCCACCTTCTGTTTAACATGGAAAGGCCTTTCAAATGTCGCAGGACAGGTGTTTATTCACGTTGCCTGTGCGATTGTGCGTCACTGCGTGTATTGTGTGTTGGTGCGTCATTGTTGACGGCAGCACTTTAATTGAAAATGCTCTATTTCAGAGCACCATCACTCAAAAGATGAGCACCCCCATAGCTACCGGGAAAGATCATCTGTTTCTCTTATTTCACTGTCTGTCCTTGTGTCTTAATTTTACTTCTTCTTTGATTTTGGAGTATCTTCCATGTTGCTGAGGTTGTTAAATGCTGGGGTGGGGGGGTCATCATCTCTGGTATTAACTTGGTTTTACAATGCAGCTGGTTAAGATTGTGATGACTGTGGGTTTGTCGATAACAGGTGGAGCTATTGTTGTCCATGTAGTTGGGGAGGAGAAGTTTGTTTTTGGTTATGAGGATGCTGTAAAATCTTTAGTGTCTTCTTTGCATTTTCTTTATGGCTCTGTAGAGGTGTGTTTGTATATGGTCTACTAGTGGCTTGACCTCATGTTCTTCAAACACATTGATATTTATTTTAAACAGGACAATCATTTCCATTAAATATTTCTGGCTCCTTAATAAATTACTCGAATCTTAAAAAGGAAAGTTTTAGGATTCAAAAGATGCGTTTTGTTTATCTCTGTTGCAACTTTAGCTTCTGTAAAGTGGCAAACAAAAAAAAGCATATGAAAACATCAGATGTGTGTAGATAATTAAGGAGAGTGTATATTCCCCTAATCAACACATAGAACAGAAATAAATACCAGATTTTTTTTTAAAGATTTTATTTTGGGGCTTTTTGCCTTTACTTGATAGGACAGTGGCCATAGTAGGAAATCAGGAGAGAGAGTGAGGAGTGGCATGGGGCAAAGAGGCCACAGGTCTGACTCGAACCCAGGCCGCCCGCTTGGAGGACTGTAGCCTGCATACATGGCGCTAGGCCATCAGGGACCAAATAAACACCAGATTTAATACGTTTTCTCCATGTTTTCCACCATTTTGGATCTTGCTGTTGCACTGACCTGGGGCCTGTACTACGAAGCAGGATTTGGGGTTAGCGAGGTAACTTCAGGGTTAACCCTGGGTTTTCAGTCCTACGAGGGTCGTTCACTTCTTACCTGGGTATATCGCCACAGTAACTTACGCTGCACACCTAACCTGCTCCGGAGCAGGTTATGTTGGAGATAAGAGATCAACCTGTGAAAATCTCCGCCCACTGACCAATCAGATCTTTTGATCGTGGAGCTCCCGGAGCTGATCGAGAGGGGGGAGGACACTTCATGTGTCCCGTATGATTTTACATTATAGTCCGTTAAGGTAATGATTATTTTTCACTGATATATATCGTCCTTCATCCTTTAACAGAGACTGAAAAGGCGCCGGAGCATTTTAGTTGTGTTTTTAAGATGCACAATTACGAATAGCTTCTCATGGCTTTGAATTATATCTTAATATTAATTTTTTAATGTCTCCATGCCGCTCTGTTTGTGATCGTCAAAGCTGCAGCTGAAATAGACCTTCTCAAACTGTTATACTCGCCACATGAAAGAGTCAGAGCAACACATTCAGTTCAGAGAAGAAACAGGAGTTATTATAGTCAGTTCTAAGGTGAAATAATGATGGAACAAATATAATAAGTCGCAGTTTGGACGTTTTTTCTTTTTTATGCCATTTGTTGCTGCAGCTGTGTAACTTTAGTCTTTGGGAGCCTGTTTGTCTTAAACGTATTTATATTGTTAATATAGTTTGATCAGAGTTTGTAGATATAACGATCTGCTGACGGCAGACGCAGTGATGATTGTGATAGGTTATATGAAGCTAACTCCGCCCTTTTATGTGAACGCGCTCTTGGTAACTCTGGGTTTGATAACCGGCTTCATAGGACTGTTAAGCACAATCTCTTATGTTAGGGTTAGTGAAGCCAGATCACCCAAAGATACCCTGGGTCTGTTTAACTCGCTTCGTAGTACAGGCCCCTGGTCTAATATTTAACCTCAAACAACTACATTGTATTCACATGTAGGTCCTAATATTTCTTTCTTTCTTTCTTTTTGTTTTGTTTGTTTGTCCAGAGCAGCAGTCCATGGGAATATTCCCCTCTCTTTTTTTCTTTATTGCTGAACTTTTGCAGCCATCTGATCTCCGTCACAAACCTCTTTTATCTCTCCTCCTCCATCTTTTTGGCTCCCCTCCATCATCCTTTTGTCACGTTTATCTATCTCCCTATTCCCATGCTGTGTCCTAAGCTACTTTTTGTACCAGCGCCATGCAGTGTAATATTGGGGGGGGGGGGGGGGTAAAAGCTTTTAGCATGACGCTTGAGAACAACTCTCACCAACAGAAGTCAAAGACAGCTGCAAACCCTGATGATGCAGTGGTGTCTTTGGACCTTGTTGTTGTTTGTTGTGGTTTCCAGATGATGAAATTGTGAATGACTTGTTGCTATGAGAATTTCTGAGAATCAGAGTCTGATATCTAATACGTATATTTCATCAGTAATGGATGAGATATTGATATCAGATCAAATCTGTCCCATCTCTAATAACAACAAACAAATAAAAAAGGACAAAAATGAAAAAAAAGCTGCTCTAACACTTCTTAATAATTCATTTTCTTTATGCAGTGATCCAAGTCTCACAACAGTACAGTGTTTATGTTTGAATGTCACTCTTATTCACATGCAATATTTATTTCCATTTTATTTTTGTATCAGTTGTCAGTGTACTTCAAAAACCTTTATAAAAGTCCAGAATGCTTTCTAATACTGCTGTGACACACAAACAGTGACGTAAACCAGTCCTGCTTCAGAGAGTGGCATGTCACCATAAACAGCAGCTTCAAACAAACAGATTTGTCATTAGAGAAAATTCATGAGAATGCACGTTTCCAGCAGATGTGACGCCTTGTTGAGTTTTTAGAAGCTGCTGAGAGCAAAGAGGCTTTTTGCTGTGGAGATATTTTGGTTTCTTTTCTGTCTCATGCATGTTCAGAAAAATGTAGTTAAAGAAAACGTTTTAGAGATGTTGTTTGGTGGACAGGAAATATCTGTTGCAATGACACACAGTTTGTATTTTACCTTGCATACATATTTAGTTTCCTGTCCTTTTTCAATATGACCGCTTTCTTAAAAGTATAAATTCCACTTGACTTGTTAAAAAGTCTTTATCGGAGGACTTTTAATAACTGTCATTTAATTGTATTCTCCTCTGAAAACAAATATGACTTCATTGTGCTCTCAAACCCTACTCTCATGATTCTGCAGTCAGGCCATTAACTTTTATATCTCCAAAATTTCAATGTCAGGTCTCAGGAATGTCAAGAATTCAGAACAACAGCTGTAAGTGTTTTTCACGGCTCCTGGACTTTGTGAGACTCCCTCAGCAGCTAAAGGATTACATAAACTTTGAAATATTAAGCTTTGTTAAAACACTGTAATGATTGAATTTTACAGGACGGATTGATTTCACCATTCTATCAATAGGTAAGATATCTACTGAAAGAAATCACAACATGACCTTACTCTATCATCAGACATTAAGGACACATGCTATTTTGAAGTGCTGGCTTCTCTGACAACAATGCAGCAGCCAGTATGTCCTCCATCTAAGTTTCGATTCCGGTCCTGAATGGTCAGTATTTAGTTAGGCCATTTTAAGGAAACCCCCCCACACAGCCGTTTTGGACGCCCCTTGGTTTGCCAGACAAACAGCAAACCAACAGCTGTTGCAGTGATTGAAGTGGGCAAGCGTACTTGTTCTACTTGACCTAAAAAGCCTCAGCATTTTTCTAATAAACTCCACAACCACAAATGTGGTAAAACTAGGATAAATATTGGAGATGCTTTTGAAAAATGGAGAGAGGTTAGAACGCAGAAAGGTTTCAAGACCGATGCAGAGCTGGTTAAACACTGAAGCTTCAGTGTCCGTGACATAGCAAACTGCCTGCACGTCGACTTGAGGTAGGAGGGGGCGGGTGGAGACATTTTGTACTAGGGATGTCCCGATCAGCTTTTTAGGCCCCCGATCCCGATCTGATTGTTTAAATATTGAGAATTCGCCGAAATCGATTCCCGATCCGATACTTATATTTGCCTAGATAAGAGATGGTCCACTTTTTTTAATTACAAAAATAATGTTTGTAAACATTAAGTTACTACAAGATGTCTTCAGCTTGTTACATTCAACTTAGTCCAGCTAGTATTTTTGTAAAACTCACATATAAAATCAAAATTCTACTCAGAATGGTGTAAAAGCTTTATTTACCTTTAATATTCAGTCATAAAAACAAAATGACAAATTCACTTAGTGCTGTTATAAAATAAATAACAAGTAAACTTGAACATAAATTAAATTTTAGATCCACTCTAAACTGGTATTATTGGTGTCATGTAAAGAAGAGACGGCAGGGCATACCGTGGATCCAAAAGACGATTAAAACCTGCATTCTCTACCATGGAGATGGGCTGATTGTCCAAAGCGATGAATTCAACCACCTTCTCTGTAATCTTTTTGGCCTTTTCGCTCCCTCGAGGATATTTATCATTCCTTTTGAAGTTCAGAGTTTGTTGCTTCCGTGCAGCGGCCGTCTCCTCTGTTGCTTTAGCGAACGCGCTATATTCCGTAGCATGTTTGGTTTTTAAATGTCTAATCAAATTGGTTGTATTGAACGAAGCTTTGTGCTACTACCTCGCGAAACGATTGTGTTGCAGACGTTGCAAGTGGCTGTTGGGCTGTTTTCGCTCTCTACTTTGAAAAACTTCCACACGGCTGACATTTTAGCCACGGTGTTGATACTCCTACGTCACTCGGCGTGTGCGGTCTGCCGCAAATTGTGCTCAGTATAGGACAGCTGACATAAGCAATCGGGATGAGCTGCTGTTCTTGAGATCGGGATCGGGCCATCCCTATTTTGTACACTAGGTGTCAGAATTGCATATTGCTCCTGTAATGTTGAACCAATCAAACAAATACTTTAAATCTGTAAATTATCATTAACGAAGAAGATCTCTTGATCTTTAAATCATGTTTAAACTTGTGTTTTCTGACATTTTCTTAACTTGAATCTTTCTAATAACGTTTTCAGCTCCTTGACATCACTCATCCATTTCATAACTCACATGAGCCTGTCAACTACGGTAACACCTGTAACCATAGAAAGAAAGTCTTTGCCATCAATCACAGGGGAATGGACTCCCTGAACCGCTGATGCTGCTGTCAGTCTTTGTGCCACATGGACAACTTTGTCTTTGTCTAAACAGTTTAAACAATCCACTTTCCTTTACTTGCTAACCTTTTAATCAAGCAGAGGCACGACATTACTGATCCACAGGCCCAATGACCTGTACTGTGTACTGTGTTGAAAAATAAGTCACAACTTCACACATTGACATAAACCCTGATAATCTGGGTTCAGAGTACCCACTGTATTTTTTTTGTCTGATTTGATTGTACAGCTTTGAAGCAGTTGAAACTCATGCTTAATATTGTTTCTTAAATCCTCCACTGTCTTTTTATACACATCATTTCAGGTATTCTCCCTGCTCTGCTTGAAGGCTTTTTCTGTCAGCAGGTAACAGCCTTACCATTGACCTCTTGTCTAATGAATATTTTTGAAGCATGCTGGGACTCACAACAGGTCAAGTAAAACATTTTTTTTGGGAAGGTATCTTGGGACCCCCCTCTTGGTGGTTCGCGACCCCAGGTGGTGTCCCGACCCCACTATGACTGACCTTCATAACTCAATGCTTTAGCACAGGATCTTCATTTTGTTATGCAAATTTAAATCCCAAATAACTCTTGAGTGACGCTGTTTGTCTCTGAGTTGATCTGTGCTAACCTGACTGAGCAGAGCACTTGTGACTTCAGCAGCTTCAGTTTAATATATTCCAATGTATCAACATTTAAAAACATCAAACCTTTAATAAGCACATTTTTTTAACCCTCAGACTTTTTTTTGTTCATGTCAGCGGTTTGTGCAAGCACGTGTGTGTGTTTGTCTGTACATGTATGCAGAGTGTGCATGTATTTAAATGAATATTCTATGTGAGGGAGCATTCTGCGATATGTGTGCTGCATTATTCATTGATAAGAGATGGGATGCTCTTTCATTAGTCAAACCAATCGGGACACACCTTTCATTTCACTGCTCACTGATTCATACTGTCTGTGTGTGTGTGTGTGTGTGTCTGTTTTCATTTACATATCCTGTTTATGTCCAATATGTACCTTTTTTAAAATAAAATGTAAATACCTTTTATAGTTCTGATTTTGCTGCAGTTTGTATGCAAAATGAAGGCAATGCAAATCTTAATTTTGAATTAGATGAAAAAGAGGTTTGAAATCCAGACCCACAATGTTAGGTGTATACAGTGAAGTGTAGCATGCTCATTTAACCATTTCAAAATCACATTGGTTTGGCCCAAATTAAAACTATAGGAAAAGCAGCACTGTATGTTTTGCATTCAGACCTGATGAGATGCACACGTGCTTCTACCTTTAAGACCTGATGAGACGTCTACGTCTCATAAGGCAATGAACATGAGTGCAAAGGAAATTTTAATTTACAGTTAAAGCCAATAGTTTTAAGCTTTCAAATGTTTTATTTTTATGTTCTCTATCTGATAAAGAGGCTGAGAGAAAGATTTTAGTAAACATTGAAATTCTGGGCAGTTTTTCTGAAAACCCTCAGGTTTTGGGAGGTTGATTTTCAAACGTTACTTAGGTTTTAGAGGGTGTTTTTTTTAGGCGTCCTTGGGTCTAAATGGGTAAAATGCTATTGGCTGATGAGGTCCATAATAACACATGATCCATCAGTCAGGTGTAAAAGGCTTCTGCTCCTTTATAGGCGAAGCAGAGAGAGTGGAACAGGGTGAGAAACATAGACTGTAAATATTAATGGACGAAGCTATGTGCATGTCCATTTTTGTGGTTTTGTCAGTGTGTGTCTGTGCATGTGTGTGTTACCTTTATTTGGGGCGATTTCAGACACTGAGGGTGTATGAGGACATTGAGTTTGTGTGTCTTTCATAAATGCAGGATTACCCTGTTGCCCGTCTCTGCACAAAGATAAACAAGCAGAGTCTGAGTCTCACTAAATGAAACACACACACACACACACACACACACACACACACACACACACTACAGTACGTTCTTTTGGTCTTACTCTTCATAGGGCCTCTAATAAAAAAATGTGAATAAGTGTGTGTGTAATTGTTTGTGTATTTGTGTGTGTGTATGTTTCTGTATTAACCTTCTGAACCTAAGTTAAAGTGCATGAAGCAACAGCAGCAGCAGCAGCAGCAGTGTGTTATGTACTGTATGATGTTCTTTAGGGGATGTGTGTATGTGAGTGTTGCATAAATGTCCCTCCTCATGTTTATTCATCAGATGCTGAAACTTTGCTGCAGTGTTCGTCTAACTCTCGCACTTTGATCTCTTCATCACTCAAACAGCTGAGTCAG
Source organism: Tautogolabrus adspersus (assembly GCA_020745685.1). NCBI lineage: Eukaryota > Metazoa > Chordata > Actinopteri > Labriformes > Labridae > Tautogolabrus > Tautogolabrus adspersus. Next base: position 7,499,730 of record CM036547.1, on the reverse strand, counting down.
AGGAAAAACTAAGGACACACACCAAAACACACTGCTGAGCTGAATACAGAAAGTGAACATGGAGACACTGGGTTAGTAAAGTACACTGTCATCCACACTGCAAAGCTAATTACTGTAAACACAATTAAAACTCCTGAACAGGCATGTTAACAATTAAGGCCCTGTAAAAAACACATGACTGGCAAAAAGCAATTTTTACAGCGTTACAAAACATGTTTACAGCCTGGTACAAAAAAACAAAATAGGTCTGATTAGTTATTGTCATCACAGGCACACACTGTACGAATATTTTTTTTTAAACGGCCCCGTTTTGCCAGTCAGTCACAGGGCTTACATATAGAGGCAGACAACCAGCCACACTCACATTTACATCTACGGGCAATGTTAGCGTCACCAGTTAACCTAACGTGCATTTCTTTGGTGTGAGGGAGGAAGTCGGAGAACATACAGGCTCATGTCTGATGGGGATTTGAACCAGGAACCTTCTTGCTGTGAGGCGACAGTGCTAACCCCTGCAACTCCGTGCAGCCAGAAGTACATTTTGTTCTTTTTAGAATTTTAAATAAGTGAAAACTTTTAACCTTTAGTTTCAAGAACTACAAAAGTCAACCTGTTTATTTCTCAGTACAAATAAATTGGTAATTTTTTAGTTCTTGCTTTAAATGTATATATATTTTCTAATTTACATTCCCACTCGTACTGCCTAAAAGAAAGGGTCTGGTATGTGTAGAACTTAACCTAATGAGAAGGATTTCAATGATCTATGTCTTTGCGTTTCTGTGTCATGGCCGTGCTAGATTACGTTTCAGAAAAGGTTACATAGTTGTCCAGTGTGCAGGGTGGTCCACACTAATGGCTTTGACCCTGGATCAAGAAATGCACCGATGTTGTCAACAGTGGTGTCTGCCTTTGTGTGAGCTGTAAGGCTGTTTATTCTTGTGTATTCTATTTGTAGAAAAAAGACTAGACCTGTGAAGTGATGAATAGCACAGTTTTGGGTTTAAGTCGGTCAGACCTCTGAGTTAATTGGTTTTACTGATTGAGGTCTTGGATTGAATGGGAGTGGCAGAGAACATGTGGATAAAGAAACCTGTATGTGTGAGAGAGTGTCTTGTACAGAAAGAGAGAGAGGAAAACGATACACTTCTTTCTATTGGACTACAAGTTGCATTACGGTTGTGCTGTGGTCAAAATAAGTGCATTTAATTGTGCTACACACATTTTTGTCAGGCCTAATACCAATTCTGTTTCTGCATCAGTAACACATTTTCAGAGCGTAGTACTGAAAATAGAAAGTACATTACAGAGACGCCTAGCGTTGGTCAAGAGGAAACTTGAAACGGACAGTGGCACAAGACATTCATGAAATCATTCAAAATGATCCACTGAAGGCTTAAAGTTTAAGCACAATGCCTACCTGTCCACTATTTGTTAGATACATGGCTGTGGAACAAAGTCACAGAAGCACTGGTACCACACACTGCCCTACTTACCGGTCACACATACTGAAAGAGAAGTAGAGGTGATAATGGGCCCCTGCCAGCTGGCATTGGAGGCCCTGTGTCATCAGCTATTGTTGAGTTTGTTGCTCACTTTGGGGTTGACTGAAGGTGTCTTCATGCTCAGCAAACACACTTCAGCAATATAGAATACAATCTTCTGCAGGCAGACTTGCATGCACACATACACAGAAATAGACACATGGATTTGCCATATTGATTTGATAGTCATATGCATTTGACAAAACACAAGATACTTGTGCCCTACTAAAAAGGGCACCACTCACATGGTCCTCATCGTAACCCAAACAGCACAGCCACCTTCAGGGTCTGTAAATAAATAAAGAAGTTTACATTAAAATACACCCAACAAATACTACAGTGATAAAACAACCTGAGATGTAACATCTTTAGTAAAGTTATTGATGACAAAGCTAAATATTTGAGCAAAATAATGGATTTTGAATTTCTAAGGGCTTATCTCACAAGAGGAGAGACCATATTTATATACGTAGCATCATCAAACGACGGGGTTAACACTAAAGTGCTTTAATAGAAAACAGCAGCTGCAGCACATGAACATCAGTGAATGAATGTAATGCAGCAAAACACAACTTTTTTATTGACCATTATTAAGCTCTTCAAAGAGAACATATGGCGATGTTTGATGCTCATTTGACTCACAGATCGATGGCCTCACTTACTGTGCAAGATCCTTCAGAGTGTCCGCTGTTATGGGGAACACAGACTGATACAGGGCAGATGAATGCAGTTTTGAACTGTTACGAATATTACAAGCTCTTTGTCCATCTTGAATGACCTGTTTGTCTCTTTTATTTCCCCATTCTTTTTTTATTAGCATTTTAAAGTGGAACAAACAAGCCCTCACGTCAAAGTAACCCTAACAACAAAATGATCCATACAACAACAATACAGGTAGAAAATACAAGTAGTAACCAAATGAGATATCCGAGACAATAAGTAAACCAGAATAAAACATGTACATATGTAGACACACACACACAAATACACTTCTTCATGCTGACAATAATAACATAGTCACACATGTAGCTTACTGTCACAGTCAGTCAATCTGCTGCCCATCATGTCTAAATTTAATGAAAGTAGAACAAATACACAGCTACTCAGTCAGGGAGTACTCGGAGGTCCATAAGAAAAGGGTCCCACACCTTTCAGGGAGCCATTCACTAGAGCTGGGGGAAAGAATCAATACAGTATAGTATCACAATATTTTGTGTGGCGATAATATATCTTCTCATGACCGCTAAGAATCGACATTTTTATTAAATTAATAGCAAATAAGCTTTTTTTTGTTTTTAATTGCTGAAGTGGTTGCACAATTAATTTTGAGGAAGTTGCATTGTTAAAAATTCATGTTCAAGTTCCATTAGACTTAAATACCAACAGGTCAGATTATGAGGGGCATGCAGCCTTTGACAGGGTTTGACTTTTATCACAGTGTTGGTCAGTCTTTTGGCTTGACTCCCATTATGTAGAAATAAAAAGACTGAAGTGTGATGAATAGACTGAGAATTGTTTCTTATTTGACAAAACAGATCTTGATATAGTTTCATTTTGTAGATATAATATGCAGTTTAAAAAATAAAATAGCAATATATTGTATCGCGATTCTCAGCATATCGTAAAATGTTTAAAATCGCAATAAGATTGTATCGTGACTCAAATATCGTGATAATATCGTATCTTGGGGTTTCTGATGATCCTACCATTCACACAGTACATCTGATTCTTTCTAGTTTGGCCATATGAAGGCATTCTTTTATTCATAACGTGTGTTCACTGATATTTGGAGGTTAAAAATATGCTTTTAAATCTTGTTGTCATATCTGCTTACATGTGAACTCTACTTCCACAAAAAACATAACCTTTAAAAAATAGATACTTCAGTACTTGGTTTAGCTGGTGTTTTAGATGTCTGTATAAGGTGACTCTTAATATACAATTAGAAGCAGGCAAAAGCACCTTGCTCCTGTAAATAAGTTTAAAAAATGGTTCTGTTTCTGAAAGTTCTTGCAGGAAATGATGGAAACACAATCCGCAACAAATATTCTTTTCTAGAAAATAAGCCTAAAGCTGAATAATCGCTAAAGCTTTTAGGGATGACAATATTATTATAGACATTGCTTTCTTCGATTGTTGGCACATTGCTCTGAAGTATTGGCCCATGTCTTTGAACCATCATAAGGCCCAGAGCAAAATCTGTCCTTTGTTGGTGCACATACTCTAAGAGTGAGGTTCTCCTGTGTTCTGTGTTTATAGGTTTCTTTTAAATTGCACATATATTTCTATTCCGGCACAGGTTTGTACATTTCATTATATAAGTTGTATAGGTCTATTTTTAATTGCACAGGCTTAATTTTATAGGGGCTCCTTAAATCTTTGTTGTCGGGTTAATATATGTATGGGAGGGGGGACAGGGGGTGTTTATGGTAACAATTGCTATGTGTCTTACATGTTTGTATACTGCTACTGGATGCCTTGAATTTCCCTCGGGATCAATAAAGTATCTATCTATCTATCTATCGTTTATTACTATGTCACTCTATGTGGGTGTTTAAAAAAGAAAGAAAGAATGACAAACAAATAAAATGAGATCATAGAAGCTGAAGCAGACTCTCCTGCAGCTTGTCTAAAGGAATTTTTGCAAACAGATGCCTGTTCCACATGAACAGTTTTGTTTCAGTCAGCTGCTGCAGTCAAGCCAAGTATGTGGAGTGGTTTCAGGGTCAGGGGGTGTAAACGTACTTCTGTAATTTCCCCCCCGTCTTTATTCAGAATTTCCTGGCTTCTTTATTACATTATTTACAGAGACTCAACATTAATCCATCATGTGCAAAACGCTTGTGGAACATTGAGGAAGTTACAGTGGCAAGGACAAACGTCCTTTAAATGCACAGTATGTAAAGTCCGCCGCCCGGGGGCTCTCAATCAAAACAATAACAAAAGATGACGTCGAGGCTATAGCGGGGAATCATTGGAGTTCCCTCTGCTAACCCCCCCCGGTGAAAACGAGAAAACAAACTCCGTGTTGACCGTAATCAATACAAACGGGCAAAACCGACGTGAGGAAGAGAATATGTTAACCAACGATGTATCCGAGTATAATTTACATGACGTATTTATCACAGCAGCAAATACAGCAACAGAACGGGAAAGGAACCATAGGTCGGACTTCAGCCCCCCTGAGCAGTCCTCCTTACCCCATTTATTGAAGACTATACCTCCGTACATGGGGCGCGACCTAACTGCTCGGCCATCTCTTCGCCCCTTGAGAATATATGTTTATTATGTTTGCAAGTTTGAACCATCAAAAGTGAGCTAAATAAGCTTTTTGTTGTTCCTGATTTAGATTTCTGCAGCATATGTAGCGACATTTATCATTTGATTACTTTGATGACAAAGAAAATTCAGAAATGGGACGAAAGCCAAAAAAGTTACGAAATTATAAGAAACATCCCATTTTTCTTTAGGGACTTCATCCTTGACCAACAAAAAAAAGATGATATTCCTAAGAGCACTGTGACTCATACCTATCTGCTCTGATTTGATTGTTACAGGACACTAACTAGATTATCTATATAGAGACTATCGAAGCAGTCTGTTGAATTTGGAGTGAATACTATATTTTTGTTGGGATCAAAATATTTTTCCCAGATGATTAAAAAGAAATTGGGATAAAGTTGGAATAACGTATGATGTGTCTTTTGCTCCTACAAAGACACATCATACGTCATCCATTAGGACCTTTTTTTTCAACAAGTTTGAGTTTTGTGTTTTCAACATATTTTGTCATTTACAAATTGTACTTTCAAATGTGCTGTCATACTGTTAACAAAATACCTGCTTCCACTTATTGCCCTCTAGTCAGCTGTGTCTTTCCCCAACTGGTGTAAGTGTAGTGACCTTATCCTCCCATCTTCTTCTTTCCCATTCCTCACTCCATCCATCACACCTTCCCTTCCTGTCAGTTCAGTGAGCTGTGAAGAGATTTACTGCTAACAAACACGAACATGGTTTACAGCACATCCATATCCACATCCATGCCTGTGCCTGCCCAGTCGGTTCTTGTATTTTGCACATGAATAACTTTGAAATAAAAGCACCAAATAGGGGTGCTTAGTGCTTTTTTTGAATGCAGCCTGCAGGAGAAAAAACTTCACATATACAGGTAATACTCTAAAGTTGGCCTTGGAGGCAGTGGCGGCTGGTGCATTGTTCTCCAGGGTGGGCACAATTTCTCACTGATGGACCGGGATATATATCTTAGTTGGTTAGCTGGATGCTAACACATATGCTACTGGAAAATGTCTTTACCTGGCTAACAAAATTAGCATAGCGGTTCTTTTAATGAAGGAACAGATTTGTTTGAGTAAACGAAAAAACTACACACTCATACTTAACAGGCATGTGTTTCCTAAATTCTGTGGAAACTTAAAAAACTGCTGACTCTTGCTAGTCTGGTCTGTTGCTCTGATCTACCTTAATAAATAAATGCTCTGATCCAGTGACACTGCATGACTCGCTCTTTATGTGTCAGTTCATGGGACATATCCCTCTGCTGTTGACTTTAGGTTGGTGGTGTGTAAATGTGTAGAAGAGGAGCAAATGCATATGTGCAACTTATAACCAGAGTCAATGGAGGCCCAGGATGCAAATTTTAGCGCCCAGGGTTACACGTTACCAAGAAAGAAAAGTTCAGTACTCAATCCTCAGAAGATTGATTCATCAAACTCAAATGATATGAAAGTAAAGGAACATTAAGGCCATAAACTGTATAAAACATGAACATGTTAGTCCCAGTGATGTCAATGAAGTCAAGCCATGAAAGTTCTTAGCTTATTAGAAACATCACATTTTTCTTTAGGGACTTTATCCTTTTAGTAACTTAACCACATATTTGGACTACCCAGGTATAACTGCCAAGAAGAGGTTTAACATATAACAGAATTAAACCTTAAACATGCATTATCATTTACTTAGTTTGACAAAAGATCATAAATATTGTCCTGGGAACGACAACAGGACCATGTGACGAATGGATGAGGAAAAAGCCTGTGTCACAACACCATGAAACAATGCTAAGTGTTTTACCATTTATGAAGAAATGTGTTCATCTATTCATTTCCCATCTAATCTTATGTTTCTGTCCTTTTAAAGGGCACTTGAACTTAAAAAGTGCAGAGCTTGTACTATCAGACCTCTCTATGACCTTCCTGTTTGGTGAAGTGCCAAAGTGGAGTAAGAGGATTTACCACATACCCACATGGGAAGACTAGATTGCCTGTGACCTTAGAGAAGTGCATTTCTGCATATGGGCTCGAGGTCTAACCCTCTTTTCATTGCCTTGGTCTGTCCGGGGGCCGTAGTTTCGATACAAGTTACAAAGCTTTTATAATGCTGTAAGTTGATGTAAGTCTGGGAGACAATGCAAGATGCCAAAAGATTGACTTCTTCCTTGTTACATGGTCCAACAATACAAAACCACCCACAGTGACAGTTATTTCATATACTACACCGGACTACATCCAGCATTTTGACCATTTTTGATGTTTCTGTTGTAAATGGAAAAGGGGAAATTAGGGATATTGTCTAGCTTGTTTTAGGTGGTGGTGGTCTAATATTACCAATGATATTTTTCCCTGAACACAAAATAAATGTGCAAATTGAGGCAGAATCTGAACGACACAAGTTGAAAAATATTTCATAAAGTGAAGTTTCAGTGAGGCTGGGGTGTCACAAACATACAGTTTGTTCACACATGAAGAGAGATGAAGAAAATGTAACTTTTAACAACCTATATACTGAACCAGGAGGAGCTGTGCTTACTGAGAATCTGTGGGGCATGCAGCTTAAAAACACAGCTGTGTGAGTGTTTTTTGTTTCTGTGACTTTGCTTGGATATCAGCATACTTCTGTTACATACTTAAAATTACTCAATAGCTGTTTGTGTGAGCTTGTATGTTTGCCAGACATGACTTTTGGGAACCATGAGCAGTAAATACGATGCACTGTTAATCTCCTGTATTAAAAAGCAAGTACCATCTTTGTGAAAAAAGAGTGTGAGGGGGCACAAGGTTAATCTTGAATTAAGCAGTAGGATTTGTGAAAGATGTCACACGGGACACATGAAAACGCCTCAAATGTTCAGTAGAAGTGTTGCATACCGACATGAAACTGGAACTTTTTCTACCTCACAGCTTTTTTTTCCTGGCGGAGAGCCAATCCTCCAGTGATTGCGGATTTGTGACAAAAGTGAAAAGCCTTAATGACTATACACTGTGTTATTTAGTAAATCCTGTGTGATTAAGGTAATCCATTAGGCCTGGGGGTGAGAGGACGAGTCTGAACCTGCCTCTCAGCACACCCCAGTAGACGTGGCCACAGGTGGATGATAGGAGGCCTCTTGGATGGATGGATGAGGAAAGAAGGTGAAGTGTTTGACAGAAAAAAGGAGCGTGAGCATGGGGCCTGGAGCTGCGATGAGATTGAGTGATGGAGGTGGCAGCTATTTCTGTGAAGACAGATTAACTTAGAGGCGAAGTGGAAAGTCTTCCCTCTTCATTTTCTCCCCTTGCCTCTCAGCTTATTATCTAAAAGGCTGCAGATTTATGTGACAGTTTCTCTGGTACTGCCTCTTCATCTCGTGCTCTCATGATGTCCTTTCGCTCTTGATTGCTTTCAGCTGATATTGCTCTCGTACACCTCTTGATTATATTTCACCCTTTGAACATCCTTCCTATACTGTCCCACCATATGCACAAACTTCTTATTCCCAATGACCTTTCTCTGAAGGTGGCAGGATTAAGCCCTGAGTAGCTGTGAACCTCAGTTGCACCTAATATAGTCTTGTCATAGGCAATAAAGACTTCACATTTAAAAGAAAAATAATGTCAATCACGTCAGTCAGTGTTTTCTTTTTCATCATCTATTAAACACTGTAACATCCAGACCATCTGTTCCTACAAATTCACTTTATGTGATCATCAGCTGACAGCATCTGTTTCCCTTGTTACCTGGGCAATGAGACCTGCCCCAACTATATGATTGGCAACATCAATACCTTGCTGAAAAGCACAGGCTGAGATGTTTCAGTGTTTGCGCCCAGTGCGGCTGAAAAAACACTTAACAAACACTCTGAACGTTCAGAAAAAGACGCTGAGTGCAGCGGTTGCCTTTTCAGAGCCCACACACTTCTGATTTTACTCTCGTTCATTGGGAACAGCTCTGCAATAAGATAAAGGGACTAACGTAGCGTGTTAGCTAGGAGGGCTAAATGCTAAACGCATTTACTTACATGAAACAAACACCCACAGATCAATTACCGCTATCCAATGCGGCTGATGTTTGAAAGTTTTTTTTTTTTAAACTGAGGGTTCATTACGTGAGCACAGAAGCTAATTAGGGAGCTATCTTAGTAGCTCACAGAGAAGCGTCAGTTGTATGAAACTGAATACAGACATTACTTTTTTCAGTCAGGGTGGAACAACAGATGAAACATTTCCACATTAATATTACTTTTTTATTTCCAATCTGGATCAGTCTAAGAGTGAGTTTATGGCTTTGTTGATCACCTGAAAAACTCTGAGCTAGTGAGAAAACAAGATGTGAGTTGTCTGCTCCTTTACACTTTCGGCCGCTATCAGTTCCCATCAGTTAAAAAAAAAAAAATGGATATGACGTCACAATGATCAATCCCAGAGGAACTAATTGATTTTTTGAATTGTTCAATAAAATTGTGCGATACTCAATTGAGTTTTTTTCATCCCAGCTCTACTCTATCTAATGTTTTTGAGGCTTTTCATTGTGTATTTTTCTTCATGAATCCAGATATCAAATATAATCTAGTCTATATTTAGTAAAGATGTTACTTCAGAAGATTCGCCTGACCATATAACCACCTTTGAAAGTTTTGACCGCCCCTTTAACCTCGCCCCTGGGTGTTGTTGTGGTATGCTGATAATATGCCAGAGTGTATCAGACAGAGTATCTTTCATCTTGTGGGTGATGGAGATTATGTAGAGTGTCGGAGAACTGGTGCAGGTGATAAGAATCAAGTCATGGTAATGCAGGTAATCCTCCAACCCACATCCGCAGAAAAGGTAACATCAGCCAAGGCTGAATTTGATACACACCTGATAGACACACAGGCAGGTAGGATCTCACATAAACACACACTTGAAAGGATGTGGGCTCAGATTGGCTCGAGGTTGAGCTCTTCACAGGCTTGTAAGTTTGTAGACAATCCTGATTCCTGATAAGAAGCAGGGTTAACTAGTTATGATCTGTTCACACCAGGTGAAGTTAACTTTTTACAAATCTGCATCATGAGGCTGTTCTTTCTGCAAGCTTAATTCCCCTAAATTTCAAGTAAATCATCTTTTTCGGGCTCATACCGCTGAAGTAAGCCTGAGTGAAGCCATTACATTCTACCGTTAAACTGTGACTCAACAGGTGAACGGGCGCCACTCTGTGATGTTATGGGCAAACAATCTATGGCGTTGATGTTGCAGAAGTACACACCACAGGGAAAAGGAAGTCTTGTCTTGAAGTCATTTAACTCTAACCTCTGGCTTCACTGGAATTAAGGAGAAATTCACATCCAATCCCAGAGGTATATACTGTATAGTCTATCAGATAGTGATGATTGTCAAAGGGTTCCCAGATTGGAACAGGTTCAAGTTAGTCTATGGTGATGTCACTTTCTGCATCTTCAAGATAAAAATGCACGGCTGTGCCCCTGCTCACACCTCGTTTTTAGACCAATAAGCCCATGGCTGCTTAAGTGGACACAAGTGTTATTAAGCAATGACACTTGCGCTGCACCCCAAATCTCTTTGCGTCTAGTGTAAGATAGGGCCCCAGGTTTTAAGTTTGATAATATGCTGATGGTAGCTATCCACTAGTTTTTAGTACACTGTACTGCACTTTAAAAAAAGCCTGGGTTTGAAGTTAGATTTTATCTTTTATAAGTGTCTGTTTCACTACCATACAACAAATGTATTTTGTCGCTCTTCATCCCAACAGTGCAGTGAACAGAGAAGAGAAGCTGATAGGCAGGTGCACACACAGAGCCACCAACACACACTGCAGGCTCACCCACATGCTAATCAAAGCTGACTGCAACAGAAGTGGGATGCCATGCTGGACTGTAATCAGGATGTTGACCCACATACTGATTACAACACTGCAGCTCCAACCACAGGAAAAAGCACTGCAGTGAGCACTTTTGCACTTTTTCAGTCAGCAGTTATTTAGACATCGAATGGATTTTTTTCTGGCCACAAAAATTGAAATGAGTTTAGTATTTTTTTTCATTTGTTTTTACTCATTTCCACTGGCTTTGGGATGCATTCATTATCTGAACCAAGAGACAGAAAAGCCAAGGAGCAAAGAAAAACCTCCGTTACGAGCAGAAGTTTAAAGCCTTCCTTTTTAAGTTCTGGGCTTTTTCATTTGCCCCTCTTCAATAAGCCATTCATCTCTACATTCTCTCACACTTCTATTTTATATCTACACCAACATGACAGTTAAATGTATTTTGTGTGTTGAAACTTCTCATAACACATATTTTTCTTGGCACAAATCAGATACAGGCAGAGAAGACAAAGTTAGACAAACTTTTTTCTCATATGCACCCCATTAAAATTTCTAGAAAAATCGAAGCGCCGGTGGCCTAGTTGTTAGTTCACACGCCCCATGTACAGAGGTTATAGTCCTCAAAGCAGGCAACCCAGGTTCAAATCCGACTTGTGGCTTGTGGCATTTCATTTCCCACTCTATTCACTGTCCTATCTCTCTAATCAAGGCATACAAGGCCCCAAAATAAATCTACCGCTGTGGTTATTAATGCAACAACCACAGCGGGAGCATCCCTGTCGAAATGAGGGGAGGGTTGGTGTCTCAGAAGATGACATGAAGTAAAAAGAACAACACTGAAGTGTCCGACAAAGTAACAGAGTCCGCTATACAATGCTTTTTGCCTTTACTGTATATCAATGCTACCTGTAGTTTAACACATTCTCAATATCAACGTAAGAGCTGAGAAGATCAACCAGGAGAACAGAAAATATAAAGAAGCAGTTTTATTACATGTATGGAGATCGACCGGTCGCTAGCCTACAGTCTATGGCAATGGTTCCCTAAGTGGGGGTCAGGACGTCCTGGAGGTCCCAAGCCACCAAGACAGGGGTCACACAGGGGGGAAATACAGGTGACACCTGTGTGTCTATTTAAATTTAGTATGTGGACTCAAGGCTATAGTCTATACATGGAATTTACCTATATTCTGCTTTTAGCCTTTCTTATAATAAACCACTGTGTGCAATACTTGTATGTCTTTAGGTCTGTAAGTGCGTGGACGTGGCTGTGTGTTACGTTATATGCCTTAACCATCTCCAGGGACAACAGGTGTCCCCAGTCTCTGGTACCCTTATTTTGGGGGTTGCATGCTAAGAAGTTTGGGAACCCCTGGTCTTTGGCTTTCAGCTGGTTGCAGGCTAGAAACATCACTTCCCCGTGCTCTGCTCACTTCTGGTACATTTTTCTGAATATTAGCTGCTGTGTTTTCACATCAGCTCACCATGACTTGTAGACAATTTTCTAGGGCGCTGGTAGGAGAAAGTCTGTGTAAAGTCTGATTAAAAAAATTCATCTGGAAGTTTCAGTGTGAAAGCACCATTTGATGTGAAAATCAGTAAACTACTGTGTGTATGTGTATGTAGTAAACATTTAACATACTTTCCTGACTTCATATGAAAAGGTGGTTTTCAAGGCAATAAAAAATACTTGTTGACAAACCCAACCTGACACACACAAACATACTAAATTCCAGTCCGTCCTGTAAAGTCAGACTCTGGCAGGCTACAGTGCACGTGTCGCTTTTCTTAAAGAGCAGTTGCACTTTACTCGTCCTGTCGACACACACAGGGGCCTCTCTGTTGTGATGAAGCATGGTGTTCACAGCATTGTTGACAGATGCACTCGGCTTTATTAAAGACCTGTTGCCCTCTCTGTTTTGTGTGCGAGCATGTCATTTTTTGTTTATGACCATCTGGAAGCTGTGTCTTCTTATGTGTGTTTGTGTGTGTTTATGCATCCTTCCCAGGTTACTGTTTATCTTCCTGTTCAGGGAAACTCTATAGAAAATTATTGTATACCGTCCAGTGACAAAGCTGACACACAGTTATTTACTGTGAGTGACGAACGCTTTGTACCGTGTATGAGCACCTGCCAAGTCAGGAAAAGAGGTTTTCCACCATCACTCAGCTCCACCTTATCTTCTCCGTTTACCACAAATCACACACCTCGTTTGTGTTGGGTTCCTGTGTGGGCACTCTTTTCATGTGGAAGGTGTGTTAGATTTGCTTCATAAAGATAAATAGTGAAGTATTAATTATTACATGAAATAATTGTTGTTTTTTATGGAACCGGGTACACACAATAAAAAAACATTTATCCATCCTAAAAATGAAATAATCGCTTAACAGGTAAAGGATGCTTTTAATAAATCTCTTTACATTAATATATATTTGTTTTGTTTATAGTTTAGTTACGTTTAATGAGATCAGTTAGCTCAGTCCATTCAGGTATTGTATTCTAATCCCATTGAATGAAAAGAGTTCAGTGTTGTTGGTTAACCTGTCAGTGGAATGAAAGACCCTTTTTTCCACATTTCTTTTCCCCCCCTTGTTACCTTGCTGGGGTTCAGCCTGTGTGTATCAAATACTTTCAGACACCAACAGACCCCAACGCATGGCATTTTTTACCTCGACAACATATTTTCAAGTTCCTCTTAATAATATTAAAACTAAAATATTTCATTTTTTTAAACCAAATGTTGATTAAAACAGGATTGCCTTATGTGATAAAGTCAGATTTCATATGTCAGAGTTATTATAAAGGGCAGAATCTGATTCTGAAGCATTAAAGGTAACATATTGTCTTCCTTTCAACCAGTTTAAATAATTCTCAGAGGTCCACAAAACATGTCTGTGAAGTTTCTTATTATAAATCCACTCTGATCCTGTATTTGATCATGCCTATAAACCCCTCTATTTCAGCCCTGCTCAGAACAGGCTGTATCTGTGTCTGTAGCTTTAAATGCAAATGAGCTGTGTCAGACCACGCCCCTCTCTGGAAGGGCTTGGGTGGCTCAGGCTTTCTCACTCCATTCCCAATTGTTTACGGTGAGAAGGCAGACTCAGAGGGCAGAACAAACACCAGCTGTGGGAGTGACACCCTTTATGATTTCACAAAGGGAAAATTTCCAGACGGCCGGTTTGAGCACACGTTTTCTGAAATGTGAAGCAGGCAAAAGACAGAGAGGATGTACTTTTCTCAGGATTGGGGGGTTTGTAGACAGACTAGGGACACATTATTAGTGTTTGAATAACATGGTAAAGTGTATTTTGCATAACATTTAACCTTTTAATATGCAATGGCCTACATACACGTATCACAAGTAACAACATTACATTTCCAACCTGTTAACTCCATGAAGTTAGAGGCATCCTCCTGACTTTCCTCTAGTGTAAAAACCATCATGTCCTTCTGCTGTCAATGTTGGGATCACACTGTCTTGTTCCTGTCGAGGTTTGCAAGATTTGGTTAGAAGTTTGATTTGAATTTTTCATTTAAGAATGAGAAATCAGGGCAGTTTTCGTCATTGTGGTTCACAATAACAACGCTTGAGAGAGTAGCAACTTTTTCCAATGACTTTGCTCGACACACGAAGAGGCAGGTACTGACAGTATTACAAATGGATGATTATCCAACGTTATTTCCATCCCTTGTACAGAGCTGTTAGCTATGCTGAACGTGGTCAGGGGTCACTGATGTAGCAGACAATGTGTGTGTGTCTGCAGTGGTCTTTGCATTTGTGTTGGTGTGTGCCGGTGTGTGTGTCAGCTGAGGACAGGTATTTCCTTTCACATTAAGTCAAGAAAATGAAATCTCTTAACTCAATGTTTTTATTTTAATAGCTAAAAATGAAAGGAAGTTGAGTAACGGATCTAGAAAAGAAAGCAAATTAGACTTTTACATTAATATCCGAAACAACGTGCTGTCAGTGATTAGATTAATATTTAAAATGTGAGCTGTGTTCATTAGGGTTGCATCTGTCCATTGTACAAATCAAAGCGCATTGAAGTTCTTCTCCTCCCCGATAGAGATGAGAAAGGCAGGAGGACGACTTCTGGATAATGAAAGCAGGAGAAATGTGAGGTGAAGAAAGAGAAAGTGTTGGAGAGAAGAGGAATGTGAGAGGAAGACAAAACAGCTGTTGCACTGTGTCTGTATCCGTCTCCGTTGTGCTCTACTAGCCTCAACACATTTAGACTGAAAACCACCTGGAGATGGATGGTCACATTTAGGCAGGCCGAGGTGACTTTGCGTGTTTGTGCTCACACAGGCATTTCTGTGCATGTTGTTACAGATGGAGAAGGATGTTTAGGCCGTTAAAAGTGTTTGTGTGTGTGTTTTTTTGTCCTCTTGGAGCGGTCAGAGATGGATGCTTGAATCTGAAGTCATTAGAGGCTGAACAAGGCTTTAGCTGACAGACTGTGACCACCCGGGTTTGTCTGCCACAGTTTGTCCTTGGGATTCAGAGACAATGAGACAAGAGATAAAGCACTTAAGACAGCTGTTATTAGGCCAGAAAACCAATTTATCCCCTTTTCTCCATGCACCCTCCCTTCTTGTAGTATCCAGACTCTGGCTGGAAAACGGCCTGAAACCATGCTCATTGTCACTCATTGATGTAAAAATGTTATTTAATGTTGCACATTACACTGCATGCCAAGCTTTAACTTGTGGCTTGCATGGTAGCTTATAATCATATGATAATGCAGACAATACATGAAATACATTTTTTGTACATATATACACAGTACACTACACTGTAGCATTCAAAAGTTCAATTAATATTTCTTTTTGACTATAATAAATGAATTGTGCTTAAAGGAGCAATATGTAACTGGATGCTGCAGTCCAAATTCAAAACATTGAAGAGAACTGTCCCCCCCCGCCCCCTCCCTAAAGTCGAGGCACATGCTGGTTGCCATGTGTCGTGGACACTGAAGCTTCAGTGTACAGTCCATTTACCATTCTAGAGCTTCATAATGATCCATGTAGTCCAGTAAGAGAGTTGACAATTGCCAAGCTGCAAAACAAACACTGCTCAGGCACATTTGAATGACCTTAAAGAAAATTAGATCTTAGCTTGAGTTAATTATGACCACCACCCGTAAATGGTGAAAACCCAATTTGTCCTCTACACTTCCTGCTGACATTTTTATTTATTTTGCCTCCAACCCCCCCCCACCTCCCCGCGTATTTTCTGATGCTGTTGCTATATCTTAATTATTTCCAATGAGTTTTTTTTCCACTGAATGATCTGTCTCTTCTTAATCGTCAGTTTTAACTCAGTATTCACCTTGGATTAGATGTCTTGGTAATCGCATTGTTTTAGAATGTTTTATTTATTCACCTTAAAAAAACATTTCTTAATACACCGGCTCTAAATGAAACTACTGACCATCGGTGGTGCATTCATGGTCTTTTGGACTTACTGTCATGAAGCAGGCGTAATTTCTTTTTTTCACAGTATTGCAGGGATTTATTCTATACCTTTTTCTGGATTCATGCAAATCTTTTGGCAGTAAGACTCATCATCATCACTGCTGCACCTCATACTGTAAGTGTTAATACATCTCAGTGCTTTTTTCTCTGTGCCTGTCACCCCATAAATG
Organism: Tautogolabrus adspersus; assembly: GCA_020745685.1. Classification (NCBI taxonomy): domain Eukaryota; kingdom Metazoa; phylum Chordata; class Actinopteri; order Labriformes; family Labridae; genus Tautogolabrus; species Tautogolabrus adspersus. The sequence continues at coordinate 7,483,442 of CM036547.1, read as the reverse complement.
GAACCTTAAATCCTGCTTTTCTGCGACGACTGATTTAAAGGTACTCAGGTTTGGGGATGAAGGCCAGCCAGGTCCCCTCTTGGTGTTATAGCCTTAATGTTTTACTGATGGATTTAAAACACTGGAAGAAATATGCTCCAAAACAATTCATTTAGCTGCACATGACACTTCACATCACTTTGTAGAAGTCAATCAAATCCTAAGAGTCAGGCTACTCAAATATTTCACAAGAGCCTTCCAAGCCAAGTAATTTGCCTTCTGGTTATTTAAAGATCAGAGATGTACCGTTTTGCAACAGCAGTAAAGATCTGCAGAGATTACCAAGATTTATGGTTTGAGTGATACAGGTGAGATGAGGGGTTTGATTGGTCTGTTTTCAAAGCCTCAAGAACTGTTCTTGAGAAATCGTTTCAAATAATAATGCAAGTGGAGCAAGTTTTGGCAACCAGCATTTGATTTGCATTACATGAACAAGCATGCTGCTTATGCTGTTTAAACACAAGCGAGGGCTGTCATTGCATGACTATTAATCTAGCTCAAAGGAAAGCCATGTTTCTCTTCTTTTCCAGGGGTATGGACATGGACATGTTACTGGTGCTTTCCAGGACTTTAGGCCTCCCTGGTTGCACATTTTACATTTTAACAGTGCCTGGTGGTTTCATTATTGAGTGCAGACCCATTGTAGGAAAACAATGCAGAAACTTTTCCCCACAGAGTAAGAGCTTCCAGCTGAAATACAATGCAAATACAAAATGCAGGGGAATTCCTTTCCTTAGACCCCCCTCAGCTAGGGTGGGGTACAAGTTCAATTTCACACTTCAAGCTGTGGCTGCTGTACTGTGCTATTGTGGCAAACTTAACAAGGGCACTTAGACCTAATTACAGAGGAAACCCTTTCCCAGTATTAACAGGATGGTGCGTGCAAAAAAAAAGGAATAATCCCTCTAATTCAGCCCAGAGATAAGTGTATCCGCTAAACAAAGAAGTCATGATAATAGCACAATTTTTCTGTGCGAATTCCCAATAAGCTCCACTGAATCCCATTACGCTCCATCATCAGAGTTTTATGAATGTTTTTTTTTTTAGATAATTCACCTCCTCATGTCCTCTGGCCACCTAATGCTTCCCCCTGCTGAACTTCTCTCTGATTGGATCAGCCCACACTCTTGCTAGGTGACCTTGTGTGCCATTGGTCAGTTTTGGGACGTGAGGTATGAAACCACCAGCAGAGCGTCATTAGGGCTTGGACTGAAGTATCAAGTATTTCACACGCACACACACACACACGCACACACACATACGTACACACGCACATACACGCACACGCACCCATTCCTGTCATTCCCTGGTCTTTAAGAGAGCTTAGGAGAACTTGAACACTTGGGATTAGTTCAGACGTGAAGGATTTATAACCAACAAATAATCCTTTTCTTCTCTGTGTGGCATGATCCGTCTTCTCTCTCCTTTCCCTTTTGACAGTAAGAGAAGGAGCCGGGAGAGGGAAGGGGGGATTGTCAACTATAGAGTTGGGGAGAAGTGAGGAAGGAGATAAGTAAGACAGATTCTTAAAATTCAAGTTTGAAACCCTGCTGTGAATTAAACCTTCACGGAATAAAACACACAAAATTCTCTAGCATGTTAAAGGAATAAAACATTTTTTTGCCATTACTACAAAAGTTTTGTGAATATTCTTTACAACGCTTTACTGAAGACTTACTTGTTTTTGCTGTATAATTAGACAAAGGCACAGTTTGGGTGCTATGTTTGCAAGATTTGTGTGCCATCTCTGTCAGGTGTGTTTGCCCTGCCAAGTAAATGTGTGTGTGTGTGTGTGCGTGTGTGTGTCTTTGCAGCTGTGTTTACAGTACCAGGGAAGTGTTGGCAGTGATTTTTCCACCACATGGAGGTAAGCCAACTTGTGCTTTGTGTGCTTAGTGGAAGGAGTAGCATCATTCAGTGTGCCACACCTTATTAAGTCAAGACACACACACACACACACACACACACACACACACACACACACACACACACACACACACACACACACACACTTACAGTAAGTCATGTTTATATGCCCAAACCTATTATTAACTTGAGTGTAAATTGTGTAATTATGTGTTGGCATGTGCACCTAATTTAGTAAGTGTACCTTTTCAATCTCAAACAACTGAAAGTTATGAAGTGTTGCATCATATTTTTAAACATGCTTGAAATGGCTCCTTATTCAGAACTTTACAATGTTCTTTCAAAGTTATTTTTATTGAAGTTTTGCATTTTTACACACATCAACATGAAAACAGAACACTATTCCCACCCCCGTACAATCCCCCACCCCTTGCTGTCGCTCACATATTAAGACTGTTTCACTACCTAGCCATATTCTATTAATGGGTAAGATGAAAGACTCTAGTTGTTGAGTCACTTAGTGAAAGATAACTACAAATAAACATAAATATACACAAATAAGGATTAATAATAACAATCAGATGTATAAATAAAAAGATAAAACAAAAATAAATAAATAGATGAATTAAACAAAAAAGAAAGGCCAGAAGCAGCACGACCAGGCCAGAATATAGAATGCGTCACGGGTCAAGGCAAAGCAAATTAACTGTTTATTCTTGTACATATGTGGAGGGTTTGCCAAAGAACGTCAGGAACGATCTCCATATTTCATTGAATTTCTTTTCAGAACCACGCAGTGTGCATCTGATTTTTTCAAGTTTCAGGTTAATAAGTACATCTCTTAACCAATGAGAAACTGAAGGTGGGGCAGCATCTTTCCACTTCAAAAGTATCAAACGGCGAGCTAAGAGGGTGGTAAAAGCTATAACTCTTTGCCCCCCTATTGGTAGCTGCATCCCCTCTGGAACAACTCCAAAAAGAGACATAAGGGGGTCTGGGTCAATTTTGACAGCCAGAATGGTAGAGAGGGCTTCAAAAATAGCTTCCCAGAACTTCTCCAAGTTAGGGCATAACCAAAACATGTGGATTAATGTTGCATCCTCAGTCCTACATCGGTCACATGTAGGGTTGATTTGTGGATATATTTTAGCTAATTTGGATTTAGAAAGGTGTGCGCGGTGCACCACTTTAAACTGGAGTAAAGAATGTCGGGCGCACATTGAGGAGGAATGAATTGTTTTCAAAATCTTAGCCCAGACTCCCTCGTCGATTGTTGTTTGTAGGTCTCGTTCCCATGCATTCATAATACCAGATATGGAAGAGTTATCTAGTTTGGAGATCAGTCCCAGTATAGATGTAATTGCCCCTTTGTCTGCCAGGTTACGAGACAGGATAGTATTTGTTATAGTATTGGAAGGTTTTTTGGGAAACTGTGACATAGATCCTTTAATATAGTGCCTAATCTGCAAATATCTAAAAAAGTGTGAGCTCGGTATATTGAATTTCTTTGACAACTGTTCGAAAGAAGCAAATGTATCATTAATAAAAAGATCATTGAAACTCTTCAGGCCTCTCCCATGCCACATGTTGAATGAAACATCCTGCATTGAAGGTGAGAAGAGATGGTTAAAAGCTATTGGGCTAGAAAGGCACATATCAGATAAATTAAAATGTTTCCTGAATTGAGAATAGATTTTTAGTGTATTACTGATTACAGGAGAAGTGATGGACGTGGTTATCGGTAAGGGAAATGATGAACCAACTAGGGCCGGTAAAGAAACAGAGTCACAGAGATTGGTCTCCAGCTTTACCCAGGTTGGACAGTTATCGTCTAGATGGTGATATGTCCAGTATGACATACATTGCAAATTGGACGCCCAATAATAGTATCGGAAATTTGGCATGGCCATACCTCCTTCTTGTTTTGATCTTTGTAAGTAATTTTTGCGCAGACGAGGACGTTTGCCATTCCATATGTATGCTGATATTATTGAATCCAACCTTTTGAAGAAAGTACCAGGAATAAACAGAGGTAAACATTGGAACATATATAGATACTTTGGAAGTACAGTCATTTTTATTGTGTTAACTCTGCCAATAAGCGACAGAAGGAGAGGGGACCAATTAGACAGATCTTGTTTTGTTTGTGTTAGTAGTTTTCCAAAATTTTGTTTATGGAGGTCTGTGAAATTCCTTGTCACCGTGATTCCAAGATAGTTAAAGCTATCCGAAGATATTTTAAGAGGTAACCTGAAGTCCTCAAATAATGCGATATCTAAATTTAATGGGAAAACCTCGCTTTTATGTAGATTTAGCTTGTAGCCCGATATCTTCCCAAACTGCTGTAATAGATTAAGAGTCAAAGGGATCACGGTTTCTGCATGAGACATATACAGGAGGAGGTCATCGGCATACAGTGATACTTTGTGTTCTATGCCCCCTCTTACTATACCTGGTATAGAGTTGTTGGATCTTATCGCCTGAGCCAAGGGCTCAATTGCCAAAACAAAGAGAAGAGGGCTCAGAGGGCACCCCTGCCGAGTACCGCGATGCAAAACGAAAGGTTTGGAGTACAAGTTGTTGGTCAGAACGAACTTTACAATGTTCTGATAAGCTAAGATAGAAAGCTATTTAGGTGCCAATTAGGTTAATTAATTTGGTATTTTATTTCTTATTTCTTAGTTGTTTGTCAGAAAAGCACATAACTCCTCATCATCTCATGCAACTGTTTGAAAGAATCTGAGCCAGCTGATTGCGTGTTCCAGTAGCACGTTTGTGCCAGTTAAAATACTCCCTTAAAAAATTTATCTTGTGAGATCATTTTGTTAATTACTGATGCAGCATCAACATTTCATAGGTGCCTGCATGCATGTGTCATAGTTGAAAATGACCCGCTTCACTGCTGTCACTCTTATAAGTGTGCTCACTACAAAGTCATTGTCGGACTCAGATTCCTCTCATCAACTTGAATGGTAAAATGTTTATGAAAACACAGCAAAAAAGCCGGCCACATTTAAAGCAAAGAAAATCGAGGGAGAGTGATAGGCTGGAGCCTTCTCTCCCTTCTGTTTCATACTTTCTGTCGAGATAGCTGAAGTTGAAAGACGATGCATCTAAATATGTAGTCTTTTGCCAAATCTTTCTCCTCTCAATGCCTTCAGACAGTACGTGTCAAAGTAAGATGAGTGTAGAAAAGATGAGATAGTTTGACTGTTATTTTTTGTAATGTTCTGGACCAGTGGTTACGCTGTGTCAGTGATGACGTAACGTTCTCATTGACCAATAGAAAGCGTTGTTGCTACAAAAAACATGGCTGATGCTACTTTTATTCCAAAGAATATGGGAAATTGCTGTTTCACATGAAAAACGTATTACATGTCAAAAGAAAGTTATTTATTAGAGGAAGATGAATTACATTTTTATTCCAAAGAATGACAAAATACTATTTGTCACTGTAAAATAATGCTGTTGAAGAACATGTCGCAGGTAAAAAGAAGGTCCTTGAATAAATACATGCTGTTGTGAAGATTGAACATTTGAGCTGTTTTGACCTTTACGGTATGAAAGGGACGCCCCGCTTCTCTGCACCATGTTCCTTATTTCATCCCTTATTCTTCCTTATTTGGCAACCCTACACGAGTAATTTTGAGACTTAATCCAACCTCTTTGCCTTGTGTGCTTCAGTTAGCGCCCAGATTGTGTGCCACTTAACTAGCAAAAGGTATCCAGACACGGCCTAATACACTTTGCACCCTGCGCTTCAGACTGTGTGCTTTAGATCTTTCATATATGGCCCAGAGTCTAAAGAGTACTCTGCTTGTAGTGCTCTGTCACTGCAACATCAAGGCGGAGGGCTATCATGGTTAAATTACAAATCCCAGCACCCCATTATTCACCTAATCTCTCCTCTCTGCAACTCAGCATGGATCAGCTCCCTCACACTTATTTCCAAACAGCCTGCCTATCAACACATGTCAGTTACCGTGGTCATGTTGTCATCACCTGTCAGTAACCACGGCGACCTGTCAGTTGATCTGGTTAGTTTTCTGCTGTCCCGCCAGTCACTGCTGTTTGCTCAGCCATGGGGATCAGGATAAGTGTTTACAGGCCCCATTGGGTCGGAGGAGACCATGACCTTTGACATTTGACCATGGATGTTTGTGGTTTTGCTTCAGTTTGTCAGACCTTTATGTCCCTGCATGTATCTGTCTGCTGGCTTTCCGGGCAGGTCGATGCATTTATTGTTTTCACAGGGTGCTGTTCTAGTAATTATACACTCATTCACTACAGCTGAACTTGGCCTTCACAATCATCCAAGCATTTAAGCGTTTAAAAGATCCTTGGAAGGCACTGTAGTTTGGCGTCTTACACCTTCTTCAAATGAAGCTTAAACCCTCTTTTGTTGCTCTCAGCAGGTATTTGTTGCTACATGACTTGCTTGTGGTTAATGTTGCACGTGTCAGCTTGTTATTTTTATGACTGGGATTTCAATATTGTGAGTAGGCTTTCATAACTAACGTGTAGAGTACATGTCTGTGTGAGTGAGTATGAGGGTGTGTGTTTTAAAGGAAGAACTTGCTCTGTACTTCTGGCACACAGACAGACCCTGGCAACTGTAGCCTGCAGGAACTCTAAATAAGTTTCCATCTCAGTCCCGTTGTTAAAATAGTTTAATACAGTTCACAGTAATTATCTGAGCACATTGAAAATATCTTAAGGTCTTTACTGAGAGCTCATTTCATGCTTAATTTTGTTATAATGCATAATGACTTAAGGACCCTACTTTGACCATTTGCTACGTAAGAGACCATTTATAGTGAGGAGGTCATTAGAGCGAAAGGAACCCAGACACTAAAACTAACCATTTCTTCTTGGTCTGTTAACAGGCTCCTGTTGGATCTGATTCCATGCAAACATTAAAGTGGAGCCTCCTTAAAATCAGTTGATTTAGTGGAAGTGTTCAGCATAAACGGACTGATGTTAAATTTACTGGATTTCTCCCTACGGGTTGATATGATTAGAATTTTTTTTAGAAAGTGTTCAGAGCTGGGTCTATAGCAGCAGTCTACTAGAGAAAAAGCAGACCTTCAAAAAATGTAATTGAAATGTAAGATGGAAGTATAAGATGTTAAAACAAAAAGATGTATAGTAAAGCCTTTTTTCACATTTCAGGTCAGGCTGCCTGTATAATCGTCCTGAGTTACTTGTATTTGTATTTGGACATTTTCACTGCATCAACAAACGAGTGGTGAAGAACATACCTGCACGCAGAAAAAACTAACAGCTGCACTAAATGGACAACAATCGTACTGGTAACATGATGTAATGAAATTTGACAAGGGGGTGAGAAAATGTGTACGTTCACAACTTACCCTGAACATTTTGGGAACATTTTTAAGAGTTATGTGCATGTGTGAAAAGACCATCACTCAATACAAGAGATATAATAAACTCCTCATACTGCACGATGCATGTGTGCTGAAGAGAAGAGAGGTGAGACACAGACGTAATACAAATATCCACATGACCTCTTTTATGTTTGTTCTTTTAAACCCATTATCAAATACAATTCGTATTATTTGTTTTTATTTATATTTATTATTATTTCAGTTATTATTTTCTCTACTGTGTTTTAGAGTGCGTGTGTGCGTGTGCGCGCGTGTGTGTGTGTGTGTGTTTTAAATAATACATGGCCTCAGGCCCTCGAGCTGTGGAGGCAGGTTTGTGCAGATCTGTTTCTTTACTGCTCTGCTCATCTCCCTGACCTCTAACCCTTAACCTTTGACCTTTAACCACTCGCTATTCTAAACAACCGGACAGGTAAACCTCAGGGACCTCAGGTCAGTTCACCGCATGGCAACTCTTTTTTTTTTTTAACCAATCCACGTTTATTAAGCATTGATCATACAGCTGTTGTCGATACACTGAAAAAAGTCATAGCTTGTCTTAACATATCTCATTCCACATTATAGGAGCCACATTCAACTGACAAGTCAGGATAAGCACCTTGTTTTAAGATATTATAAGCAAAACAAAAGGCCTGGATTGCCTGGAAAGAGTAAAAATAGCAGATTTACTTTGTTGACATAAATAAGACCTTTATCTGGACTTGTAAGGGGAAGCTGGTGTATATTTTATGTGTAATGAGATATTTTTGACCAGAAAATGACAAATAAAATAGTATATCTAAAATGAATGTATTAGGATCTCTTTAGTGTGACAAACTCATCAAAACATGGATGGGCTTTAAAGGCTACATTAAATCAATATGAGTATCTAGTATAATTCTCACGTTGCAGGTTGAGGTAGTGTCAGTTGTCCTTAAACCAATCCCAATACACCTTCATCACCTCTCCTTCCTTTTTTCCCCCGGTTGACATAAAGTGAGTTTCGACCACAATGCCTTTGGCAAGATGAGCTCATTTGTAACTTCACCTCAGTCCTTCCTCCTCCTTCTCCTCTTCCTGTCCGCTCAACAGGTCCGTACCTGTCCAGGTGAGGCAACAGCCCGTCACTCTTCCACATAACAGTTTTTACTCTTCCTAGAAGTCTGTGCATGAAGTGATGAAGGGGGCTCTCTTTGTACAAGATTTTGCAGTGAAAAGAAATATTTCTCAAAAGTACATGACTAATCTCCTTGATTTCCTTATTTTGTGCTAATACTGTTCTTTAAAATGTTCGAATGCTACGATTACTTCTACAGTAGCTACCACAGATAGAAAATGAATCAGGTGTAATTGAAAACACAAGGTTACAATAACTATTTATAGTAAAAAATGACCACAGGAGGACATGTTTCTTTTGGCGCCAAAAATGTTTAACAAGGTGTGCTCAAAAATGCTTTACAAGGTGTGCTCATTAGAACATTAGAGATGTTCCTTGACCTTTACCATTTAATCTTTCAAATGCTGATTCAGACACCTTAACTTGGAAAATACTGAGCATCCCTCCAAAAGTACTGGGATTAAAGAATTATGCATTTTATTGGTGGAAAAAAACTTTTTTGTGTAACTAAGAAAACATCTCTGCTAGTATCAAACTTGTGTTATTAGTTACTGTCACACAATTATTAACCTGAAACCTCAATTTATTTCTAACGTATTGGTTATGTATTGGATCCGTGCAATGTTGCGTTAACCCACCAATACATTAAACTGCATCAGAGCTTGATTCAAATACTGATCTCTCAGAACAACTCTAACAAAGACTTACTATGAAACTTTCAGAGCAGAATTTCAAGATCAAAACAAATACTGTCTTCAGACACACCTCCTTAAGCCGTTTTTACATATGCACTCCGGATACTATCTAGATAATTACGGGAGGACTGCTCCGGAGATTCTCCCGACCTGGTTGTTCACATATGCTCCTCACAGCTGGAGACTACCCCTGTCAGACGGGAGAAGGGGGTTCTCCTGATAAAAACTACACGGAAGTAGCGGACGAAGCAACAGAGTCCGCTACACGACGCTATAATGACAATATTTGCCTTTTTATCAATGCTATGTGTAGTCCAACAGAATGACAACATCAACTAAAGAGCGGAGAACAACATACGGGCGAACAGAAAACATAATGCAGTCGTTTAATAACGTGCACAGAGATCTCAGTGGTCGCGTGCAGATACTCTATGCACTGTGCAACAGTCACAGTATAGAATTGCTTTCTCTTCCTATTGGCCCGAGGTGAATTTTCCGGAGAATATACTGCTGCGTTCTCACAACAGCCCACTCGGACTTTCTGCGGAAAAAAAACTAGGGGTCTGGCACGAGAAACTCGGGGTGAAGTCCGCACGAAAAATTCGGCTGTTTGCGTTCACATATACAGCTCCTCCAGGTAATCTCCAGATTTTTCAGGAGATTTCTGTATGTGTGAAAAGGGTTATAGTCTCTCAGTTCCCCCCTCCCCTCCTGTCTCCACACTTCCCACATCACCTCCCCTCCCCTGCACCCCTCCTGTCCCCGTCCCTGAAATGTATCTCAAAGTTCATTTGGTCATAATTTAGGTCGTAGAAAACCTTTTTTTTTTTTCAGTTTGGAAAGTCTGTTGGTTTAGCTTCAGATGTAGCCTACTCCTGCAGCAACACAGCTTCCCTGAGTTTACAGGGCCGTCTCTTGTCCTCCATGTGGTGGCAGTGCTAACAGTGAGGGGTGTCGTCCAAAAAATGAAAGGTTTGAGCCTCTGAGTGAAACATAAACATTTGAACACAGAGCTTGCAACAACAAATCCAGAGTGAGTTTGACTTCACGCTTTTTTAAGAAGGTCATTACTCCACAATATTGTATTGAGGGTATATTAGATTTATTCTACATTCATATTCAGAATGTCAGATGTTATACTTAAAACATACCTATATTGGTTTCAAGAATTGTTTGTTTTCTTAACTCTCATGTTATTAATCATACGTCAAACATCTGTTGTCTTTGTTTCCCATGGCAACAAGGTATTCTAAAGTTGATTGTATTAGTCAAATCTGCTTAAAATAGCTGCTGACATCTACATTTAAAAACTGACATCTTGTACTTGCTTTGACATCTAAAGTGAATGAATAATGAATATTTTTCAAACATGCCTTGCTGCCATTTGATCCTCAGTCATGGTGTTTTCACTCTCTTTGTAACTACATTTTCATCCCATTAAGTTATAACATTTCAGGACCAGAGGCAAGCTTTGTAGGAAATCCTCGAATTTCAAAGCAGACTGTGCAAAGGTTGTGAATTCAAAGTTTTCCGAGCTTTAAAGAAGGTATCCTAATTTCATGAGTGATTGGCATGTGGCCTGAATACAGTGTAAAAGGATCTGCTTCACCTCATCAGTCAGGCTGTTTGAGGTAACGTTTTTCTTAGATCTTGTTCCCGGTTATTTTGTTTCACAGTGGTGAAAAATGTCACACTAAATATTGGTTTGATGATTGGCGTGATGTTGCCTGGATACACTGTAAATGGATCCTTACTCGACTTAAATAAGCTGTGCTGCTAAGTGTCTGTGGCAGGTCATACATTTCTTTTGTTACTTTTCAGCTTCTTTCACGCGTTCTCAAACGTCACATGAAGGCAAATTTAAAAACATCCATAAAGCCGTCTGTGATGGTGATGAAATCCTTTTTGTCCTTTTTTTTGTGACTTTTTTGAAAATGTATTTTTCAGGCAGTAGGGCTGGGAATCTTTGGGTGACTCACGATTTGATTCCATTTCTATTCTTGGGTTCACGATTCGATGGCTGGCTCCAGGAACACCGGAAGTCACATACACACCACAGGCAGCAAAGACGTTTTTAAAGGATAAATTAACATGTTTACAGCCTGGTACCAAAAACAAATAGGTCTGATTAGTTATTTTCCTCATTGGCACACACTGTTCGAGTTTTTTAAACGGCTCCGTTTTGATTTTATGAACGATTCGTGTAATCCAAAGTTAGGCGCGTAGCAGACATGATTGACAGGTGGGCATGATGTAATGGTTCGTCAAAAGGCTTAAAACCTGCCTCAGCTCCAGCTCTCAGCCAGTGGTTAGGCTGAGACAGTATTTCCATCATGGCAGCTGCTGTCGATGAGCCTCCGGAGCCCCCTGCTGTAACAGATGGCTGACGTCACTCAGGCTTCATCCATTTATATTTACAGTTTTAAATCATAATTAACTCCTTTAATCCAAACAGCAAACCAAGTTGTGCTTTTTATTTTAGCTTCTTTCTCTGTTATATTTCCACTTTGTGAGCAGTCAAGAACCTTTAGGGTTCCTCTTCCTGCAGATTTGAAGTGAATATACCTGCTCCACCCCTGTTATTAATCATGTTCACCCTCTGCCATCAAAGTGAGATTTATGGTGCTGTCAGTGGTGAAAGGTTTATGGAGCCTTGTGGCTCAGCTCAGCTCATTCCATGATGATATAAGTTGGGTGTGTAAGAGGATGTATCTGAATAGGTCTGCAGGGACAGTTGGACATGTAGAAGCCTTCATGGTCACAGAGAACATTTGTTGAAGAAGCAGAATTTCAATTGTAGCTTATTTTATTCCAAACATCATAATAGAGCTTATTCTTGGTTATGTCTCTGGTTGTACCTGAAGTGATTAGCATATACCTTAAAACTTCTATTAATAGCCTGGGCTTTTATTAACTTAAGTCTATGGAATGACCCTGCCTTTATTTGGGAAAGGCGTCAATAAGAGACATGCCTTTTAATTATTTTCAAACAAAGCTTGTGCACAGCGAAGATGGGAAAGACTATGAAATTGTAAATTTACACCAGAAAGAAATAATTGAACTGTGTACAAAATAAGGATATCAATAAACAAATAAAATCATTTATTTGATCTTACTTTGTAAAGTAGCATGCTCACCTGCTCCATGGCCTGTACACACAAGCATTATTTTGCCTTTCTTGTACAAATGTTCAGCTTTTTGTATCATGCTGCTTTTTCTCCTTATTTTTGATCCACAAACTGTTTCGACACTAAATGTATAGGGGCCTCTAATCGAGACCTGCCTTTATTTGTCCAAATGTATGGCAACACCCGCCTTGAAGTCGTGATTATAAGATGTAAAATTGAATATTTGTCAGAGTTGTTGAAGCATACCGGATCCAATCGTACCGAACTGTTCTGTATTTTAATGACGCGTCCCTGAATCGTATCGCAGTCTTGTAAAATCATCCCTAATAATTATGTTTAAGCTCACCTCCTTTATGGGCTGCATCTCGCCATGCCAGCAGTCTGCTGCACACAGCGAGTTATCATGAGTCAGACAGAAATATAGGGGGAAAAACAACATGACATGAATCTTGATGTAAAGTGCTTCCTGACACCCTTTTACACCAGAGAGCCTGTCCACTCCGTTCCCATTAAGACGTTTGGTCCTTGTATGTGTGTGAGTATGGGCGAGTGAGAGAGTGAGTGAGAGAGTGCTGACCCTGCTGGAATAGTCTGGCCCATTTTTTAACTCATGTCATGAAACATCATGCCACAGTCAGTGTGAGCGTGTGTGGTGTGTAGTTTCAGTTTGTTGCCAGGATTTCATTTAGAGCTAGGACATTCAAATTGCAAGATTCCTCCCAAGTTTTTCTTTTCCTTAAAAATAAAAATACTTTTAAAACTCCATACTTTGTAAAAGATGGCAGACCATGACTCCTGTTGATGTGAATGAATAGAAAGGAGCAGTTTGATATGCAGTGCTTATGTTGTAGGCTTGGGACTGCATTTGTTACGCTTCAGAGCAAGTTATAATAGTATTGGATTTTTAATCAGTTTTTATTTTTATTTAGTCTTGACTTTGCAGTTTAGTTAATTCAGTTTTTAATGCTGGTTTGTTCTGTGTGGCTATTATTTCATCAAAATGCTACGTTTTAGTTTAGTTTTTATTCGGGCGGTCAAACGATTAAATATTTTGAGTCGTGATGAAACGCTGAAATTCAATAGTTAAACGTAATTATTTAATCACGTTTGTAATTCCATTATTTTTCATTTCAAACACATTTTTGGTGCTTTTATTTTGTAGTGTCTGGATACAAACAAAGAGTTAAGTCTTTAATCTACTCTTTTTTTAAAGTGCCTTGAGATAACATTTGTTATAAATTGGCGCTATACAAAGAAAGAAAGATTGATTGATTGAAACATGCTTTTACTTTGAAAGAACATAAGGAACTTGTGGTAGACTGAAGGTTACAACATTAACTCATCCACAGAAAAGGGGAACTTGTTACGGACCTGAGAGTAAATCCAAACAGCTAAAGAGGACAGTAAACAAGTGAAATGTTTGCTGTCATAAGGTGGATATTAAATCAGTAGCCTTATATGTGTGAGAGGAGAATGCACTGTGAATAATGTCACAGTCAAACAGTCCAGGGAAATGAATCCTTAAAAAAAGTCAAATTTTTCTGCCTGTGCAACATGTGCAGCATCAACTTTGGTCAAAAACACTCACCCTGTTATACTAAGGCCTGGTCCCCACCTAGGTATTGGGTATTTTTGAAAATGGAGGTTTTTCTGTGCATTTTGGTCTTTTGTACACACGGTGTAAACAGTGTTTTAGGTCACTACAAACCGGCCTTTTGGAAAACTTCATCCAGGGTGAAGATTTTCGGAAACACTATTTAAGGTGTTTATGTGTAGATTGGAATAACTGGCTTGTAACATCACTGTGCGCCGGTTTCTCCTCCTTTTTGTGTCATTGTTTACATGAGATTAGTGCGATAGCAGACGTAACCTAACTAGTGCTCCCACTATGTTGACGGGCAGAGGTGCCTGAATAAACAACTTTGTAAAATGACATGGTCATTGCAGAGGAATGGCGAGAACATTTTAGCATGTCAATGACACTGTTTACGGCTGTCATGAGCATGCCTTGTCAAAAACGGTGTGTCCAAAGGTGGACGAAGATGTTTTTGAAAACTTTGCGTGTGTTGACGAGATTACTTTTTAAACGGAGGAGCAAAACCTCAGTTTGAAAAAAAAAAACCCTTCCTGAACTAGGCCTCAGACACCAAATGAATCCATTCCTTAATCCCCCCCTTTTTTTACCTAACACCTCTAGGATCTGAACATAACTTGGAGATTTGTATAATCTACCAAGGTGTTTATGTGAAGCAAAGTTGTAGTTTTTTAGAGCAAAAGCAATCTTCACGATCTGTTGATGACCTAAAATATCTTCATTTTAGAAACCTTATAATAAGAAAACAAAAACTATAAAAGCATACCATAATAAAGCGAGTTTGTTATCTGGTTCTTACCTTTCCTCTAACACACATAAATGCCGGCAGGTGTAGCCTTTACTAATTTGACATATTGTCAGTCCTCTGTGGTTCAGTGCTTTTATGCACACACAAACACACAGGAGCGCTTTTTTCTCCCAGAATGACAAGGGGGAAAAAAAGGGAAAAGGACGCTGTTTGTTTGGAAAGGAAATGAAGCAGAGCAGAACCGCTAGCTGAATAAAGAGAGTGGAGAGGTGAAAGCGGCCGCAGGAGAGAAAGAACAGCTTGGGTGATAAGCGGTAGGTGTTGGTTTTAGGGGTAAAATCAGAAGCTCAGGGTCAGACCGCCCCCAAAGTAGCTCCACAACAGGAGCAGGATAAAGGCGGACAATAGATCCTGACAAATCACATACTTGAAATTGCTTCCGATTTGAAAAATGGGTGAGTTGGTGTGCTTTTTGGCTCTCCTGGAATGTGATGTTTTCACTTCTGAGGCTGCCTGAGTGGGGAGATAACTCAAAGAGTCATTCAGAACCATTTAGCCTACAGTAGAGGGGGCTTAAGGTCACAATGTCTGTCATCGCCTCAGAAAAATTAGGAACCTTCAGTGATAGATTGGATCTTCTTTCACAAGAGGAGAAACTGCTGTTGAAAATGTGCTGAGATACCTCAAAGCCTTTTTGTTGAGTTCCTTCCATCAAGAGAAGAAATTACGCTGTTGAGGCTTTTATTTTGGAGAGAATACGAGAGAACAAAGTTGCTATTAACCTCCTCACATTTAAAATCCTTGATTGAATTAAAGTTAGAGAATAAACTTGTTTTCTACGTGTCTTGTATGTGTTAAATATTAAATAAGTGTTGACACGGGTGGCAGAAAAAACAGTGCAACTGAGGGCTGCACAGCCACACACAGAGAATAAATAGCGACATGTAAGCGTATACAGATTAGAGTGATTCAATAGATTAATCAAACTTCTAAGAATGCATTTTATGCAGGTTATGTTCATAGTTAGGCTTTATAGAGCCATCATTTTTATTTAATTTTTACCTGCAAATGTTTCCAGCCTTTATGGAATCGCTATGTTGTGTTTGTAATGCCAAAGAACGAAGTCGTGCAGTTATGCATCACATCACACAGCCTTAAAAAATGAATTTAGAGATGTATTCATTCTCCTGCCCCACGTCCAATTTATTGAATATATGCCCCATCACAAATTCTATAAATTAATTAGACTCTGTGTAATGTTATTATTAAACCTTCCCACTCTAATAGAAAAAAATGACATGTTCATACGGCAGAATCTGAAATAAAACATTTGACTGACTTAAAAAACAAAGTGAAAACTAATAAACGGATGTGTCAAATAAAACCTTGACTGGGTGCTCAGATGGCTTAGTGGTTAGGTTTCGTCCCATGTATGGAGGCTATCGTCCTCCAAGTGGGCCACCTGGGTTCAAGTCCAACCTGCGGCTACTTTCCCGCACGTCATTCCCCACTCTCTCCCTCGATTTCCTTCTATATCCACTGTCCTATCGAATAAAGGCAAAAAGCCTGAAAAAGAAAAACATTGACTGGATGGATGGAGAGACCTTTTTTTTGGGTTTATGTTTGGGCTTTTCATGCCTAAATTTAGAGATAGGACACTGGATAGAGTCAGAAATCAGGGGGAGAGAGAGAGTGGGGACCGACATGTGGGAAATGAGCCACAGGTCGGATTCAAACCTGAGCCGCCCACTTGGAGGACTTCTGCCTCCGTACATGAGGCGCACACACTAACCACTAGGCTACCGGCGCCCCGGAGGGACAAAATTGCTTGCAGACCGAAGAACATCAATCACATCATCATAGATGTTACATACACATTAGTGGATTCTAGCCTCTTTTCAAAGACAGCGAACCATTTAGTACTCTCTCTGCTTTAGACACAACACTGTGTGTGTGGTCAGGAGGCCTGGTACACCCAAAATGTGATGGCTAGTTAACCCTGAAAGACAAGTGCAGTTGTGTATGTGTTGTATGCATGCCCCTTTAAAACAGCTGTTTAGAACCAGGGCAATGAGACTACATGATAAAAAAAAAGGTTTAGTGTTGCATATTTGGAGTTACACACTGGTAGCTGAGTGGAATATTACACCACGTTTAAATATTCAAATAGTTTCATGTGCAGGTACAGCGATGGTATGTACTTCTATTTTAAAACCTAAGTGAAAGCTGATCCTTAAAAATATATGACTTTATTAAAAGATAAAAGGCTTGGCTTGTCAAACATGTATTAATGTCTTCTTTGTATTAATGAAATATTAACTTATTAATGTCTGCTTTACATTAAGTGCAAATCTAGCCGTGGCCTTGGAGTTGGAGGAGGTAGGAAGATAGAGAAAAGTACATCAGTGAAGGTTCACGGGTTACAGTCTGAATGATACAGAATTGAACGGAGAAATGAAATGAAAATGAGTTTTTCAAGGACGTTAATCAGTACAGCTGGAGGATGGACTGATGTGAAGGTTGGAGGAGTAGAAGTGAGGTGAGAGGTGTAATGAACAAGTGAACCGATAGAAGAAAGGAAAACTGAAAAAGTAAATCGTGAAAGGGGCTGAGTGAGATACAGAGGAGAAGTCAGCCTCATGGCAGGAGAGGAACACAAAGACATTAAAGGGTGAAAATGGATACTAAATGATGACACATGAAAGTACACACACACAGACCTAAATCTAGACAGGGTGATTGGTGCATGACATAGCTGTTTTATCTGAATGTAAGGTTTGAACGCAGCATGGATGTACGCATGAATTATTCTGCATGGGTATGAAATATTCAGTCATCATGTGTTGATCTATCTGCAGGCATCTGTGCACTCAAGTCTGCAGAAAAGCTGTCACTTAATCTCAACATGCAGCATTGTGTTGAAAAGATTTTGCAATACCAATCAGTTTTATTTATTTTTTTAGTCCAGACTTGAACAAAATCCTCTTTGTTTTCAGGTAAATAAAGCTCCTTGCTGGTAGCCATCATTACGTCTTAAAAGACAGTTAGCCTTTTAAAGGTTTTTTAGAGGGGGAGGGGGCATTTTTGCCCAGACAACTGAAGAGAGGAGAGAGAGTCAGGGATGACATGCAGAAAAACACATCATTGCTAGCATATGGGGAGGACAAACGACATGTGCATGGCAGATCTCTGAACAGAAATAATGATGACATGCAAATAGAGTATTTTTTGTTTTACGGCATGTTCAAAAAAAAACAACACAAAATCTTTGCGGTGTAGAGCTTTTTGTTCAGTGAGATGGTGGAGAATGTAAGCAGCCAGGCTGTGTGTCACTGTATGGCAGTGCTTGGGTTGTGATATATTTGCTTGTAATTGTAAAAGAGAAAGAAAAAGTGAGTACCAGACAGAAAAAAAAACTTGTGTGTGGTTTTCTGGTAAACAGTGTGTGCATGAGAGTGTGTGTGGTCATGTTTAGCAAGCGCAATCCCGACTGGACCTCTGAGGCTGCTCGGTGAGCTGTGGCCCCTGCTTGGCTCCAGTTAAGGTCGGGTCGTTGTTGTCCAGACTCTCGGTCATCCTCTCGCAGATGACGTCCACCAGCCGCTCGAAAGTCTGCTTCACATTAATGTTATCCTTAGCGCTCGTCTGAGCAGAAATAATGAGGACATGCAAAGAGAGTATTTTTCGTTTTAATTGATATGAAACTAAAATGTGCTGTTTTTGGAACATAATTAATAAGGAGGAGTGAGAGTATTACACCTGTTGACTATAATCCCACTGCTAACCTCCATTACTTGAAACTACTTGTATTTCTTTATCTTACTGTTTTAATAGTTATCTTGAACAATGATTTAATGCATCGAGTGAGATGTAGAAACAGACAAGAGGATGACCAGCTTGGAAGTTAACAAAGAGGAACAGATTCATGTAAAGGGAGGAACATTTTGAAATGATGTCAGGGAGGACAATGAAACAGAACCACAATGTATTAATGGAAATAATAGTGAAACGAAATTGAACAAAAGGAGTTCAAAGGCTGAAAGTCAGTTCCGACTGAAACGCGTCGGTCTTATTTGTTCATAAAGTTTATCTTCATACCTCAAGTGTTGCTGGAGCTTTTTGACCTCTTCAAGACTTTCACTCTTCGTGCACCTTGATAGTTGGTGAAGTTGTGCCAGCTAATCCCTCTGTGCTTCTCTGGTGTAACAGGGACATCATGGTGAAATATGATGGTGGCAAATCTTCATGTCAGCAACATGGAGTAAACTTAAAGGATGTTTAAAAAAAACATACTTTAAATAAACCCTGTAGGTCTAAAAAAAAGATTTTAATGAGTTGAAATATCTTGTGTATGTTGATGCCTTATTTTGGAGACATTTGAAATATCTGACTGTAAGTGAATACCTCCCTGTAGCTTCCTGTCTCCCTCCTCAGTATACACTGACAAATGTACAATAAATGTGTGCAGATCTGATTAAATGTCCTTGTCAAAATCCTGACCCTGTGAGATGACCATATCTCCCCCTAATCTGTTGCAGTATGCTGCTGTTACTGTCACGCTTCAGTAGTTTTTGGTTGCAGATAAAGAATTGTTTCTACGGACAGCAGCTCAATCAAGCGTCCACTTTTTCATCCCAGTTGTCCTTTTCACCAAAGCTATCCAAAAAAAAAATCTTACCTTAAAATGTTATTGGTCAGAGTATGAATTTCACAAGTAAGGTTGTGGCATTTTGAAAACATGTTCCAATATACATTGCATTAATGTCCTGTGTTTTTGCAGAGAAGTTAAACTGTGTGTTGTGATGCAAGTCAGAAGTTTATGAAATCGAGTAATGTCTCTAATTATTAGTATGAGTCAAACATAAAAGCAAAAGTCCTTCAAATTAATAATAATAAAACAAAATCTGCTACTACAGTTGCCGTCATTAGTTTTTCTGCTCCATTACTGGGTGACATGAGGGGAAACAAAGGGTGTGGCAGAGGTTGCTGAGTCAGTGGTTTCCAGAGAAGAGCAGCACTGCTCACTTCACGGAAAATACTGGCAGAGACAAAAGAGGCTCAGCTGATGGAAAGTGACCAGGGAAGAGATCCGGTTGGGTGAAACAGGGAGGAAAAAGGTCAGCAAAAGGTAGCTGACTGTGAAAGTTATCCAGAACTGGACAGGCTGAACGTGGCAGAATTGCTCATATTGTGAAAAAAAAAAGAAAAAAATCCAGGGAAAAGTACAAGCACCTTTTTAAAATTTGGTATGATTGCTTCCAATTGAGTCAAAGAACACTGTGTTCTTTTTTAAGGTTTATTTTTGGGCTTCTTATGCCTTCATTTAGAGATAATACAGTGGATAGAGTCAGAGAGAGAGAGAGAGAGAGAGTGGGGAATGACATGCGGAAAAGGAGCCGCAGGTCAGATTCGAACCTGGGGCGCCCGCTTGGAGGACTCTTGCCTCTCCCCCGCACATGGGGTGCACACACTATTACCACAACCACTTCTCATTTTTTGCTTGTTTTTCAAAGTGTTCAGCGTGTTTAAATTCGATAAATGCATGTGATGCAAATGTTGTAAAACCACATTATTAAACATGTTTAATAATGTGGTTTTATTAATCAAAATAATGGTGATAATGATTTCTGCCTAAATCGAGCAGCCTTACATTGAGTGGTAGTTGCTGTTGAGCTGCAGGAAGTGGTGTAAGAACATCATTATCAAGCTTCATTACAACTAAGGAGGAATCCTCCATTTAAGTGCAGTTAAATTAGAAATAAATAAATACATCGAAGACGAGCGGTAACAAGGAGCAAGTCCTCTGCGCAACAAACAGTGTGAGAGCTGAAGGGTTTTCGGAGACGCCCTCCCAGGTGCAATCAATCCCTCAACAAGGAGGGTGGAACAAAGCAATCAGACACAGTCGCTGCAACGCCTGAGACTCTGTTGCTCAACAGTGGGGGAGTCATCACCTTGTGGTTTAGTTTTTTTAGTGTTTTGATTTGATATACATTATTTAAAGATAAAGAACAATCAACTGGTTAACCATTCACATGATAACTACCCAGTGCTTCACAATTGCGTGTTCTTCTTCTGTGGGCTTCTTTGTCCCCTCAGTGGGTGCAGTATTAACACTGGTGGCACTGATCTGTTGCGACCCGGGCCTCCTTGTGCTGCTGGCTACGTGTTTTTAGTGTTTATTGCATCTTTTAATAACTTTTAAACCACCCAAACATGGGTTTGTTTCCATTTTTTACTCGGACACGGTGCTTGTCCATCAGCATTAGGCTGTTTTTTTTTAGAGGGTTGCTTTTGGTGATAACCATTCGGCTTGCAACACGCCACCCCATGCCAGCTGGTCGTCACATCATGCCGGCAGTGTGCTGCTGCGCTACACCCGAGACCAACTTGTATTACTCTGCCCGAGCCACACATCTGCTGTTTATTGTTTTATGTTTGATGTGACTGATGTTGTTTGTTGCCTTTTTTTTATTGCTGCAACATGGCTGAAGAGCCCAAGACAAATTTGTCACAATAAAGTGAATCTAGAATCTCTTGAATCTTGAATCTTGTCGTCACTGATTATTTACATACCTCTGCAGAATCTGCTTTCTCCAGTTACCATAAAACTGTAGGTTTGATCAAGTATCGTTCTCTCTGGCATGCTTAAAACTAAATGTAATGTTGGTGAATATTTTTCTTTTCTGAAAAATAACAAATTCTGTGTTTTGAACCAGCTGCATTGGGATAAAAGGCTTTGGATGGTCATCTCCAGAACTCCAACAGAGTAAATCAGCGAACAGATCCCCTCTGGAAGAGATTAAGAAGTTCAGATCAAAGAAGAACAGAGAAAAAAAGAAAGAAATACCATGCTGGATAATGGCAGAGAAAATAAAAAAGCAACAGGAAACGTCAAGTGGTTAAAAAAGGGGTGAAATCAAAGATAAAGAACGGGAAGTAGTATAACAAAAGGAAGGAATCTCTGAAGAAATAGGAGTGGAGGATAAAAGGTAAATGTAAGGATAGGATTGAGTGGGTGAGAGGATCATCTTAAGGTCACAGTGGGAGTTTAATACGATATGAGGTCCCAGACCTTTTTCACCAACAACGGAATGTGAAGTGGAAGAGATGGAGATTGAAGGAAACTACAGAAGCAGACGAATCTAAGAGGGAGGAAGAAGTGAATTATAAAAAGAAGGCTGATTATATATGGTTGATTATGGAAAGAAACATGCTTATCAACATTGACATTGGCTCAGATCACGTCCTAGATTTTCTAAGTGAAGAGCAGGTGTGACAGGTAGCTGCAGCCATCACAGCTGAAGGTTAAAGCTTTTAATTGAAGGCAGACATGTACTAAATATTAAGACTGAATAATGTCGCTAAAATGGTGCTAATCACAAAAAGCCGGTAATTAAGTTGTGGGGATTTTATCATTCATCCAAACATTCAGCAGAGCACCTGTTGGCATAAACACAGTATCTCAGTACATACTCTTAAGAACGCAGTTTGTCACAAATCTCTATGCTGTTTATTTTCATATTGTTCTCAAAAGAAGATAATAAATCTCCAAATAGGGAGATCCCTCCATGGCGGCATGTATTGGTCAAACCATCGCCGTCCTCGTTCATGCACGGCCTGCTCCGACCTCCACCTCAGCGGCAAGAAAGTGTAGACAACAGGAACATGAGGAATACAAAGGAGAAACCCTCTATCCCATTTTTCTTTTGTAACATAACAAGGAGTAAGGTCTTTTACCTGCTTTATGTTATGAATTGGCGCTATACAAATAATGATTGGTTGGTTGATTGAATAACACACTGGACTTGTGCGGTCATCAAATGGAATTGTAAAGTCTTGAAGTCGTTTACAGGAAGAGGTTGGCATAACCGTATAAACTGTGTTGCTCGGCAAAGGCAACATGGACGCCAAAAGATTGCATGTTCTCCTGACCCAAGAAAGGTTGTTGTTACACTTTTACAGGTTACTAAATGTGAATCTATTAACTTACCCTCCACCAAAAAAATTAAGTTCATGGGTCCACCATTTCTGAAAACGTCATCAAAGATGTCCTAACTTGTGAACTGGAAGCTTTCAGGAAAAAAATATTTTCAAACCCTAACATTACTTTTCTTTGGAATTATTGTGAAGCTAAGTTTCCAAATTCCCTAACCTTTACAATAACCTTAGCAAGTATAAAGTTATCATTAATAATGGTAGTGAGTACCAACGCACCAGTGGGAAAATGATTTAAAAAGGAAGGCAGATCTTTACTCTGGACATGTGAGTCTTTAATTCTGGGTTTAATATTTTACCTGGTCCTACAGATATGAAGACAGCACTTTGATTACGATACACTTTATTGTCCCCTTGGGGAAATTTTTTGTTGGACTCAAAGTGAGCACGTGAGTCCGGGTCACAAGCAGGGCAGCGCCACTGGATTCTTAAGAGCCATGCAGCTTTTCCTTACTTCCTGCAGCTCTCCCTTGATGATGAACTGCAGCTGAACGATTATGCTAACTTGATTTACTTATCATGTGGAGAATGTGCGTATTGGTGTGACATTATCCAGAACTCTGAGCTTTTGTTAGAGCTCATTAAATGCACAAGGCTCCAGCACAGGCACATGTGAGAGGTGTTGCAGCTCTGGTTGGGCTTTTAATGCCTTTCAAACTCTAAAAGGAAATCATTGTTTTAGGTCTTTTTAAGCAGTTACAAATCTGTCATCTGGAATTTCATTTCACAATTAAAAAGCTGCCTTTTCTTTTTTATGTGGGGAGCATAATATGACACACGTGCTAAAGGACACACAGCTTGTTCTTAACAGGCAGCAGGCAGGGCGAGAGGAACCATGAGTGAATTATAGAGATGTAAACTGGAATAAAATACAAGTGTGTAAGGAGATTCAGAGAGAGGGAAAACAGACATTTCATTTCTTTCAATGAGTCTTTGTTCTCCCATTGATGCTCAACAGAAATAACAGCCTCATGGGTCAAGAATGAAGTGGGCGGCTCTGACTAAATACTGGTTCAGACAAGCGGCACCCTTTGGTGTTACAAGATTAAGCCAATGGGGAAGTGCGCAAACTGTAGTTCCTTGAGTGTCCACATGAGACTTTACAGTCTTTTTACAAAAAAAATGCTTTTGTGTCAGTGGCTGATTTGTCCATCAGTAAAACTTTTTTAGTTATAATTATATCAAAGATAAGAGTTCATAAATCTGAATATTTAAGGGAGTGGCTGATTTGACTGACAGGCGGGCGTGTTGTTGTTTACCAGGAGGCTCGGACCTGCCTCAACTCCACCTCTTGGGGTGCGCTTACACTAGGCAATCCGTACTGTGCCCAAGCACGTTTGACCCCCAAAGTTCAGATCTTTTGACTAGTGTGAGTGCTGTGTTCCTTGCTTAAGCATGGTACACTTCCTTGGTCCTGGCACAGATGGGAGAGATGTGCTTTAGCAAGGTACAGTTGTTCGTGCATGAGCACAAGCACGGGTACACAACGTTAACATGAATTATTATCGATCGATATTCGATATTTTCGAAAAATCCCTGAGTTAGTGAAGCTGCAGACATGTTCTCTGTGTTGTCCTCGATGTCAGTCGCAGACTCCACCACGCGTCCCTTTTGCTTCAAAATCACGTAGAGCCCTGCACAAGTTGTATCACGACATTAAGTACACGAGGTAACCGGGCTCAAGCCTGGTTAGTCCTGGAGCAGTGTGAGTGCAGGCCAGCGGGGCAATGGGGAAGGGGGCGATTGTGCTTGAGCATTTCCAATTTGGTGACCGCCATTATTCAGCTTCCAAATGTGTCTTTAGAAACAAATTGGTGACGTCACTGAGAAGACGTCCATGTTTTATACAGTCTCTGGGTTCAGACCATCATCTTAAGGTCACAGTGGGAGTTTAATACGATATGAGGTCCCAGACCTTTTTCACCAACAACAGAATGTGAAGTGGAAGAGATGGAGATTGAAGGAAACTACAGAAGCAGACGAATCTAAGAGGGAGGAAGAAGTGAATTTTAAAAAGAAGGCTGATTACATATGGTTGATTTGAGTCAAATATGAGTATTAAAAAAAGTGTCTTTATAGAGAAAGAAACATGCTTATCAACACTGTCAATTGAACTCAGTCTCAGATCACGTCCTAGATTTTCTAAGTGAAGAGCAGGTGTGACAGGTAGCTGCAGCCATCACAGCTGAAGGTTAAAGCTTTTAATTGAAGGCAGACATGTACTAAATATTAAGACTGAATAATGTCGCTAAAATGGTGCAAATCACAAAAAGCCGGTAATTAAGTTGTGGGGATTTTATCATTCATCCAAACATTCAGCAGAGCACCTGTTGGCATAAACACAGTATCTCAGTACATACTCTTAAGAACGCAGTTTGTCACAAATCTCTATGCTGTTTATTTTCATATTGTTCTCAAAAGAAGAACGCACCAACACAACAAAGGAAAAAGTCCTGTCTGTAGCTAGTATGAATAGAGAAGAGTCAGAAATAGGGAGATCCCTCCATGGCGGTATGTATTGGTCAAACCATCGCCGTCGTTGCATCTTTCGTGTGAGTAATGTTTTTGAGATGTTTATTGGTCTCTTTTCATCAGCGATCATCTTTGCTGTTGAGGTGGAAAGATAACCAGATTTAAGGGGTGTCTCTTCATGACACTGATAACAGTCCCTCTTGTTTTGTTGCTTTGGGAAACAGTCTTCATGTTTCTTAAATACAGGCTGCATGGTCCAAAATTACAGGTTTAAAATGATGACTTCCCCCTTCACCTGTGTAATTTTGAGTGTTACTTTGTCATCTGTTACCTGGTCAGCGGTGCTAGTTTGTCATTGTTGGCCCTATTGTATATCACCAGATGACATCAGTGTCAGCAGGTCTAGTTCAATAAAAGGATGAGCTCACGGCTGCACATCCCACGACAACGCAACTTCTTGTTATTGTGTTGCTCTCTCTCCTTGATCTGTCCTTCTGTCTTTTTTATCTTCACATCTTTCCTGACGGTGAATACAGGATGTGTGTTTGTGTTTTTGAGGGCGTGAGGAAAGTGCGTGAGAGAGGAAGAAACAACAAAAAGTGTGAGGGAATAAGACTGATGTAATGATCCAAACCTTTTGCTTTCACATGTCCCACACAGACCCCCTTTAGATCTTATCAGCTAATAAAAAGCAATTTCTGATATCTGAAAAGTGACATCACTTACACTCACTGTTTGGCCTTTTTGAATGTTGTGTCTGCTCTGCTTATGTGGCTGCTCTGCTGTACATGTGGCTGTGTGTCTGTTTGAAAAGGGCAACTTTGATCTGGAAAAGATGTCAGTGTTTGCTTCTCTCTGTGATGGAAAATTTCTCTTGATATTCTACAGCGGTCGTTTGTTTGAATATTTTGTCGTGCAGCTACGAGGTAAGTAAATAAACTGTTTTAATTAAGTCATCAATTTTTCCATTCAGCTGTCAAACTTAGTTTCTGTCATTGAACAGGACTAAACCTCTGAAGACATGCTCGCGCCTCAGTGAGGCAGTGATACACTCCTTTAAACACATTTGTTGGATGGAAGAAAAAGGAAGATATGGTGGGACAGTTTGATAAATGTACATTATTTTGAACAGATTTTCGTACAAATGACTCGTATAGAAATTATCATTTCAAGCAAGCTCTACAGGGGGGCTGTTTCAAATCTTTAAACTTAGGCACTAACTGGAAGTTGGTTGTAGCTTCAGGCCCGAAATGTGGTATTGCTCCTCTCATTTAATTAATGGAAAGATAGTACATTAGCATATTTTTCTCGCATTTTCTACCAAAAAAAATTTTGAACTACTTCTTTAAACCTTCAAGGAAATAGAAAAACATTGAACCATGTGTGGGATTTTTACAAGCTTTGTCACAGGCATGTTGAAACCTTTTGAATGGAATTTCTTTTAATTCTGTCCAGATTCTGTTAATTTTTTCACAGTATTTTTCCATTTTAATTTTTCTGAATTCTGTTTAACAATGGAATCACATTTTGTCACCTGAAGGCTGCTGGGCTGGAGGCTACTCTCATGTCCTGGTAACGCTCCTCCTTCTTTACTTCACCAGAAACTGACGAAGCTTCTTCATGTTTTCCAGTTCAGTAACAGATTCCGCATTAACAGCCACAAAGTCTTGCACAAGGGAGAGTTTTCTGAAGTGATGAGCTCTTGCTAGCACGCTGCCTCTCTGCTTTTTGATTTGAGTTTTCGTTTGTTGGTGGTCATTGCACATATTCTTGCGGGTCCAGTCAATAGTATGCTGGCAAAACTTACAGAAAAGTTGCTCTCCTGATTCATAGAAGTCATTTGGATATTGTTCGCATTTCTTGTGCTTAAATCCTTATAATTGCAGGGAAAAGAATATGCTGTGCTATGGATTCTGCTGCCAGTGTTGTTTCAGTGACACAGGATATTCCAGATTTCAAGACCCATCACGAAGCCCTCTTTTACTGCCTGCACCTGCACACGTGTGCTTTGATTTTTTTCTCTTTGCAGGAGTTTCAGTTTTTACAGGAATAGCCATTTTACAGTAGTTTCACCTCACACACACATAGTGCTTAACCCAGAACACTAGACAGTAGTAGATGATAGAGCTGGCTCTATTTTAAAAGCGAAGAACCGCACCCTTTAAGTTGTGAATTTCAGCTTCTCCCATCTGGACGTCGCCCTATAGATGTATCCCTCTGGAAAGAACAAAGCGATACAAAAACAGTCCCAGCAGCCATCATTGAGATGAACAAGTCATAGCAATACAACACCGAAGCTGTCAGACAAAAATCAGTATCATTATTTTTCATATCTTCTTATCATATTTTCCTTCATCTTCTCTCTTAAAGGGATACTTCACCCATTTGCATTAAGCTTTGTATCAGTAGTAAACTTGTGGTTTTATCGAATGGTCTTGCATCCAGCCCTCATTTCCCCCTAAGATGAGAAATATCTGTAATTTCTTTTCTGACAAACAGCCTCCAGTGATGCAAAAATCGTCATATTGCGTCACTGGCGGCTGTTGTGGTTAGCAGGGGTGAAACTACATTGCTAGTTCCTCATGTTTTCGACCACTGAAGCTACAGACCTATTACAGATCAGTGGGCGGGACCTCTCTCCCAAAAACGAAACTTAACATCCGCCATATTGCTTAGTTGGAAGCTGTGCTAACAGGCTCTGTGGAGAAAGCTGAGTAAAGCCGACAATGGCGGAAAGTCAACTACAAACTGATATGGATGAAGGGGATTTTGAAGGTGTTGTGCTCGAAACGGATGTTCGTGGCTCTTTCTACGAGCCACCCGCAATATTGCTGCCAGACTGTGCCTTCTGCAGACAGACAGCGGCTGTGAGACAGGGAGCCTGAGCCGGCTCAAGCTGGGTGTCTCTATGGCTAAAGCTGAAGGACCGGGAATGGCGAAAAAAGGATGTTTCAACTTCAAACTGATATGGATGGAGGGGATTTTAAAGGTTTTGTGCTCGAATCGGATGTTCGTGGCTCTTTCTACGAGCCGCAATATAGCGGCTAGCTGGCTGCTGGTGCCGACAGGCAGGCTAGCTAGCCTAGCTGGCTAGGTCCGCGGCTGTGACAAGGAAGAAGGAGCCGGGGCAGACTTGTGTTGTCGGTGCTGTGACTGTTTGACTATGGACACCGACATAGAGTCTGTTTTCTGCCAGGAATTTCCAAGATGCCAATTCCTTCTGAAAGAAATCTCTGATTCAGTTGAGGAAACTGCCGTATGATTATTAGTAAATGTCCGCGAGTAATGCTGCATTCAGGTGCTGCTCGGGTGGTCCAAGTTTCTTAGAGAAAACTTATTGTCAAAAGTTATATTTGAGCAAAAAGTTGATGTGCAATACGTGCATGAATAAAAAGTATGTTAACAAAACACAAAACCGACTTGAGCAGGTGTTTCATGTGCATTTTACAACTCGGAATCTCATTTTTCCGATACCACGTGAATGCACCTCTCCTTCAGCGGGAGTGTCCTGCGGTGCTCTGCATTCTGGGAGTTGTTGTCTCTAATCTACATAAGGCAAAAAGACACTTTCTGCCTTTTCTCGGTCAAGAAGGCACCAACTTCAAAATTTATTTCACATTTCTACTACATATATGACCCAATTTCACTACAGATTCATGTTTCAATGGGTGAAGTATCCCTTTAATGATTGCACATTTTGCTTTACCATGTTTTTATTGATTGATGCTATGTTTGTTATTCCTATCAAGTGTACTGAGGGCTTATTTTTTCTTGTTTAACTGCAGGTTACCTTTTTACACTTCATGTCTTGTCCTATGCTGTTTGTTTTAGAGCCCGACCGATTTATCCACCAGCCGATAATAATCGGTATCAGCTCATTTTATTGCAGATATGTGCCGATATTACTAGATTTATTAACAGTCAAATAGTATTTAATTTGAGTATCATTGTGTTGCACTCGAATAAAGCTTTCTGGCTGTCACCAGCAGAGTGCTTGTACATGCACAGTTACTTTCAAGTTAAGTGAGAATCTCGTCTTCTTATATATCTTTTCCACAAGTGTTTGATAACTGCATTTGACGGATCAACACAATAAATGTGTACATTGATCAGATTTTTTCTCTCCCCGATATCCATATTGGTATCGGCCCCCAAAAATCCCACATCGATATCGGTCGTGCCCTAGTTTGTCTGTATAAAAGCAGGCAGACTCACTCACTGAAAAACACGGCTACAGACAGCTCAAAAAGCTATACCTTAACTAACCTAACTTACCTACACCTTCAGTGAACTGGTGAGAAACACTCTATCCATAAAAACACACATTCCAGATGAGGACATGATGTCTTGATTATAAAGGATACTGGCCTTTTAACTTGGTAACTAAAGCATCTTTTGTTTTGATAAACATTGAAACATTATAAAAACCAAAATCTATACGCTGCAGATTGAACTTGGTTGTTCTGGTTTTTGTTAGTCAAATGGCCTCAGAACCTTGGATGACTTCAGCTGCCTGTGGAGCATTCTTCTTAAGAGTCATGAACATAAAAAATAAGACTTTCCATAAATAAAATCGGTCACGCTTTGTCCAACTCCGATAACAATATCGCTCTCAGAAAGCTTTTTCTAAGTTGTTAACCTTCCAGAAGTTGACTTAATGTTCTTCTAAATGTAAATAAGATTACTTCCATGCACGTTCAAATTGTTTCCTCTGCTTGTTGTGGTTTTCTTTCCCCCTTTTGGACATTTGCATTTTTATCTTAAGCCTACACAGCTGATAACAACTTTCCTGAATGTAAATCTTGAGGTTTGGGGTTAATCCATGCAGGGGTTTATCTACATGCTATGCCCCTATCTTGCCAGTGATTTATATTCTATAAAACTGTCTCTCTGTATCAGCAGTAGTGCTTGTGTTTACTGTATCTGCAGATCCAGGCCTTTGCCCAAATGTGTACATACAGTATTACTCACGGGAGATATCTGGGACACTGGGCAGCACGTCACTGGTCCTGTTGTATGTGTATGTGGTTTTTAGTATGTGTGCATTTAAACAGAAGTAAACGGCCATGACTCTCATCTGTCTCTGCAGGGCCCTTACATAAGCCTATTTAGCCTCCTAAGGGGATCCTCACCTTCCTCCTTGTCTTCCTCGCCCATCACTCCTCCTCTACCCCCCTCTCTCCTCCTCACCCTCATATTTCCTCTCTTTCTCTCTTGATCCTACTAACCCGCCCACTCATCCTTTTAGCGCACAGTCTTCAGCAAAGGGTTTTACCCATGCTTAAGGGTTTTTTGGCCAAGGCTTTAATCATGTCTGGCACAAGTTCACAGTCTCGAACAATGGTGATATCTATCCCGTATCCTATATCTAACTGTCTATCCTGCTCCGTCTCCCTGCTCTGCATTTCTTTTTCTGTCTCAATCTCCTATCCGATCCGACTGGCATCCAAATCTCTCATCTGATCCGTCTGGCACCCGCTCCCTCTCCTTTAGGTCACTTTCTTATCCCCTATGCACACATTCAAGTCCTCCCATCCTCCATAAAACCCCATTCATCCTACCTTTGCCTCCATCCCCTCACCCTCCAATCCAGCATGTACCTTCCTCCTCTCCCTCCAGCTCTTGGACTCAATCCTTCCATCCAGCTGCTCCCTCTTTTCCCCTTTTTGTTTTTTGTTTTGGGGGATCTTTTTTTTCCATCCCTGCTCATAAGTATTCATCACTGACTTATAGCCTGGGATGTATGTATTCCATTTTGGGATGCACATGATAATCATGCTGTTCTTTCTCTTTGTTAACTTTCCATATTGTGTTCTCTATCCTGCCATGTGTCTTCTATATTTTGTTTAAACCTCCCCCAAAACAAAATGTACCTTTCCTACATGTTTTTTTTATCGAAATGAATTATCAGTTAAGCATACGTCATGCAAAAGCACTGATAAAAATAAATGGCATGGTCAAAGTTGTCTTGAAATTGTGTATATTCATTCACAACTTCAACTCAAGCTTTGAGCAATATGAGAGGAAACACACCACCTCGAAAGTTACCTTAACAACCATCAGTCTTTGAGCGGCACAAAGAATAAAGTCATTTTTTTCTGAGAGATTAAAATGCACTAAAACCTAACTGTGCACCATAACTGTATTTTACAGTGCACCCAAAATATTGCAGGTTTATCGTAAGCCACGCTCCAAACTGAAAGATTAGTTTCCACTCAAATGAAATATTCCACTCAAAACATTTTGCCAGGTGAAGGATTTAACGTGTCTTCAAACTTCAAAATACAGCATACTTCCTCCTTACAGTTCAGTACAATTTCTTCTATCCTCTTGCTTGCGTTTTTTGCTCCTTCCAATCTCCTTCCTTTTTAAATGAAACAGACCTGCACATGTGCAAAAATGCACTTACCCTTTTTTACCTGGAATAAATCAGTACACAGTGCAGTCTTAGTGTGCAGGAGGGTTGTGTGTAGAGATAAAGTAGGGGAAGGCGGACACATATAAAAAAAGGCATGGATGATAATAGGAACAGACAGAACAGAGAGCGAGGGACGAGAGCCAAGGACAGGACACAGAGAGAGAGAGAGCAAGCAGGAGAAAGTGATATAAGAGAAGACGGAGCACAGAGGGACTGATAAAAGCCAAGGACAGAGAAGAGGAGGGGAGGCAGGAGAAGCAGGAGGGGTATGAAAAAATGTGAATAAAGCAGAGGGGAATTGGATGGAAATAGAGTGTCACCGTATATGCACACATTTGTGCACTTTATTGTGTTTTTTTTAATTATCTCCAGTATTGCATTCCCTTCAGGTTTCAAAATTTGATCATTTGTTTTGCATTTCCAAAATCACCTTATCTTTGAACCATAATAAGAGCTCTATTTCCTTGTTTCTATCTGTTAGTGTGAGAGACACTTTGTCTGACTGCTCTCAAGGTTTCAAGGTGTGGGGCTGTTGTGTCGTTCCACTTATCAGCATTTAAGTGTCCTTGAGTAACACTGAAACACACACACACACACACACACACACGTGTATAGACTCACACAACCATGAGCATATCTGTGTCAGTGTATTGAAATAAATTGACATCTGTTTCAGTTATAAAGTAAAGCATGAAGACACAAAGGCTGAGAAGTTTATGCGGATATATAAGGCACACACAAAAACAATTTGGTCTGGACAGTGGGAAATAAAGAAGCATTGGATTCCATACACACACTTGTGTTTCCCACACTGCAGTGTGAGTGTATTTGGTCTGCAAGCGCCATGCTTATCTGTCCGTTGTGTCATAACAGCTCTTTGGTATGCGGGATAGATACATGTATGCGTACATACACACACACTTGGCCCCTGAAAAGGTTGAAATAGCCTCACACGGGAAGTAATATTACAGAAACAGATAGCCTCACTTCTTGAAAAGATTTGGGGATGCACACACACACACACAAACATAAACAGACACACACACATTGGCGCACACACAGACTTACATTGGATATACATTTTTGTCTAGATAAAACGTATTTCCCATCTATTTAGTTGATTTACCCCCTCATAAAAACTGAGTGATACAGTAAAGGTCCAAATTCAGGGCAGCACAATTTGAATGAGATCCTTAGTTTTTCATGCCACTCCAGTGAATCATCTGTTAATGTAAGATATAAGTTGTTACGGCACAGAGAATAGAGTCAGAACTAACAGATTACTGATAAAGGTGAGGTATGTGATTCTTATTTTGTAACACATCGTTTTGATGTCATGAAGGATACTAGCTATTCATAATTAGGGTCGTGGCTGGTCGGTCTGCAAGCGGGGCATTTGTCAGGAGGCTTAAAGCCCGAGTTGGCAAAAATTAGGTTGCAATAGCACTATTCAATATGGCGACCTCCATCGTTGGGATTCAAAAGGGCACTGAAGAAACCAATGACGTAATGTCCATGTAGTCAATGACTGCACCCCAGCCTCTGAGCTACTATTGCTCATCCATGTCCTTGGCCGTGAAGAATATTTAGTTTCAACATTTTAGTTATAAAAGGTGTTATCCCTATTGAGGGTAATGTTGGCAGCAGGCGTCTAGGAAGCATACAGTCCAGATTTTGTCGTATGACTTTTTAGCAATGCACATCCATCAATTTGGGGGGACTCAGCTTTTAAGGGTCACTGAAGGAGGAGTGAATTTATTTGGACTGGTCAAATGTTCCCCAGAGTACTCCACCATTAAGATCTTAATTAGTTGATTGCCTAAAGTGGAAATTCTGAAGGTTTAGGTGAAAACATGTGTTGACATTATTCAGTAAGGGAAAGTATGCATATCTTTGTGGTGTGGAGCTTTAAGTCAATGACAGCCTGAGGAAAAGGAGGGTTTACCTTATCCAAGTGCTTTACACATTTTCATACACACTGTTGGTGAGTAGCTTGCAGAGCTATAATTTCGAAATGGAATGTTTTTCACTCTGTCTAAATTAACCTTTCTACTCATTATGAGAGCAAAGAGGAATATTTTCTTAATGCAACTCCACTGGGTCAAATGACGTCAAAATTGTGATGCAGGTGAGGAAATGAGTTGGTAACTAAATCTCCTGGATGTATATACAGCTCCTAAGAAAGAGCAGTGTCTGTGAGAGTCCTCAGTATCATGTTGCACCTACAGGTCAGTGTCCTATTTGGCACTGATTCCTGTCAGCATTCCTGTGACGACGAAGGAAATGAAATGACAAATGGACGGCAGTGTGGGATGAAATGGCCAAGAGAGAACGGAAAGAGTTTAGTGGATAAATCTCTTAAATTCCATTCCTTAGATTTAAAAAAAAAAATCTACCTTTTTCATTGTATCACAATGCACCAGACATATTTTCACTTCACTGCATCTGCTTTAACAAACAAGAACATGTGCCGCAGTTACTGATATCCTGCATGTCTTTCTCATTAGCTTCAAATAAAAAGCAGTGTTCAGTTGAAAAGATTTGGTTCGAAAAGGATTTAGTGTCACCTACAAATCAAAGTAAAATAAAGGCAGGAAGTAAGTATGATTTAGTAGAAGCTGTAGAACCACAGTCTCTGGTGTTGCCCCCTTCCAGCTGTTCACTTGGCATGTAAAATAAAATCACAATGAAAATATCAAAAATAAAGAAAAGTCCGCTGCTTGAAATGGGTGAAGTGATAAGGATATTGAAGTTGAATTTTCCAGCAAAAAAAACAACCTCATTATGTAGCTTGAATGCAGCATACCCAATGGAACAGTGAGAAGAGAGAATAAATAGAGAGAGATGGGCTGAGGAAGACAAAGAGCACGTAGAAGAAGGAAGAAGACACACAGTGATAGTGATGGATGCATTAATGAGGGAGTGGTGGACATAAAGAGGTGCGCAGCGATAGGCAGAGCGAGCCGTCCAGTCTACAAGATGTGGAAGAAACCAAGATAACCTACGTTGTGAAAACCATTTAGGGTGGGGAAAGACATTCAGGTCTTGTTTTAGTACATCATGATTTGTATTTATCACTCTTGGAGGGTGGGGCCTCGGGGGATTATGGGTTTATCTCAGCTAATAGAAACTATAGTCCCCTCTAATGGTAATTAAACGGTAATGTAATGGATACTGGGGATTGGCAATTTTCTGCATGTTTTATCTTTCTGTGTGTTAATGCCAAAACACTTTGTTTGTCACTATTGGGGCCTGTGTCCACTGATGGAGCTTTTTGTGCTGGCGGTGCCTACGACTTTGTGAAGTGTCTTGAGATACCATTTTTTATGAAATGGCGCTAACCTGTTGCTTTTAGACAAACAGCTTGATGAGAGGGACAGTTTGTAAGAAATGAGGTGTAATATACAGTGGCCGACAAGTGCAAAGAGGCGGCAACGGCCAGCAAATGACAAAAAAACATGCAGCATATTCAGAAACAATGACATTTAAAAAGCACATTTAGCTGCAAAAAGCCAAAACAACTGCATTAACATCAAACATGTTG
Organism: Tautogolabrus adspersus; assembly: GCA_020745685.1. Taxonomy (NCBI): domain Eukaryota; kingdom Metazoa; phylum Chordata; class Actinopteri; order Labriformes; family Labridae; genus Tautogolabrus; species Tautogolabrus adspersus. Next base: position 7,448,436 of record CM036547.1, on the reverse strand, counting down.
TAAATACAACAATGGTACAAAGTCCAAAAACACACAGATTCTAAAAAAAATATCTTGCAAACAGAAAATTCTGCAAATAGAAGTGCTCCAGGTCTGTAGGGAGCGCTCAGTGGAGCAGTTCATTTTAAACGGAAGAGAGTGAGGGAGACGAGGGAGTGGATTAGTTTGGATGGGAAAATGTCCCCTAGTTTGACGACAGAGAGTAGAGTTAAAAATACAACACCTTGTAAATTTCTGTTGGGGCAGCCCTGGAGTTTTTAATTAGCATTGTCTCTGAATCTGCTGCACATTTCTGTGAATGTAAGCCTTTCCGGCTATTGCAGAGCCTTTGCTCTTGTCAGCCACCGCAGTTAAAGGACAAGCTTACGAGAAAACTTGAAGACAGATAAGCAATCCAATCCAATGAGAGAATGAGGACCAGGGCTGGAGAAAGTTTAGATACAGAAGCTCCAGATTTGACTGTTTGGACAGACAGTTTATCCAATTAGAGGGGCCCTGCAGGGTGAGCGATGGAGGGAGTGAAGGATGTTCAGAGCAGGGATGTGTAACTTTGGAAACTCCTGGATTCCTGTCCTCCCTTTAATGGGAGGTTCCGACACACTGATAGTGAGAATGATGAATAAGATGCTGCTGGCGCGTGTGATGTAAACCTCTGAGATTAATCTTGGTTGTGCAAATATGTCTTTTCTGTATGTTTCCAATAACATACATTACATAAGAGATAATGCCCAATACAAAATAAAACTTTTCCTCTTATAACTTAACTGTTTTTTTGTGCTTCTTGTGGATCTGATTGTTTTCCACATTTTTCCTCGGTTTCTTGGACTATTTGCTTAAAATGGTTGTAACATCCAAAGCCAGTCTACTTTGAACAATCTCTCTGGAAGTCTTTGGACCTTTATGTGCCCAACAGCATGTCTTTTCACTTAAGTTTCATTGTCGCTCAGTCCTGGTCTTTGGATCAGTGGCTCTTGGTTTTGGTTCTTCATTGACCCTAAATCCTGGGAGAATCGCCCAGAACTCTTGGAATCATAGCGCAGCACAGGGAACACATTGTCCTTCTCTCTTGCCCTCCTTTCATTTTTCTATTGCTCGCATCCTTTGTCTTTTTGTCATGGATCACTGTGTCCCATCTCAGAGAGAGAGAGAGACAGAGAAAGAGAGAGAAAGAAAGAAAGAGAGAGAGAGAAATTCTGTGGGCTCAAATGTCAGGAAGTCAAGGGGTTTCTCAGCCAGGCAATTACACACATTGCAGGACAACAGTGACACACATACATGCATGCACAAAGGCTTACAGGCAACACGCAAAATCACCCACACAAGCACATGGCCCAACCACAAAACTCACACTTCAGAAAAAGTCATAATTTCCTAGTCTACACTCACGCAATACTTTCCGGTTTCCACCTGTCACTCACACTGAGAGCTTTAACACACACACATAAATACAAACACACACACACACACACACTCAGTGAGGTCAGGTGGTTTTCCAATCAACCCAGCTGTGCGCTCTTCAGAGCAGTAAAATGGTTTTAGGTGCAGCGTTGGCAGGCTTTGATGAGTCTAACACACCACTGAGTTCTGGTTCATTCTATCTGCCTACAAAGGCTCTGACAGACGGCTGCTTGAATGATATTAGGCACTGAAACTGCACCTGCTTGATGTGTTTGCAAACACGCAAAAACCCACTCTTTAAGCACAAGCTAGCACACACACAAGATGGAGAACTTTTTTAAGCATACATTTACCACCCATGGGAGAGAAGAGTACAAAGGAAAATGGACTGGATTCCCACTGACCTTGAAAAAAGTCCTTTACTGGCCAGAAGAGAAATTGAATAAGGCTTTCAAAGTTTTTTTGGATAATAACAGAGAGCTTTAGAGACACACTAGAAAGATAGCAGAAGTCTTTTAAGTCTGAGTCCTTGATGGCAAGATAGCGTCTCTTCTTCACAAGAAAATTTAGGTCAGTAACCCTTTTGGGTACAAAGAAGATTAGACAGCATTTGGACCTTTTGTTTTCCACGCTGTAGTAATAGCATGTTTTCAGCCGTCTAGTAGCTTGGCTTTGGGGATGGCAATAAAAGTCCATTGCCAGGCAGTCCTCTGTTTCTAATATCATGACAATGATCCGATGGACCGCCATAAAGTTGAATACACACATTCATGGCTGCCACAGGATGAACCCCATGAAGTCACATTTTCACTTTTAATAGGAAACATCTCAATATGTACTTTACATTTCCATCAAATGTTGCTAACAACCTCCATTTACAAATTCTATGTACAAGTATACAGGACCTGTGTCTAATGACGGCGGCAGCACTCACCTTTAGTTTCAGAGCGCTTTTCACTGGTGCTCATTACTGCTAAATTATCAAAGTTCACTTCTGCTTTCCTCTGCTGGTACTAGTGACCCAAGACCAAGGCATTTAGGGATCGAGACCGATTCAAGACCAAGACCATAAATATATCACTGAAAAATCATCAACTTGTGCAGGGGGATTTCACTCAATTGGACCGTTACACTGGGAAAGTTGTGGCCGTAACTAGGGGATACAAATCTACAAATGAACTGAAGTTATTTGTTCTTTTAGAAATAGGCTTTTTCCTTGTAATCACAGTAATGACTTGGAAAAATTGAATTTTTCAATGTAGGTCTTGACTGGTCTTGACTTAAAATCAAGAGTTCACATGGTCTGAGACCGAGACAAAACGGAGTAAAAATGCTTTTGATTCCGAGACGAGACCGAGACCTTCCGATTCCAAGTACTACAACACTAGCTGGTACTGTTAGATCTGATTTATAAAGCTTGTTATGCTTAATATTTGCTTTTATTCAAAGAAATATCACCAAGAAAGGATAAAAACAACGTAAAGGAATCTTGTCCTGACATTAGCAGCAGCTCTCGTCCTGGAAATTCTAACCTCAAAGAGACGAGTCTGATTAGTTTCTCCATCGCCACTGTTATTGACCCAGCTGATATCAGATGTCCCGCCCCTTGTAGATTTTGTGTAGAGGGTGAGGGTGAAGGGTCATCGACAAGCAAGGTGAGATATGTTTAAGTTTTTGCGCTGATGACATTGAGCACCACATTTTAAGCATTTACTTAAAGTGCCGTTGTGCTGAATTACAGCCTCAAAGAGCTGCTAGCATGGCTGCTGACTGTTAGCCTTGTTATATAGTTACACTGAGTCATTTCAATGCATATTGACATGCCTGTCCACATTATTTAATAAAACAACTCAATTCATTGAAAGTAAGTGTCTCTCAAATTGTTCTTTTCTCACTTTAAAAATGCTGCAGGACAATTTCCACCATTACTTTTTAACCCAACCAAAACCAGTGCTGACTAAGACTGAGACCCTGATGTCACTGAAATAAAATGTCATGGTCGATGGAGACTTTGGCTCATCTTGGGTCTGCTGATGTTCTTTCAGTGCTGAATCATTTTATATAATTATAGGAGAGGTCAGGGGGAAAATAAATTCTCTCCGGACTGTTTTGCCTCCTGTGCAGCATGACACTCATTTCCCAGAGTCCCAAATATAATCCGTTCATTTGATTACTCTCGCTCTCCCAGTGTCTGAATATGAAACCTGAAAGGCAAATAAAACATTTTAGACAAATCAACAGCTTTCTCAGAATGTTCCACACCTCCATTTTGTGAAAACACAAATGATTTGTTTTTTTCTTGAATCACTCAAATCTAAAAAAAATGCAGTCGTGAGTTATCTTAAAGGATGTGTTTTTTGGGGGGTTAATACTCTGGCCTCTTTTGATATTCACATGAATAAACATGAGACCTTCTGCAGTATCTGTGTTTTGGTCAAGCAGGGAGCTATAGGAGTGTTTTGGAGAGCAGAATCTATCAGCTCCTCTCATCCTCATGACGTAAATCATTAATGAAGTGTGTGTATCTGCACCTCTCCCTGGTCAGTCCCGGGCCTGCTGTGCACACACAGCAGTGTGTGTAGTGTGAATGTGTGTGTGCGTTAATCCGTCTTTTGTGTGTGAAAAATGAGAAATGGACTTTATTTCCTTACTTGTGTTTTACCTGTAAGTGTGTATGTTTTGTAAGGCGGTTTTTGAATGCTGCTAAGTACTGTAAATGTACAATAAAAGGGTGTTTTAGTTTAAGTGTGTTTGTATGTGTGTGTGTGTGTGTGTGTGTGTGTGTGTGTGTGTGTGTGTGTGTGTGTGTGTGTGTGTGTGTGTGTGTGTGTGTGTGTGTGTGTGTGTGTGTGTGTGTGTGTGTGTGTGTGTGTGTGTGTGTGTGTGTGTGTGTGTGTGTGTGTGTGTATGAGAGAGTGATGCCTACACTGGGGTCTTTGAAGTGTAAAGTAACAGGCCTTTTTAAGTTTAGGATGTGAAATATTTATATTAGCAGGAGTGCTGCTTTGGGAGGATGAGTTTAGGGTAAGAGAGATTTGAACAGAGGGATGAATTGATGTTGAAACAACACTTAAGTAAAGATCCAGGCTTCCTTTTGGAGCCAGTTCATTATTAAATCGACCTGAAAAGATTTGGTCGTGACTCATGTACTGTCACGTAATACTGCTTTGACCTTTAACAAGAGAAGCGAAAGGGTACATCGGTATTTCGATTGGATTAGGTTGATGAAAGAAATATTCGTGATCATTTCTAGTTTTTTTATTTCTTCCAAATATTCTTAGGACTAGGTGTCACATGTCATTTGTCCTAACAAGCTGCTTGTCTATATATACAGCAGATGACTTGTTAGAAAGGGAGGAAATCAGTGATTAAAGCAACATTATGTAAGAATTTGGTTTAGTGTGCTTTGGCGCCCACTGAAGGCCTCTGAGTGCAACTACAATGTCGAAAAATTTGCAACCACCCCCCCTCATAGACTACATGCATTTGTTTCTAAGCAGAGGGGTGCAGGTGTGAGAAACCAAATAACCATGTTGACTGACTAAGGTACAGTCATATCAGATGGTGCAAATTCGACTTTGTTAGCGTCTACAGCCGGGTGTAGAGGCAACTTTCGGCGTAAGATGTTTTTTTATTTGTTGAATACAAGCCTGAGATATAACTTAGTTAGAAGACTTTCTGCACCTAGTAAAGCTGCTAAACACGAGACAACAATGACACAGATCACGATGCAGCCCGACGTTACATCGCATTACAGTATGTTATGAATAATATCTGACTGGATGTGACCGACAGGATGTCAGCAACCAGCTTCAAGTCGACACTCAATGACCCCATAGACTGTAAATATTAATGGAGGAAGCCTGAGTAATGTCACCCATCTGTTACTGCAGAGGTCTTTGGAAGCCTGTCGGTGGTGGTTACCATGCTGGAAATGTTGTAAACCTAACTTTCAGTCAACTTAACGACAAGCTAAAAGGCTGGAGCTGGGGTTTTAAGCTCTTGACATACCGTTACATCGCGCCCGCTGTCTATCAGGTCAGACACGCCACTAACTATGCACAACTTGTATTCTTCACAAAAGCAAAATGGATGAGTTATCTTTTTTTTAAGCTTGCGTACAGTGCGAGCCCAAGAGGACAATAACTAATCAAACAAACATTTTTGAATGCAGTGTTTATGTGACTTCCGGTTCTCTTGGAGCCAGCCCCAAGCGACACTCTGGGAATACGGATAATGACACCACCTGTCTGTTAAATAGCAGCCCATTCAAAATGTTGCATGCACCCTCTCTATTTGCATGCCCCAACATTACACATAGCATCCATACCAATATGCTCACAATGAATAATCAGAATTTGGTTTAAAATGATTCTCATGTTCCTTTAATGTTCTGCATCTCTCTGGTAATGGATGTGAGTTAAGCCACAATCAGACTTGAAAACTTAATCACAGCTGACTTCAGGTTGTTCATTTGAAGGAAAAGTCTGGTCTTTTAGTACACATATCAACATGCAAACTGTCTGTTGGCGTAAATGCTGCTCTCCTGTCAGTCTAAATCATTAAATACAGGCCTTAAAAGAACCTCAGAAAAGACCTGGTGAACTTGGCACTCTTTTATGTGTGTGTGTGTCTATGTGTTTGGGTGTTCACATGTGCGTGTGTGTGTGTGTGTGCGTGTAGGGAGTATTAAAGGCTACACTGAGCGATTAGAGGACGGGACAAAGGACAGAAGAGGCTGAGACCTTTAAAGAGAGTCATGTGTACTTTTGGGTGCATGTTTATGAGTATGTGGGTTTTTCTGTTTGTGCTCACATCATGAGTCTCAGTGTGTGTGTGTGTGTGTGTGTGTGTGTGTGTGTGTGTTTGTGTGTGTGTGTGTGTGCGGCTGGGTGGGTATGTGTGTGAGGCCAGACGTCAGTATTGACAATAGCCTGTTGAGACCTGGGAGGAGACTGGCTTCGTTAAAAGAGGCCTTGAACAAACAGAGAATAGAGACAGGAGGATAGAGGGAGGGTGGGAGGGGTGCAAGGGCGATGTTTCAGGGGCATTAGGATAAAGAGACAAAAAATGGACGGAAAGTGAAGGAAAATGTCTTAAATAAGGGAATCTAGGCGACGTTCAGGTGGAATTATCAAAGGAGAAATATAAGACTGACAAAGGGGGGTGCGTGAGCGTAAAAGTGGAGGAAAAAAGGGATAAATGGAAGAGAGGATAAATGACACAAAGACTAATTGGAGGGAGAGAAAGAGGGATTATGGAGGTACCTCAGGGAGGAGTAGCATAAAGTAGACACAAGTCAGAATACGAAACCGAATGATTAAAGACAGAAGAAAAGGACGGTGAAGAAGGGACAAAAGAAGGGTGGGGTTATGACGGGTTGGATGAAAGGCAGTTTGGATTGGTTGAATGAATTGATGATGAAGAGATGGAAGAACTTAAAGAGGGGGAGTTTATTTTAGATAAGGAGAGGAGGAAATGAAAGGAAAACCACAGAACACTGAGTAAAGGTTAGCACTGACGGAAGAAAGACGCAACAGGGTCAGGTGTTTGTATGTACAGTATGTGTGTGTGCGTGTGTGTGTGTATGTGTGTGTGTGTGTGTGTGTGAGACAGGGAAACACAGAGACAAGTGCCTTCCACATGTCTCCCTTTTTCTGGGTGAATGAAATAGTGAGGGAATGGGGCTCCGTGTGTGTAGTTGTGTGTGTGTGTGTGTGTGAGTGTGCGTGTGTGTGTGTGTGTGTGTGTGAGAGTGTGCGTGTGTGTGTGTGTGAGTGTGCGTGTTTGTGTGTGAGCATGGTGCAGCAGGAGTATCGAATCAATAACTGATTAATAAATCATAAGCCACAAAATTTCAAAAGGCACCAGATGAAACCGATGATTCCAGTACTCATAACACTCAATGTGTGATGAGGTGTGTGTGTGTGTGTCTGTCCTCTCTTTTTGTTGTTGCAGTGGAAAATATGTGTCGGATCAGTTGTTGTAGTGTTGATGTTGTCAGCAAGGCGTGACATTTCGACACGGTTGCGTCCGGTTTGTGACATCAGAGAGCGTTGTACAGGCTTATCAGTGCTTGTGTGTTTGGTGTCCGATATCAGTTTATGTGAAAAACTTCATTCACTCACGCAGAACACTGCTGAAGAGTGCACATGTGGTAAAGAGAGAAAGGAGGGCGGAAGGCGGAAAGGAAAGAAGAGATTAAAAAAACAACAAACACATTGTGATGGGAGCCATGCTCGACTGGAGCTGGACAGCATTTAATCAAGTGTGTAGAAGTCACACGTTACCTTAAAGCCCTGAGAGGAGTTTTTAGTTTGTCATAAAACAGACTGAAATTAACACTGAGGCATCTTTATGAGCAACATAAGCAAACTAGACAAGCAATGGCAAGATGGACTTTTCTCACTGTAACAGAGCAATGCAGCCCCCCCACAACAAATGCATCAGTACACGCCCAAGATAAATGTGTCAATACACAACTTTATTCATAAATCACAAATCATTTCATGCCGTCTTTGATAGGGAGTCGGTTCACTTCACATCCGCACATATACACACACACAATACTTAAAACTGTGGCATTAGATTTCCCTCTACTCCGTTCCGCTCGACTCTTCTTTAAAACCACAAAGCAGACGTACAATATTTAACAAATAATATTTAATAATCACAGTGACAACTTCAAGCTAAACCAATATTTACAAATCCCGTACCAAATACCGCAGCAGCACAGAGACACTTTTCCCCCAACTTCATTCAACTTTTATCGCACCAGTGCAGCCACTTCATTTAACCTCAACTCGGCGTGCAATGTTGCCTCAAAACGCCCAGCAGCAAGCGTCCATCAAGCAAGAATATCAGATAAGGCTTGGCGCTTCTTTATGACAGCAACAACAGAGCACACAGACACGGTATTAATTGTGCCCACCCAGGGCAGCGCTGCAGCTGAATGCCTTACATTACATTGTTATTTTAATTGCTTGTAACCACTGACACTAATAATTGTCAGACAGGCACACTGAAGAAACAGCCTTTTTTTTAAACTTTTTTTAAAGTTGTTGTTTTTTTTTGCTTCTGTGCCTTTATATAGAGTCAGAACAGTAGAGTCAGAAATCGGCGGAAGAGAGTGAGAGTGGGCAATGTTAGCGGGAAGGAGCCACAGATTCAAACCCAGGCCGCCCGCTTCAAAGGACTATAGCGCGTGCACTAACCACTAGTCAAAAATATAAAATTATATATAAGCCATATTCACCCGTGAGGTCCAGCGAAACATTTCAAGATATAAAACGCAAAAATGAAGGCCTGAATTTCTTGTAATAGGTGAAAAAAACCTGCTAATGGAGCTTTAAGTGGGATGTATGAAGTCTTTTATAAAGTACACTTAACAAGCAACATCTTCTTACCCCGCTGGCAGAGTTTTTTTTTATTATACCAATCAATGTGGGCCTTATTTTTTACTTAAAATAAGATGTTTATCTTGACTCGTCAGATGAATGTGTCTTGAATTAAGTTTAATGAGATTTCTTTTCTTCTCAAGGAATTAGACAAATACACTCAGTAAGATGTGAATGTTTTTAGGATGCAAAATTACAACATCCCAAGTTGACAATCAACAATTTCAGGGTTAAATGTTTTCACCCATTAAATTATATTTTCTTATGTTATCTTTCCTTGGTCTATTTTTCTTCTGTTTCTTCAGTTTTATTCTCGTCATGGTAACAAGAAAGTCACGAGCAGATCAGATGTCCATTTGTCTACACACTCACATACACACACTTCTTCCAGCCTGCAGTCTCAGAGGACCTACCATGTGTGTGCGTGTATATGTGTGTATGATAATGAAAGTGTGTGTGTGTGTGTGTGTGCGTGCGTGCGTGTGTGTGTGTGTGCGTGCGTGCGTGTGTGTGTCTGTGTGTGTGATAATGAAAGCTGCTGACTAGCAGATGTGATTGGCTACCTCTGCGTCCTCTAGAGATGGCCGTCTGGATGGTGCCAGCTAGACGCCAGACAGGCGGCACACAGTGTGTAAATGTGTGTGTGAGTTTTGTGTTAGTGAGTCTTTTTTTGTGTGCATGTTGTTATGATTACATGGACACCCCTTTGGCAGGTGTTGTGTGGGTGTACATGTGTACCTGCCTGAGCCTGGACATCCCCATCTGCAGTGTTTACATGTCTGTTTTTTTTGTATGCAACACTGATACTGTGCCACGTCCTGCTGTTATCATGCATACAATAAATCAGTCCTTTTTTTGTGTGAGTGTCCCCAAGGATGTCGGTTTTTCATCCTTTATTTCACAACTCTCTGTGGGTCTATTTTGGTCTAAGGCTCTTCTGTATCTCCCTCTATCTGCGTGTCTCTCTTATGTATCTACCTTCATATAAACAGTACAGCAATGCTATGGAGTGTGGATGTTGTAAAAGTCAATCATTTACAGTTAGCAGTAGGGATGTAAAGATTAATCGTGAGGCAGTTAAAAATCGATTCAAAGCTGTCAAGGTTCACATCGATTCTCTGAAAAATGAATCGCAGTAACAGGGTCCGAAATCAACACCCGCCAAGCGCCAAATGCGGGTAGATTTTCCGTTTGTTGAGTACATTTCAGAGGGCTATCTGCCACAGGGCAGGTAAATATTTTACCAAAAAGTCATAAAAACTATGCTATGAGTATTTAGCGCGTTTTATGTAGCTGCAGCCGGCTTTCCCTGCTCCTCTCTCTGCTGTCATGACTGAGAGCATCGCGGAGCACGCTGCCTGAGACACACCAATTTCAGCGCAAACGCACACACATACACACACATACACATACACACACACACACACACACACACGCGCGCACACATGCGCGCCCCTTTTAACTTTTAGTGCATCAGCACACAGTTGATCCGTACGGACCGAGTCGGGAACATGTGATCCGGTCAAACGGCCAGTTCGACTTTTCTCCGTTCAATCGTCTGCAGCTAACATAACGATAGCAACGTCCTCTCACAGCCTGCTGTAGTCTCAGTCTGTGAACGTCTCCACTCAGACTCTGTGAAACAGCGCTGCGTTATAAACACCGCAGATATAGTGCGCGCTAAATGCACGCGCAGCAGGAGCAGTCAGAGATACACACACGTCTAATAATGAGCAGGCTGATTATATTAAGTGTCTAATATTGTCAAAGCTAAATCAAGAGAATACTTGTTTTGTGGAATAATAATTTATTATTCTCTGATGGATTTTAGTTTTTAGTCTGTAATGTTGTAATGCAGGGGGGGGGGGGGGGGTTCAGAGGGGAGCAGGGGGGTCTGGGAACTACCTATTTAAAAAATAAAGGCTAGCAAATATATTTTTTTAATTTCTCAATTCCCTGATCTGATAAAATGATTGAATCTGTGACTTTAATCTGTGATTGATTCAACAGAACATAATGCATCTCAATTAAATATAGTGTAACAGATGTGTATGTGACACAAAAACACAATTTTTGTTATTTCTGCCGGTAAAAAATATGTTTGACCAGTGAATTCTTTCATTCAAGAAGTCAAAAAGTTAATTTCGGACCCTGCAGTAATATAGTGAGCAACAGCAGCTGTAGAGCAGAGGCGGTTGGTTGTAACAAGCAGGCGTTATCATGGCAGCTGTGAAGCCAAACTATACTAACAAACAGGTTTGTAGCCCCGCTCACCCAAACGAGTGTAAGAGCCAAAGAGATTGCGAGGTGCATTGGTGCTTTCATGAAAAAATTAAAGGAATCTTTTTTTAGTCATAATTTTTCTTCAGTCTTATTTTGAAAATAAATCGTGAAAGAATCGTATCGTGAACCCAGTATCGTGAATCGTATCGTATCGTGAGTTGAGTGAATCGTTACATCCCTAGTTAGCAGGTTTAAACTCAGACACAACTTTAAAGTAGGTCTACCGACAAATAGCCGGAAAATAGATTAAAATGATTCTAGTCCTTTCTCATCCTGTTTTGAAGACGGTTTTATTCAGATTTTTTCTTAAGGTTCCTTTTAGAGGAAGGAAGGAAGGAAGGAAGGAAGGAAAGGAAGGAAAGGAAGGAAGGAAGGAAGGAAGGAAGGAAGGAAGGAAGGAAGGAAGGAAAGGAAAGGAAGGAAGGAAGGAAGGAAGGAAGGAAGGATGGGTTCAGCTTATTAGGGATTCTGCTGCTTAGGGCATCTCCACTCTAGATTTATAAGTTAGCCTACCTTTATATCTGGAAGTGTAGATTTATAATGTGTATTGCATAACACTACATTATTATTGTAGTTTATGTTAGCTAGTGTGCTATAGGGATGTAAAGATTCATCGAGAAATCGAGAATAAAAGATACAAAGGTGTCAAGGTTCACATCGGTACTCTGAAAAATGAATTGCAATAACATGGTGAGCGTCAGCAGCTGTAGAGAGAGGCAGTTGGCAGCTGCAGAGCAAGTTTTTGAAATTGAGGACGCACCACCGTCTTTTAAATCAATCGGAGGTGTGGAAGCATTTTGGCTTCCCCAAGACAGAAAATGAAAGAAGTGAGAAGATAACAGACAAGACAAATTGGGAGAGAATCGTATCGTGAACCCAGTATCGTGAATCGTATGTTATCGTGAGTTGAGTGAATCATTACATCCCTTGTGTGCCATGTCTGTCAGCATTTTATATGTGGTATGAACAGACAGACAGAAAGAAGCAGAAGATAAAAAGGTAGCAGTGTAGGGACAACACTGCATGGACTACATCTTTAAATTTGAACATCTCAATTCATAATTATCATGACAGTAAACAACAACTTTTGGGGTTTTACATCAACATTTCCCAATTTTCAAAATATAAACTTCAGTGTTGTATAAAACAGCATGTTCAAAGAGAAAAAATAAATTCCTCCCTCCAGACATCCTGGCGAAGCGCCTCAATTCTTAAACTAAATCCTGATGTTTAAAAAAGAGCCGGTGTTCTGTCAAGATGTGCTGCCTTGTCGAAAAATGCAACCATAGCACGAAACGAGAGGAGAGGCTCTCTGTATCCACCATCAAATAATGCTACTGGAACAATGCAACTTGAATTCACTAGATTTAAGCCTTCAGGGGAAGTGTATCTCAATCGACAACTATCCCCTATCAATTATCAAATAATGCTTCCAGTACACATTCACTTTAAAACACCACTGGCTGTATTTTCACTGTAAGGAAACAGGAAGCATGTTTTTATACTCTAATAAAACCTTTATTTAAGATTTCAGAGGAAGCATCACTAAAGAGATGAAACGCCCCTTTACTGCACAGAGCAGCATGGTAGCACATCTGCATGGGTAGCACTATTCGATAGAACACCGGCTCTGTAACGTTGGAAAAGCATTCAGCATTTGATGTCTTTGAAGCCGGAGACCAGAGTTTGTGTCCCGTCACAGACACAAAATTAATGTTTGCCTTCTTAATAATACAGCAGCAAAAACCTCACCAATCCATAACCATAATTTGTGTCATAACCATAGTCTGTCCTTGACCTTAACCACAACGTAGAAGATGCAAATTGCAGACATTGCATGATTTTTTTTTCATACAGCAGATTCCTGTGTCTTACAGAATCGTGCAGTACTTCTGTTTCTGGCTGGAAAAGAGGTTTGAGTTGTGAACAGACCACAGCATCATAAATTGACAAATGAACAGAAACCAAGACAGTGAGGATGTTGATGGATGTCTTTTTCTTTCCTCGTGTTGAATATCAATGTAGGTAGCCCCCCAATGCCAAAAGGGATTATTTAACTTCTTTCTTGGAAGAAAAAAAACTTTGGAACTGAGAAAAATTTCTGTTTGAAAACTGAAATAAATCTTTTAACCCGACACAGCACTTTGAGGTGATGTTTTGGCTCTTGAGGTATTTTTTTAAACTTTTAGTGTGATGAAGAAACCGAACACTACGCCGGAGTATTAGGGCCATGTTAAAGAAAAATAATTGAAAATATTGAGATTAAAGTCCTTAATTTACAAGGATAAAGCTGTTAATTACTAATTTAAATTAGGCTATGGTTAAAATGATCAGAAGAGCAGCCATCTGCCTGCGTGAAAATGATGAAAGGGGAACCTTCAAAGCCATTTCCTCTTCCACAAAAAAGACAACTTCCTCCAGTCAGTGTGGTTCTTTCTTCAGAAAAGCCCAAGTTTGTTGCAGTATCTTTTCAGGCTCCTGATACTTAAGACAATGTGATGCTGATGTGCTGATTTCCTTATTTGTGAAACCTTTTCAAAAGTAGCTCAAGACGTTCCACGTTCCTCATGTTCGTACAGGTGGCGGCTGCTGCTCTTCTGATAGACTCAAATAACAACTTCAATCTCGTAAATGTATGACTTTCTTCTCTGACAACTTTCTTCTTATAAGTTTATTCTCGCAAATGCTTGGCTTTGATCTCAGATTCTTTCCCCTTAATGTTGCCCTAATACTCCTTCGTACTTACACAAACTTCTCCTAAACAGATATTAAAGCTACTGTGCTGCATCAGTCTTTAATGCAACATAAAATGTGCCGTTAAGTTGCAAAGCAGATCTAGGACATCAGGCTTGATTACTGACTGAAACCTGATCTTTGAACACCTTAATAAATGATGAGTTTTTAACATAGAGAGTAGAAAATAGAGGTTAAGATTGAAAACACTTGTGTTAAAAAGAAAATCATGTCTGTGTTTAAATTTGAATGAGTGTTGGTGCTATAAACAACCTTTAAACTCAAATTAAACACAAGTCCAAAGTGCAGTTTCTTATCCCTGATCCTTATCACAGCTAGATCAGCCGAAACATTCTGCTGGCTCACTAAAATAAACTCACAGAAACACAAATCCACACAGCACTGTGTCTTTGAGGATAGAGCATGTTGAACCATAACAAGAGAAAGACACTGCAGCGGGGTGACACAGCGAGGGAGTGACTTTACCTCTGGACTGTGTGGCAGAGGGAGTGGCGCTGAAAGAAAGAGGAGGGTGTGAGTGTGTGTGTGTGTGTGTGTGTGTGACAGAGAGAGCTTTGCTTTCACGCCTTGCCGAGCACTGAAAGAGTATCTGTCACAGAGAACAAGCCAGAAGACAGAGCGTAAAAGTTAGGCAAAAAGAAAGAGACAAGGGGAAAAAAGACAGAGGAAGAGAAAGAAAAGAAGAGGAAGAAGAGATAGAGAAAGAGTTGGCTGAAAGCAGCTTCTGTCTACCGTCCCACCCCCTGACTGTCTTCCCCTCCTCTCTGCCCGGCCGGGAGCGAAAGGAAAAAAAAAGAAAAGGAGTGCAGAGTGAGAGAGAGAGAGAGAGAGCTGAACCACGCTCGCTCTTTAGCGCAGGACTCAGGAATTCCGGGACCTTTGGAGTTGTGCGCACACACACGTGCACACACATACACACACATGCTGCTTTTCTCGTGGTGATACAAATCTCAACAGGACTCAGGGAGGGAGTATAAGCAGGAGAGAGGGAGAGAGAAATTAGAGAATAGCCCTTTCCAGCCCTTTCCTGTGGACTATTTGACCATGATGGCACCTGCCAAGGGGGAAGTGTAAGGAGGGGCTGAGGCAGAGGAAGCTGCTGATGAAGGTGAGATTTTTCACTAAATCACAAAATCCCATGTGTCCAAAATTCTTGTATGTCTTTCCTGTTATGTCCATTTCCATATTACTGAAGATATTTATCTTAGCTCTTAATGTACTGAGAAACTCCTGTAGAAAGTAGTTTTTCTTACAAGTCTACATGTTGGTGTTGGCCGTGTTTTTTGAGTTTTATTTATTGATTTAGTTCGTCTTAATAACTGTACAAAAAAAGTGTTAAGATTTTAGTAACTATGAGGAATACTGGAGGTGGGGGAAACCTTGTGTAGGTGTTTGTGTTGGACTAATGCTGCTCTGAATGTGTGTCAACTCTGCAGAATTAGTGGTTTCATATCTGTATCGATCATTGAGCTCATTTAAGGGACAGAATATTCTGGCAGGATTTATGGTGGACGTCCTTTTTTTAGAGGACAATATGGAAGTGGTAACACTTGGTGGGTTTGGACATTGGATTTTGATCAGTGGGTGACTCATCTTGGCATAAATAAAGAGAGGAGAAAGAGTTTAGGTGCGTGAGGGAGGGTGTCTGTCTCTTGGATGTTTCATTTCCTGATGTTACACCAGTGGAAGTGGGGGATTTTGAGGAATTTATTATTGCTTTTGCAGAGGATCAGTCTCTGTCAGATGGAACAGATAAAAACACTGAAGTGGTGATTACAGTTTGAGAACGTAATGACATCTTCATGCATGTTAAAGCTTTGGAAAGGGACAACATTTTTGCTTTCAAATCAAAGTAAAGCCTTTGCATTTCAACAAAAAAGAAAAAGCATTATATGAATTTAAAAGAGCGTCATTCAGTGATGTCTAAAGAAAAGCAGCGGACATATAGAAGATTAGAAGTCTTTGGATCCTTTACACCTGCAGTTATTGTGCGCTTCATCCCTCCACCCCTCCCTCCACCCTCCATCCTGCCACACTCTGCCACTTTTGTTCTCTAATCTCATTTACTTCTGCCTTTTCTGCAGGTTTTTGCTTAAATCCCACAACTAATGACAGAGGCTTATCCCATGCCACTCTGCTTTGCTCTCATTCTTTCTCCCACCCCTCTCTTTTCTCCTCTTCATCCTTTTTTATGACAATAAGTCTGCCTTTATAAAGCTTCAAATATCTGTCCTCTTTCATACTATTTGTAGCATCTGCTTTTTTTATACCCGGTTATCATCTGAGTGGTTTTTGTGTGAGTGGGTGTATATGTGTTTTCAGTCTCGCAGGTGTGCATTTTGTCTGTCATCTTACCTATTCAGTCTTGTAATCCCAGGTCTCAGTCGTCTTTATAACCCCTCCACCCAAAACCCACCTTAACCTGCACGGTAACCCCTCCATTACCATACCATTGAACTATACTTTAACCCTTTAACTTAGTTCTCTGGGTGCAGAGGATGGTCAGACAAGGTGTGACAGGATGGATATCTTTCATTGTTTTAGTTATTATGCTTTTATACAAAGACAAAGTGTAAATGTGTGCATTTTTTAAAAGGACTTTATTGTACATATTGGTCATATTTCTACTCTGTTTTGCTTCTCTAAAAAAAAAGAACAAAGACAGTTGGACTAAAAGTTGTGAAAAATGTTGGCAGTGCAGTGAGCTTACAGACCTCTTTATGCCACTCCCCTTCTTCAAGTGTAGCTAGTGCTCAAGGAAAATTACCAAATCTGGAACCAAATTAATAGCAACACAGTTGCATTGTGGGTAATGAAGGAATCAACCTTTGGTTCTGCTCCATCAACAGGGGCAGACCTAAGGGTTGACCACCCTAGAAATCTGATTGGCCACCCCTAAACTATGATTGTCTATGTGCCTTGTGAGAGGTGGGACTTGTGTTTAAATCCACTATTTGGTAAATGTTTCAACGGGCTGCTGGTAGCTATCTTTACATTTCAGAGAGGCACATTTCCTTTTATTATACCATTGACTCTGGGCATACATCTTCAGACATACAGCTGTTAAAGTTAAAGTAAGCTAATAAGATCTATACGTTGCTGCTCTGATTTGTTACTTTTTAAAGTTGAAAAATGAATTAGCATTGGACCCTTCGATGTTAGTCATTTGATTAGCAGAACCAGAAAAGGGAAATAAATGCTATTGACGTGTGTGTACACAAACTTCAGGCCACCCCTGCATAAGCCAGTGCCCCAGTTGGGCCCCCGGTGAAAAATGTCAAACTCCACCACTGTACAGAAATCTTTCTTTTTTTTATTTTCAAACCGTGAACATTGTGAAGTGGAATGCTATAACTGAGTACAGCCGTAGACTTCAGATTCATTTTCTCAAATCCCAAAAAATCTTTCAAAACTTCTTCACTAAAAAAGTATCCCTTACCACTTTTTTTTTTTACATTGGTTTTAGCTGAATTAACCAGAAAGGCAGCCCTTTGTTGCATTGTTGCTTCTTTCAGATAAGTTCGGCCGGGTAAAACTTTTTTTAAAGGTTTATTTTTTGGCCTTTTTATGCCTATATTTAAGAAAGGGCAGTGGATAAAGTCAGTAAATTGGGGAGAGAGAGAACCCATGCTGCCCGCTTGGAGGACTATAGCCTCCGTACATGGTGACATTGCACTAACCACTAGGCAACCGGCACCCTGGAGAAAACGTTTTCATTATTAAAATGTTATCTGCACAGGTGTTTACATTTCACTTTGCCAATATGTTGCCATGTGTCGCCTTATTTGGCGTAGAACAGCACTGGGTGCATTCTGTTGTAGCAGCCAAAGACAAAACATTGGCTCATGTGTTTGAATATATTTATATAAAAGAGACGACAAGGAATAAATAATTATATAAATGATGTGTTATGGAAACCAAATGAACATAGAGTCAGTCCTCGTCAACTGTTACCCACACAGTAATGGTCCATGTTGTTTTCTTTCGTGATGCTAGTTTTTCATCGTGGATGTTCCTGAGTTGGCTGTCACACTTTACATGGATGGATTGTTGCTCATGTGAATTTCCCGCCTCTTGTCATGTGCATCTCCAACAAACTGCTGATGCAAGTTTAAACACATCACTTCCTGTGTGTCATGGGTTTTTTTTCCCAGGACACACAGAGACAATGTAGAGAACATCATACATGTGATGGCTTTCACGCTGTCGTCACAGGTTGCATTGTGTTCAATCATTTTACATCAGACAGCAGCAAAGTGGACATTTATTTAACCTAACAGCTCCTGTGGGTTCAAGGCGGGTCCACTGATTGCCTTGTGATGAATCGACAACCAAGGTAAATTTACGGTTAAGGTGGCTTCACACTGATCCACTGCCACACCTTAAAACCCATTAACCCTTATCTCAACCCTTTCTTGGCAGGAAAACCCATTAACCTTCCTTGTAACCCTTCTCTCGGCCTGAAATAACTACCAGGTCAGCAGAAAGTGTGCAAGGCAGAGACTTAGAAAAGTATAACACAAAACCCGATGTGTCTGCAGACCACGGGATAAATATCTTCCACTGGACTGTCGGTGTTAGCTCCGTCTTAGCTGAAAGAAGTGCGGAGTGAAGCAACCAGGAAGATAAACAGCAGAAAACTGATGAGGCCATAAGCATAAGGGTGTAAAAAGAGAGACTGGGCAGCAATGTCAGTTTTCCTTTGTTTGAAATATTTAATGAGTTTCTGCGCTCTCTTGAAATATTGACTTTTTCCCATATAGCCGGAGGGGACAGACGGGAGCGGAGGTTGTTCCCTCATTCAAATAAAAAGCAAAAGGCTGTTAGCATCAAACTTTCATCAGTTTCTTTTATTTATTTATTTTTTTGTTTTCTTTTTTCGATCGTCCCGATAAAAAAAAAAAAGGTAACATGCTTGCCCTTGATTTGGAAGTCACGGCTAATGAAGAATGTAATGTGTGTGTGCGCGTGTGTGTGTATGCGTGTGCGTGTGCGTGTGCATGTGTGTGTGTGTGTGTGCGTGCTTGTATGTGTGTTTTTAGTGAAAAACAGCTTGTGTGCCATTGCAGATTTTCCTGTTTATGTTATAGTACATAGTACCAAATATATACACATTTTCAAAAGGCAATGAAGCTGCTTTGTGCCCTTGACATTATAACACATTTAAAAGTGGAAATCTTTTGCAACTTTCAGGCTATGAGGATCGATGCCTGCCCTGTGAACAGCCGTGCTACTCACCGGGTTGCCACTTACTTTCACGTTTATTTGGAGTAAACAAGAAACTGGGTTGTTTCACTGCTGAGTGTTGTTTCATTTACAAAGTAAGTGTGGAACGTTTGTCTCCCCCCCCCCAACATGCAACACCAGCCAGTGTCGTCGACCTTAAATCTGTGCTGCTGATGGTGATTCTTACATAATCACATTTCATCCTAACCCCTTAGAAATCTGCAAGAATTTTGAGTATGTAGGAGATTTAGGACACAATGCAAGATGTTAGATCTCTAGTTTCAGAGGTGTCATTTGATATGTGTAGATAACAGAAACCCAGTAATGGATGGGTGGATGGATAACAAAAGAGTTCAGCCTGAGGTCAGTGAGGATGGTTTCCCTGATTCATCACTTTGTTAAAAAGGTAGATAATGGACGTTACTCAGATAGCAAAGACAACACCTTAACTGATGGTCAAGCTCACCCTTTTAAGATGAAGAGGCCTTAAAAGGATGGCGAGAAAATGCACCAATAATAAATCAGGAAGGCAGATTTCTTAGAATGTGAAAGAGCGGTGAAGCCAGACTTGGACAGGTGTAGGGGCATGTTCAAGAATGCAGAAGATTCTGACTTCCTGTACGAGAGTCTGCAAAGAAGGGGAAATTTAAAAGCTCAGACTAAAGAATTATTTTCACTGAATGAGGCCTGTACTGGTAAGAAAAGAATGATAAAATGTGTCATAGTCAAATCTTTAAAGCAAACAGGATGCCAAGAGAGGCGGACATAAATAGTAGAAATAACCATTTTCACTTTTTTAACACGCATTCCCACTTTCACACAAAAGACAAGTCCTGATCATAGACTGGGTCTAAGTCTCAGTAATGTCACACATTTGTTTCTGAAGAAGCCTTTTGATGATGATAATGGAGGTCACCAATCTAGCAGCAGGCTTAGATGTGAAGTTGAGGTGGGCCTTCAGCTTCCTGGCCAACAGCTACAACTCACCCACCTGTCAGTCAGCTCAGCCACGCCCCTAATTATTCAAATTGATGCTAAACTCTTGGCCTAAATATCATTTAAATGGATGACTAATACCAAAAAAAGTTTGTACCAATGAAGAGTAAGACCTTTAGACCTCATTTATTTTTGAACCAGGCTGTTAACAGGTTTTTTTCTGCTGTAAGGAGCTTTTTAACATGGCATCTAACGAGACTCCTAAGCTTTTGCAGGTTACTGCTTGGTTCTGATCAGAGCTAACGCGAGACTTTATTTTGAAGGCCAATTCGGCCGTTTAACATCCAGATTTCTGGCCGTATAGAACAACTCCCGGACATATGCTCTTAATAGCCATACATGCCTTATAACCTACATTTAGCAGCATAAAACCCCCAAAACACAAATGCTAATTTTAATTCATTATGATGCAAGAATGAACTGTCTTAAAGTCCTCACTATAGAGCACCACTCTGCCCGATGTGCGAGTCTTTAATTCAGCTCAGTATGCAACCTGCAGCAAGCTTTAAGGCTTCTAAACAGAAAGTAGTCACAACATGCACGAGCACAAAATATAAAGACGCATAACAATAGTATAATCGTCACAGCATTAGCATAATAATAATATTAATAGCATGCCCACAACAAGCATGCAAAAAATAGTACTCTGAAATGATACTATAAATGAGTAGAGCCTGATTGATATGCAGCTGATATGCATGTTGGAGGCAAAACCAGGCTGTTACCCCGTCGGCCTACCTGTGCTGTGGTGAGGTGTTTTTAAAGAAAAGCCTCACATTATCCTATCCATGTTGGGGTAGCCATTCATCAACAGCAAGGATAAATATGTAAGGCCTTTAACAATACCTAGTAATCTAAGAATAAATAAATACACTCTGATGAGCCAAAGTAAAAAAAAAAAAGACCTTGGAGTTTGGTCCAGTTCTTCATTACACGGATAGTTTAGTGATGATGTCTGACTGGATGTGTAGATGGAGTGAACTCGGCAGAAGTGATGAACAGCAGTAAGATGTCTTCAGATTAAACCTGACACCCAAACCAGAGGCCTGAGGTTTGTTAGCATGACATAAGTGCACAGATGTTTTAGATGCAGAATGGTGATGGCTT